>MU127417.1:248851-487749 GCA_014904945.1 Gyrodon lividus | reverse complement strand
TGCTGGGAGTCTTTCATGGATAGGTGGTCAAGTTGGTGTTTGGCATCACCGACAGGGTCATGGGGGCCAAAGTTGGTCTGGAGCTCGAGGACAAATTCCCAATAATTGTCCATCCAGTCTGGATGAAAGTCTGGATCGTCCATCTGGAGGAGGTCGGGCTCAAACCATTCAAGGGCCATACCTTTTAGGTAAGACTAGGTGAAGGTGACTTTCACACGGTCTGGCCAGAATGCGTGGGAACAGTCCTGGAAGTTCAGCTCGCATTGGACCAGGAAGGCCCGCAGCTTGCGAGGGTCAGTCCCATTGAAGGTGTTTGGTTCCCACACCTTCGTGTGCAGAGATGAGGAGTTTTCGGATTCGTGGTTGCGGCGCAATGACTCAGTGAGGCTGCGGACTGCGTTTGCAAGCACCATGATAGGGTTAGGTGTTAAGTCCGGGTTTGTTCCCGGAATTCTGAACCTCTGCCTCAAAATTAAGGGAAATAAGCTGAAGCCAAAGTCCCTTGCCCCTCCGACCCCCCCCCTCAGGGATTCCCAACCACTCATGCCTTTCCTGCACTCTGGACTCTCCGGGAATTCCAGGATTGAACCCGAACTTGACAGTGGGAAGTCATACAAGCTGTTGATACTGTGACTGTTGTGGTTGGTTATATTTTGCTACAAGTTGGCAAAGATGGCAAACACTATCCAAACTGCTTTGGCTCAATCTGTCACATCCCGAAAATTCCCTAACCAACCCGGCCCGATTCCAAACCCCTATGACCAAATCCCGAATCCCGGCCCTTGGACTTTACCTTAGACAATTCTCTTTCATCGGACATTCTGAACCCCATACTTCCCGTCCCGGACTTTCTGCATTCCCATCCCGGACTTTCATATCTCCGTCCCGGACTTTCATATCCCTATCTCAGTTATTGCTTGACATATGTCACTCTCCTTTGACACTTCTTGACATTTACAGTTCCTATCGATAATTCCCTTCCCCTTGCTTCGCAATTATTGCGCCATTGCCTTCAGTCATCATTCTACCATTCTGATGCCATTCCGATTCATTCCTTCCCTTCCTCCGGAAACCCGAAACTCCGATTCGTCCAATAGTACTTTAACATCTTTATATCTTCCGGACCCTTCAGTATATAAACCCGCGTGTACTCTCTGATATTTCCTCAGTTCGAATATCAACTAAATCCTGTTCCTTCCTGATCACCTCCTTTCCAATCCGCTAAGTCCTTAAGTTGACCTTAGGACCAACCTCTGACCCTCTGCCCTTAAATTAAGGAACTTAACTCGTACAGGGGCGCAGCACATAAGCTGAAGCCACAGTTCCTTACCCCTCTGACACTTCTCAGGAATTCCCGCCAACCCCGCCACCTCCGCAACTCCGGAACATCCGGGAATTCCGGGAAAGAACCGGACTTGACACAATCAAGCTGAACAAGGTCAAAAGCTGCTGTTCCCAAGCAAAGCTTGAGCTCCATGGACTATTCCACACACTGTGCGCTGTCTGCACCTATACCTTTGGTGTTGCTAACTTTACAGTGGAAGTTGACATGAAGTATGTGAAGGGTATGATCAACAACCCTGATCTTCAGCCCAATGCAACCATCAATCAGTGGATCACAGGGATTCTTTTATTCTCATTCAAGTTAGTCCATGTTCCTGCTGAAAACACATGGGACCAGACAGGCTGTTGTGCCGCCCCCACGCAGACATGGACCCACCCAAGGAGACTGACCACGACAATTGGGTGGATGAGTTCTACTCATTTGCCATCACAGCCCTCAATGATCGTGCTCGCCCCATCACGCCAGCACCTGTCCACCCCTATTCCGGCCCTACAGCTCGACCACCCTCCATCTCTTATACCTGCTTCGCCAACTCATCATACACACTGAATCCCGCCTCTGCTACCCCTGACACAGAGACCCCACGCTCTACAAAGGCTATCACTAAGGAAGCAAGTTTGGAACACATCCGCACTTTCCCTAAAATGCACACCCACCCAGACAGTATTTCTGATGCAGACTTTGTTTCTTTTGTTAACTCAGTGTTGCACTTCTTCACAATTGTCACATCCCAAAACTTTCCCGACCCATCCAACACAATTCCAGCCCCTTATGATCAAATCCCAAACCCCGAGCCCTGGACTTTACCTTAGAAGATTTCTCCTTCATCTAATATTCTGAATCCCATATTTCCCATCCCGGACTTTGTTAAGTCCAGGTTCATTCCCGGAATTCCTGGATTGTCTGGAGTGGGGAGAAAGCAGGGTTGGCGGGAATCCCTGAGGGGGGTTGGAGGTGTAAGGAACTTTGGCTTCAGCTTATGTGCTGTGCCCCTGTATGAGTTCTGTTCCTTGATTTCGGAGCAGAGGGTCAGAGATCAATCCTAAGGTCAACTTAAGGACTGAGGAGGTTCAGAGTGAAGTGGATCAGGAAAGAACGGGATTTAGTTGATATTCGAACTAAGGAAATATCAGAGAGTACACGCAGGTTTATATACTGAAGAGTCCAGAAGATATAAAGATGTTAAAGTACTGTTGGATGAATCGGAGTTTCGGGTTTCCGGAAGAAAGGAAGGAATGAATCAGAATGGCGTCAGAATGGTAGAATAATGGCTGAAGGCAATGGTGCAATAGTTGCGAGGCAAGGGGGAAGGGGATTATTGATAGGAACTGTAAATGTCAAGAAGTGTCAAAGGAAAGTGACATATGTCAAGAGATAACCGAGATAGGAATACGAAAGTCCGGGACAGGAATATGAAAGTCTGGGATGGGAATGCAGAAAGTCCGGGACGGGAAGTACGGGGTTCAGAATGTCCAATGAAAGAGAAATTGTCTAAGGTAAAGTCCGAGGGCCGGGATTTGGGATTTGGTCATAGGGGCTTGGGATTGGGCCAGATGGGTTAGGGAAGTTTCGGGATGTGACAGACTTTCACATTCCTGTCCCAGACTTTTGTATTCCTATCTCAGCTATCTCTTGACATATGTTCCTTTCCTTTGACATTCCTTGACATTCACAGTTCCTATCAATAATTCCCTTTCCCCCTGCTTCACAATCATTGCACCATCGTCCTCATTTATTCCATCATTCTGATGCCATTCCAATTCATCCTCTTACTTTGTTCCGGAAACCTGAAACTCCAATTTGTCTGAGATACTTTAACAGTTTTATATCTTCCAGACTCTTCAGTATATAAACCCAACTTCATTCTGTAATATTTCCTTAGTTTGAACATCAACTAAATCCTGTTCTATCCTCCGAAGTCTCTGCTTCACTCTGAAAACCTCTCTCAATCCTTAAGTTGATCTTAGGATTGTCCTCTGAACTTCTGCCTTGAAATTAAGGGACAGAACTCGTACAGGGGTGCAGCACATAAGCTGAAGCCAAAGTCCCTTGCCCCTCCGACACCCCTCAGGCATTCCCAACCCCCTTCGCCTTTCTGCATGCTCTGGACTCTCTGGGAATTCCAGGATTGAACCTGGACTTAACAGTATATTTGAACTCAAACCTCTATGAGTTTTCCAACATCCCTTCTTTACCACATGTCTAGAACTATTCAGACTCATTGACACATCCCGAAACTTCCCTAACCCATCTGGCCCAATTCTGACCCCCTATGATCAAATCCCGAATCCCGAGCCTTAGACTTTACCTTAGAAGATTTCTCTTTCATCAGACATTCTGAACCCCGTGTTTCCCGTCCTGGACTTTCGTATTCCTATCTCGGCTATCTCTTGACATATGTCACTTTCCTTTGACACTTCTTGACATTTACAGTTCCTATTGATAATCCCCTTCCCCCTTGCCTCGCAATTATTGCGCCATTGCCTTCAGCCATTATTCTCTCATTCCTTACTTTCTTCCAGAAACCCGAAACACTGATTTGTCCAACATACTTTAACATCTTTATATCTTCTGGACTCTTCAGTATATAAACCCACTTGTACTCTCCAATATTTCCTTAGTTTGAATATCAACTAAATCCCATTCTTTCCTGATCCGCTTCACTCTGAACCTTCTCACTTAAGTTGACCTTAGGATTGATCTCCAACCCTCTGCTCCAAAATCAAGGAACAGAACTCGTACAGGGGCACAGCACATAAGCTGAAGCCAAAGTTCCTTACCCCTCTAACCCCCCTCAGGGATTCCCGACCGACTCCACCTTTCTGCATGCTCCAGACTATCTGGGAATTTTGGGATTGAACCCGGACTTGACAGCCACTGGTACACCATGGACATGGTGTGCAGTTTTAACATTGTGTGATTAAAGTCCCCACTGTGTCCATACCCTTGTGCAACCCTAATGGGGAAATGCCTCAAGTTCTCACATTCCAGTCAATGGATGAGCAGCAGGAGCACAAGGGCTGAAGAAATTTAATTTACAGCATTTCTCATCATCAACTATGTCCATGGTGCCATGCCAATTTTTGGCAAAGTTGTCTGGATAGATTGCCAATTCCAAAGGCAAGCTCCTTTCAGGAAAGGGAGAGCACAACAAGCCGTTCGGAGATCCACTTCATTGTTGCTGTAGATTCAGTAATCCCCCCTGGCTTGGAGTGGTCAATATTGGTAGGAGACCTGATTCAATGTTGATGTCGCATTGTCGCACAGCAGGGTCCGGAGAGCATATTTCGATCCAAAGCTTGAAACTTGAGAGTGGGGAGAGTGAGAGGTTGATAAAGCTCGACAGGTCGTGAAGGATGGCGCAAGGAGTATACACCAATGGGTTACCACGGGATCAGACTGGTGTGACACGGAACCTCGCTGGTCCAGAGTTTCACCTCAACTTACTTTCGCTGTGTAACACAGCTTGATTCAGGAGGCAAAAGATTGACATAGAAATGTGACTTTCTATCGCGAAGGACCCCAGAATGGGTACAGTCACTGGCACGTGACCTACATTGAGCAATGCTCGCTAGTTCGGAAACTCGTTTCAAGTGTACTACTCGTCCATCACAGCCTTCTACACCTTTTCCCCGCACTTTCTTCGCGCCTTCCCACACCAAGCCCAGCCTAGGTCTTTTAGGGGGCACTGAGTACGCTCGACGACCATGGATACATTATATCAATCTGAATCTGGCGTTCGCCGACCGGATATGAAGAAGAAACTTGTGGTAGTGGGCGATGGTGCGCGGGATACTTTGTTCGTCCCTCACGTCATCATTCAATAATTTAACACTAAGGGGGGTGCGGAAAGACATGTCTCCTCATTGTCTACGCAGAAAACAGGTTTCCGGAGGTGCGTATACTCCACACACCCCCTCTCGCCCCCAAGCTGAGGTAACAACTGCACAGGCCTATATACCAACAGTTTTCGAAAACTACGTGACACAAATCCAGTTCGATGGAAAGCTCGTGGAGCTGGCACTTTGGGACACAGCCGGACAGGAGGAATATGATCGATTACGCCCGCTAAGTTATCCGGAGAGCGACGTGATTCTCATTGTCTTTTCAATCGACTTCCCTGTCAGTCTTGGAAACGTTCAGGATAAGGTTTGCATTGTCATCCCCATTTCTGCGACGCTTTCTACAACTGCCTTTACTTTATAGTGGCATCCGGAGGTGGCGCATTTTTGCGAAGGAACGCCTCTTATATTGGTTGGCACAAAAACAGACCTACGAAGAGACGACCAAACACGACGTATGCTTGGCGCGCAAGGACAGCTGCCGGTGACGCCTGAGCAGGGCGCAAACGTGGCGAAAGAGATTGGTGCCAAGTACGTCGAGTGTTCAGCAAAGACTGGCACTGGTGTTCAAGACGTCTTCAACCTGGCACTCAGGGAAAGTATGAAGGGTCGATGGGGAAAGATGGTGAAACAGCGGCGCTGTGTAGTGGTCTAGCTCGATGCCATATGCTCAGAATGGACTGCCGTGCTCTCTTGCTTCAAGTATTTGTACGTACAAATATACAACATTTGCTTACAGTCGCGATTCGATTGCACATCCAAAACCGAATTCATTGTTCTTTGAGGTGATAGGATTGCAAGGCATTGGCAACTCTCCAAGAGCGATAGACTAGCCACAGAAATGCTACTAGGATGATGATTGCTGTCCCTGTCTCTACACGAGACAAGTCATCCAGGAAAGCCACGGGGACCTCAAGAAACGTTGACTGGTGTGACGAGGTAGCTGACACAAGGAAACGGGCTGAAGCCTGAAGCATCGCAGAATGAGCGATCGGTGGTTCCAAGGAGAATGTGGCGGATTTAGTTGCTAGGATGATGTCAGGATTCGGACCAGTATTTGTGAGCACGCTATGCATACCGGAGGGAGGACAGGCCCAAAAGCAGGTCGGGGGAAAGATTTCGATGGACTGGCGATCTCTACCTGGGATTCCATATCGCGCATGGACAGGAATGTCCACAGAGACCTCTTTGGAGCGAGAATCCGTAGGTGTAGCGTTCAGGAGCAGCAGGGAGTTGCTAATTTGATTAACAGCGAAGACGGGAAGTTCCAGGTTTGATTCACCCCAGAATTCAAAGGAGAGATGACGATCTATGAGTTCATATCTGTCGATAATGATGCTCGGGGGGAGGGTATATAATGCGAAAACAGAGCAATCAGGTGCTGGATAGTCCAATCCAATGTTGGTGGATAGCGTCGAATGCAATCCGTGGTGTGGGTCCAAAGAATGAGATATTATAATTGATTCAGACATGACATGTATGACATGTCGCGAAACTTTGCTAGGTCTGTGATGATGATCGATGAATGATGAGTCTAGTCAATCCTAGACAAAACGTAGAGTCGAAGGAAGATGGTCGTGAGGTTTTCCCGGGGAACAAACCACGTGACGTCTATACACCAAGTATCAGCTCACCGTACTTATGATGTTCCAGGTTTCAAATTACCATCTCGATAATTCGATAATCTAACCGGTAGCGTTCTTCTGCGTCTTGTCAGACCGAACGTAATGGAAGACCACATTCGCGTCCAATTCCCCCGTGTCTCCCCCCTTGAAGATCCCCCCCAAACTTTCGGGGTCGTCGAAGACATGCAGGCCTCGGAAGGCGTCGTTGATAACGCCCTCCTCATAGATATTGTTCATCCTCCGATCATCTTTGGGGCTGGAGGGCCCATGTATGTCTATACCCCCGTTATAATCGAAATCTGACTCTATCGGCTTGATATGATCTACACAGGTTGAAGCAGTTTGATGAATCCGCTGCATCCAGCCGGAAGGGCTCGCAGGCGCCAACTCCACCGCGATCCGTTGTCGGAATTGGGAACAAAGGTCAGTGCCATACATAGCTTTGGTTCCACTCGTTACGATCCGCCATAAAGTCGCGAAGCCGGATTATTCTGAAGCCAAGATCGTTCTTGCTATGGTGTGTGGTCTTTGTGTGGTCCTACCCAGACAATTGGAAGTGTGATCTAGGTCGGGTTACCGGCACGGGGAAAGTCGTATCTTAGCAATAAGCTCATGCGATATCTAAAGGTACCCCGTCCTCACATGACATGTGAACAATACGCTGATTCAACCCTAGTGGCTAGAATATGATGTCCAGGTAGAGAAACATACTGAACTTCGTCTCACACATGCACCGACATCTTCTGCCAGGTTTTCAACGTTGGGCAGCTACGGCGCTCGCGTGCCAGGCAGAAGGCACTGCAGTACGTGCTCACACGCTGTTAAGAACCGGGGAGCTCATGGCCCATCAGGAGTGGAATTACAGAAGATCATACATCAAGTTACTTCAGTCATGATAATGTCGAGGCGACCAAGTCTCGAGACAGACTCGCGGAAGATAGTTTGGAGATGCTGATACAGTGGTTAAAGAAGGGTGGAAACGTGGGGATACATGGTAGGATAACTCTGTCTGGTCAGTTCTAGATCCAACTGAGCACTGTGAAGATGCGACCAACAGCACGCGGAGTCGACGGCAAGTATCATAATGTTACCAAGTTCGGCTCGACTTAATGGCATCGCAGGGCGAAAATTGAAGCCCGGGTTGCAAAGGAAAAGGGAATCCATGTTATATTCCTTGAATCCGTCTGCAACGACCCTACCGTTATAGCTGCAAACGTCGCTCTGAAAGTTTCTTCGGGTGACCCGGATTACAAAGATCTCCCAAGACACGTGGCTCAACGCGACTTTATCAAGCGTATCAAAGAGTACGAGGCTGTTTATGAGACCATTACGGAACCTCATCTTTCGTACCTTCGAATAACCGACGTTGGAAACGAGGTGACTCTGTCGCGTATCAACGGTTACTTGCAGAGTCGTATTGCATTTTATCTCATGAATCTCCATGTGAAACCCCGGAGTATATTCTTCTCGAGGGTAAGACCTCACTGTCGCCTAAATTTGTTGAGGACTGGGCGCTGAGCGTTTGTTGTTTTCGTCTCACAGCACGGGGAAAGTCAGTTCAACGTCGAGGGGAAAATTGGAGGAGATTCACCGTTATCAGAACGTGGTCTGCAATATGCGAGAGCACTCCCGGAGCTCGTCCGCAGACACATCGGCGATGCACCGTTGACGGTGAGTTACTTGCATCGCTGGTAATCCACGCTCATTCCACGATCTCGCCCTTGTAGGTCTGGACCTCCACTCTTCAACGTACCATCCAAACGGCGCAATACCTCCCGTATCCCAAGTTGACATGGAAATCGTTGGATGAATTGGATGCTGGGGTTTGTGATGGCATGACATACGAGGAGATCGAAGTGAGCAAGATCGACCCCTGGGTTTGGACGATGCTGCTAACTTTCACTACAGCAAGCATACCCAGAAGACTTTGCAAATCGTGACGAGGACAAGTTCAATTACCGTTACAGAGGAGGGGAATCATATCGCGACGTCGTCGTGCGTTTGGAGCCTGTCATCATGGAGCTCGAGCGGCAGGAAAACATCCTGATTTTCGGTCATCAAGCGATCTTGCGGTGCCTGTGAGTGTCTCGACCCTTTCGAATCTTGCAGTTTGCACACCTGGATTGATGACGTTGCAGGTATGCATACTTCCTTGACTTGCCCCAGGCGAACCTCCCTTACATCAAAATTCCGTTGCACACCGTGATTAAGCTAACTCCAAAAGCGTACGGTTGTGATGAAGAAAGGTATGATCATGGCTTCGCTTGCGGGGTCCGTATGTGATGGTTGATCGAGATCCTTCCCTAGGTATACTCTACCGATAGGGGCAGTGGATACCCACCGACCCAAGCCGAATAACCCTCAGTTAGAAGTTCCAGTAGCTGGGACTGCACGGGAATATTTTGGGAAGCATGTATAACGAGGTGGCCCAGCGTAGATTGTTGTGGGCGATCGTTCACATAACCTGACTCAGCACTCGACTTCTGTAATGCAATCGTCGTTGCGCTGCGAGTCACATAATTTAGTCTGAGTGGTGTATCTGTCGGGAATGTTAATGAGCAGAGTCAGAGCCTTCAAAGTTTCACTGCCATGAGTAGAGTCCGAGCCATGAGCACTGCTCAAGTCACGTGTCTCACGACTACACAATTCAGCCAGCAGTGATTCCCTAGCACAAACCACACGTCTATGACCACAATATTCTGGCCGCGGGATGTGGTTCAGGAAGGTTATTTCTACGGTTGGACCAAATATCGCACGGTATGCGTGGCTGGAGTGCTGAACATCGATACGGTGAGTTTCGTATATCATGTTCATGTCAGACAACCCTTACACGGAATAGCGAGCAGACGCAGACGCAGTTCTAGCAAAAGCCGTTCGCTCCGAAGATGTACAAGCCCTGACAGAATCATGCGGGACACCCTTCGTTCTCGGATATTCCACGTTACCATCAACCCGTCCCTTGGCTCTCCCAAACATAGAGGACGAGGCTTTGAATGCGTCTCTGCACGTTTAATTTCATGTCCCATATTCCACTTAATCACTGACACGATTCCTAGTATGAATCCGTATCGCTTTATTTACTACCACCGTCATGCAATGGATTCCAGGAGATTCTACGCCGCTGAGAATGACATGGCAGATCTTTCCCTTGTCGACAACGATCTGAAAACACCCATGGAGGCGTCTATTGCCCATGACTTCACGCGAAATAAGAGTGTGCAGGTGCCCGATTACCAGCTCATAATTAACCAGGTGTGTAAGCAGGAGTAAGTGCTTCTTGTGTGTCTTATTAGAACGACCACAGTGGAACGCAGCGAAATCACTCCAAGAGGCTGTAGAGCGCAGCCGGGCCAGAATTTCAGAACCCAATGAGGCTCAGTGTACAGACAGGAGCTTGGAACAATTGCACGCTCAATCTAAACAATCGTCGCTTCCTGGTCTTTTTGGCATGCTATTGGGGTCCCTATCAAAACTGAAAGAAACTAGTTTTGCGGGTCTGTAAACTCTTTATTACAGGTTGAGGTAGTCACTCACATGCCACTGCAGTGCGACAGATCGAAGGGCGAGCAGGGGTGTTACATCAACTGACCCAATGGAAACACGTCGAACGTAACAGACCCATAGCGGCCTCCTCCCACTCGTATAACAGGTATATTACTTTGATGCCACCACTCTTTCACTTGCGTACCCACGAAATCATAGGCACTACAATAGCGTTTGGGTGATCCTGAACGACGTGATCATCGGTCTCGCCTTTCGCCAGTTCATGTGTCAAAATCGCGGTGCTCTCAACGCCATGATAGCGGATGGTCTTGAGGTGCGACTTTACAGGCAAGGGACGATCGAGTGCCCCATATTAATTGCAATCGGACAGAGTGCTCTGGTTCATCGTGTTCAAAGGGTGCTCCTGTGGCTGGATAGCTGGCCTGCAGGCCTGAAACTCAATACTGAGCTGAGTAGATTCTATACCAATGGCTTCATGGGATTGATAGCACAATGGACGAGTGGGTGCGCGCTTTGCTTCGAGATCACGCTTGGCTCACCGTGGTACCACACAGAACTTCTTCACTATGGACTCTCTTTCCTGCCCGCAATTAGCTTCCTCGTCGAAACCACCAGCCTACTTGGCATGACGATGACGTTATCATTGTCCCTGGATCTAGTCAGTTTGCTTACTGCTCACCTGCATGCGTGCTACCTGGTTTCGTCGACGATATATCGACGTGTCCTGATGCTTGTCGGTTCATTATGGAATCTGTTTCGAGGTGCGATGGGCTGTCTCGAACTTGCTTTCCCAACGTATCACCGAACGTTGACCAAACCAACAGGCAAGCGATACAATACGCTTCGAAATCGTACGGATCGTTGGGATTACGACGTTGACCAGCTCCTTCTCGGAACAATTTTGTTCACTCTCGCGGCTCACCTCTTTCCGACGATACTGGTGTATTATGCTCTTTTCGCATTGGTGAGATATCTTCGAATCAGTCGGGCCTTCCTAAATCGGTGCTTAGCTCCATGGAGTAGGTGCGGCTTCTGCTCATCGTACTGTATGCCAGCTGCGAGACGTTGTTGGCTTTTATGAATCACTTTCCGCTATTTGCGCTCATGTTAAGGAGTAAAGATCCAGAGCGATTGCCTGGTAGGTGGACCCGCCGAACAAGAATATATTGGGATTTGACGATTGAGGATTTAGGCGAAGCGTATTTGCAGGTAAAACCGACACCAACGGGTTGCGCCGTCACCGTGGAGGTAGGTCAATTTCTGTGTGAACTGGCGTGTTGTTTACTGTCGCAGAGCCATCCAGTCCCTTTTACTGTTGTCTTCGCCCAGTATGGTAGGCTTCTTCTGCTGTTCTTTTTGAGCAGAGTTCGAATATTGTTCAGGAGAGCTTTGGCATCGACTCACACAACACTACCACCCGATCCGCCTGGGAAGGAGGCTCCTGCAGGGGCAAGTGCTCGACACCTTCCCTCACGCGTCTCTGAAACCAGCATTGAATCATTAATTTTATACATAGTCATCAGTCAAGGCGTCTTCGGCGCACGACCCATATATCTGCTATTATCACTCCTGGTTGTGACTTGAGGAAGCATTTATATAACGAATGCATTCAGACACTCACTTTGCCTCTGCCTCGACGTCAATGAGTTTTCGCTTGTGCATTTCTGCCGCACGCCGATTGATCTCCGAGGCCTCCTGGGTGTCCGGGAACCCAATGTCCCAATAGCCGGGCGGGGTCTTTGCTCGATGCCAGTGGTGCCGGTGTCGTGAGATACGTTGCATATGTTCCTCGACCTTATCGGTGTTCTCCTTGTCGTTGTTGGACAAATGGTGGCCGTGATGCGTTTTACGCTTCGTGGATCTCCAGAGTGGCTGCCGGGAAGCTGGCAGTGGCCCGACGGCTGTGTAGTACTGATAAAGCCTAGTTAACGTTGTTCATCCCTAGCAATCTCAAGGCCTCACTACCTACCTCTTGGCAGCATTCGCAATCGCCTCCAAGCATGTGCTTGCGTGCCTCTCGATTACGGACGACGGCGTCGTACTGATAGTCGACGCCATCATTTCGGTCCTTCCGGATCGAGAACCTGGAGTTAATTGTGTCCATTCCGGCTCTAGAGACGGTTTATCATGTAGTGTTAACGGACGGAATGCAGAAGCACGAACGGAACTTGGGCATATCTTCCTCTGGCTTTACGAAGCTCGGGCGATGGTAGGGTTGGCCGAGAGGATTCTGCTTTGCATGGCAACCCTGTATGCTGTGTTCACACCAAGTCTTCGTTGAAAGGGTGGAATCACGTACCCATATCATCAGGGTTCATTGTGGAGTTATCGCCGGTAGGTGCGGGCTCCAGAAATGGTTTCTTGTTACTTGACGACGGCGAAAGGCCATTGTGTGAAGACTCTCCGGGATACGATTTTCTACGCTGGTGTCCCAAACCTGCGGATACCGAAGGGGAATACGAAGCATCAACGACGATATCGGAACAACGCACGACTTGAATCACGTTGATGCTCCTCCACATCACTGTTCTCTCCATCTGGATATTCCAATTTCGGTCCGAACACCTCAAACTGCTTTCGTTTCCCCAACGTTGACGCCGTCTTGTACGCGTCTAGTTCGCCTGCTTTGAGAAGGAGCTTCACCTCGTCATCCTTTTTAAAATCTTCGCATAACCACCGTTTGAAGTTTCGCCATTTCTTATAGTCGGCTTTGTAGTGCGCGGCTGCTCGGTTATTCGCTTCCAAGAGTACATCGTGGCGAGCGCGCAGGGAACGGAGTTCAGCTTGAAGGTTGGTGATTTGGGCTAGCAGACATGCGGTATCAGCAGATGGTTCTGGTTCACGTTGCACGCGATCCATATAGGAGAAGATTTGATCCTTCTAGCACAAAATGATAGTAGTGGAGAAAGGAGGCTGATCAACATTGTAAAAGGACGTCACGTGATCGCGTTTTAGCTAGTACTTACCCCCAGTGAAAAACGGACATTGCGATTTCAACCCAGGCACATTGGGACCTACCGAATAGATTCTCATAGATGAATTTTGTGGGGAATTTGTGCAATATCTACTGAGATCCATGAAATGGATACTGGTATTAGATTAGATGATTTACGCTTGAAAGACAGTACTAAACTGTTACTTTGTTGTCCTCAGATGAGTTGATCTGAATATTCCACATCTCACGACTTGGCATGATATGCCTCTTCAGCTCCTTCCCATCACCTTGTCAAAGTCACAACCCAAGTCGACATTACTTGCCCACAGCACCAAATCCCGGTACGTACCAATTGCCTCATGTTCGGCTCAGATTCTAAGAACTTACCAAGCATTTTGTGGCCATGTTTTTGATATTTCTCACCAGCGAGACCACCCAGTCTCAGCTACATGCAGCACTACAAACCAACAATTCAAGTAGATAATACGAGACAGATCTGCAAAGAATGTGGGGTGAATGTAGATGTTGCCTTCAAGTCAGTCTACCAGCTCAAGTAAGCTGGAATTTTGTTTTAGTCACGCATACATGCACTAATTTTGTCTAATGCTGTCTCTAGAACACAACTATGAAGAACCCATGGACCTCAACAGCTCGAGCGCAAGTTCGGCTGTATTCCATCTAACTCATGGATCTCGACAACTTGACACACCTGTTAAGCAGTCTACAGACAAGAAATGGCAGCCCCGTAAAACCAGGACTACTCGGTATGTGATCTCGTCTGTTTTATAGGATATTATTGATAATATATCACATATAGCACATTGCTTACCGATGGTTGAAAGAAGTTGACCCAGATGGAATGGCAATCAAGTTCACTGAATGCTGGAAGCATCTCAAGCAGGATCAGAAATCAGTATGTACTATGATATCTTGTTATGCATTTTTGTCTGTTCTTCATTTGGCTGACATGCTCGCTACTAGAAATGTCAAAAGTATTTTGGGTTACTGGTACAACATTTTCCACTGGATCATTATACTATCATACTAATTTATTTAACCCAATTTATAGGTCTAACGACTTGTGGATCGACTTCTCTACCACTGCCATCGACAATCTCGCCTTGAGACCAATGCACTAGTAGCAAAGACGAGCCAAAGCCTGGGCAAAGCAGTAGGATGGACAAGGCAACAGATAGGGAATATGAGTAGCAGTGGCCGTGAATGTGAGGCAGCAGAGCCAGGGATCGGCATGTTTTGGGCCATATCGTACTGTTATCATGTTTTATATGTCGCTCTAAATGCATAGTTTTCAGTATATTCATTCAGATTGAGGATGCTGCACGATGACTACTGAGATCTACCCAGAAAGCACTCCTCCATCAGATGCTATTACGGTCTATCTCAATAGATTTTTCATCTACTATTTGTGCCATTTGGTACTCCCATCTACTCCAAGGCACTCGGGCGATTTCAGTATATGGGAGTTGATTTGGTTATGTCCGTTTTTCACTGGGATTTACCTTCCAAGTCCCAACGTAGCTTTCGCAATCTGTACAGGATGAACATCCTGAATCGACCTCACTGGAGCTGTCTAGATTGTTAGTGAGTATATCCTGGGTAGTCACCCTCTTCTTGTGCGTGTGGCAAAGTGTGAAGAAGTGAAGACTTCGTGATCACTAGCAGAGATAATGACATGGTTGAAATTACTGTCAGGTCTTCCTTCTGGGTCTACTTGACGTTCTGGACTGTACTTGGACCAGTTCTACTACAATGTTCCAAGTCTTTGACTGCAAGTTGCCATCTCGAATGTCTCCCGTTCACAACTTCAATGTGAGCCTCGCAGTAATGAACTTGATTTCAAATGCGATTCTACGGCCAATCGGGTTGATTTTCATTGCCGGTATATCAACGTTTCAACCCTGAAATCACACAAAAGTTAACGACCAGTGTAATGGTTACTTGCAACCGTTTTTCCATTAAATCATTGCCCCACAAAGATTCTGACAACTCTACCAGCTACAATCTCAAGATATGGCGGTCAAAACGATACCTCTACCAGAGAATTTTGACTCGAACAACCAATCTGTGGCTGTTCCTGGCACAAAGCGACCCGGTCAAACTGGTATCTGTCTCCACTCTTTACCGCTAGTCCGCATCATCACTAACGAACATGATCGCTGTCGATATGTAGCTCACTATCGAAACGGTGATCATTCATCCGTTTGGTGAAATATTAATATTCCTGGTCTGACGGTATTGCAGCTTTCTATGGTCTTATTGACGTCAACACCCCCGGCATCCTCAAGACTCTCCCAGATATTTTCGATAATGGTTATAACATAAACCCAGATGACAGACTCCTCGGACATAGACCTGTCATATCCACACAGCCATTGAAGTTTGGGCCATATGTGTGGCAGACGTACAGGCAAGTAGATGTCAGGAGACGCAGAATTGGCAGCTCGTTGCATAGCCTATTCCAGAGTGGCGAACTCAAGGCAGAGGATATGGAAACGGTGGGAATTTGGTCTCAGAACAGGCCAGGTAAGTTCCGTGTCAGACGTTGAGAATGTCATTCAACAAAAGGAAATCAGAATGGCAGTTGGTCGAGTTTGCTCTCCATGCCTATGGCAAAGTTGGCGTCAGTCTGTACGATACCCTGGGCAAGGATTCAGTAGGTAAGTGCAATTATCATATAAATGAACACAGCCAACCCTCTCACCTCGCATAGAATACATGTACAGTGATCTTAGACACTTGACAACCCTTGACGCTGACTCGACCATAGCATCAACCATGCTCAACTCTCCATCATATTTACCACTGCGGACCACATACCGGCGCTTCTCAAAATGTCCTCAAAGATTCCTGTTCTTAAGATGATTGTTTCGTTTGATCCATTGGACAAGCAAGTTAGGAATGCACTGTCTTCATGGGGTGAAACTGCTGGTATTCAACTAAAGGAGCTGAGCGAGAGTGAGTTTCCCACCCCCTTTTTTCCTTTTCAAGTATTCACCGTTGGTTTTCTAGTTGAGACCTACGGCGAAGCAAATCTCATCGATCCTCTCCCCGCGTCGGTGGACCAGGTCGCCTCATTGTGCTACACCTCTGTATGTACATGTTCATCCCGCAAATGAACACATCTTCATGTCCATTTTGTCAGGGAACTACAAGCCATCCGAAAGGTGGATGATATTTGCCCCGCAACTGCTTTCGTTTTTTTTACGCTTTTGTAGGCGCTATTCTCACTCATGGAAACCTCGCCACGTCGGCATATTCAAATATGTATGGAATCAAATATCCTCCGAATTCATGCCTTCTGTCATATCTACCCTTGGCACACATTTATGAGGTTACTATGTTTCTTTGTGTCTTAGCCTCTCTCTAACGGACTCTTCCTTCAGCGAGTGGTGGAGCTGACGACGGTAGCAGTCGGCGGATGCATCGGATTCTTCACCGGCGATCCTCTTCGTCTTCTAGAAGATGCACAGTTCCTGAAACCTCACTTCTTCCCATCCGTCCCACGTGTGCTCAACCGAGTATACCAGTCTGCCATGGCCGCTGGCAATGTGCCAGGTATCAAGGGAGCGCTGTTCAGAATGGCTGTGAAAACTAAGCTTGATCAGTTACACGCGACTGGTATCAACACACACCCGATCTGGGACCGACTGGTATTCCGCAAGGTTTGTGATATTTTGAATTCATACTCTTGGTGCCTGATTATGTGTATTAGATTCGTGCCGTCCTAGGCGGTAATCTGTTGTTAGTTAGCACAGGCTCAGCGCCGATCAGCGCAGAGGTAATCGACTTCTTGAAGATCGCATTCTTTTGTGAAGTTACTGAAGGTACGAGCTCTCCCCTTTCATCTTCAAGCATCTTTTGATTCGTTTGTTTTGCCAGGGTGAGCCTGGAATTTTCGATAGAATGTCAAGAATAACATCACTCTCAGATATGGCATGACAGAGAACTGTGGTACTTGTACACATACATTCGAGGGCGATCCAAGCTGTGGAGGTACTATTGGGCCTCCACAGCCTATTAACGAACTGAAGCTCGTGGACGTGCCTTCAATGAACTACACCTCCGAAGACAAACCCAATCCTCGCGGCGAGCTGTGTGTACGGGGCATGAACTGCTTTGTCGCCTACTACAAAGGTATGTACCCTAGTCCACTGTGTTCTGAGGACAAATCTATATAAAATATTGTTTGTTAGATGAGAAGACTACCAGGGAGACTTTGAAAGATGGATGGATCCACACGGGCGACGTTGCAGAACTTGATAGTCATGGCCGTTTTAAGATCATTGATCGAGTCAAGGTGCGTCTCATCAGCAAAGCATCGTGTCCGCATGCACTCATATATCATCGTTTAATTGACAGAACATTATGAAGCTCGCACAAGGCGAGTACGTCGCGCTCGAAAAAGTCGAAAACATGTATTCGGCTTGTCCTATTGTACAGCAGATCTACGTGCACGGTGACTCCCTGCAATCGTATCTCCTCGCTGTCGTCATCCCAGACCCTATCGTTCTGGCACCCTTGGCTTCTAAGATCTTTGGGAAGAAGATCACCCCTGATAATATAGAAACGTTGAAAGAGGCGGTGAAGGATCCTCAAGTGGCCCAAGAAGTCCTCCACTTGTTAACCGAGGAAGCAAAGAGGAACCGACTTGCCGGGTACGGATCAATTCGTGAGATTACTACCCTGATGACTTATTGCCTCCCTTTGTTCAGGTTCGAGTTCGTGAAGCGCATTTACCTGAGCATGGACCCCTTCACGATCGACGACAACACGCTTACTCCGACACTCAAGCTACGTCGCAAGGACGCCTACGCCAAGTTCAAGACCGAGCTCGATGGTCTGTATGCACTCGGGGAACCGAGCGGTGAAACAAGCAAGCTATAATTTCTTGGGACGTACAGGTGGATATTTACAGGAATTTTCGTCGATGTCGCTTTCTCGTAGCAAGCTCTATCTTTCGTTGTAAATATATGAAGATAAGTCTGAAACAAAACAGTGGTATTGCACATTTTATAAGGGTGTCAACATGGTGATCCCGTGATTGGACTACAATATACAGTGATAGGGATGAAGAAAGTGTGACAAATCCAGATGGTACGATGCGGAGAGCGTGAAGCTAAAGTTGTGAACAGAGCAAGGAAAACGCAAGCGAGGTCGTAGGCTGTTCATGAGGTGTCGTGAAATAAGACTGATATATGTGCTGGTAGGTGGGAGGGTGTGTATCCTCAAGGAATGGTTTTCTTGCTGTGAAGCGATATTTTGCGAGAGATTGTGGTGCTGAGGTACGCCACGAGGACCATGATGACGGCCCAGAGATGGCCTCCAAGAAGGTTACTATCAATGGACAACGCAAACAAAGAGCTGGGTACCAAAGTAAGTAGACACTAGACACCCGCGAAATAGAAACCTCACCTGACCAAAAATGGCGCAAACGATCGCGATAAGCACATGGCGAACTGCACGATTCCATTTGCTTGCCCCAAGGAAGCCAGGGTTGGCACGTTCTCTTTGGTGAGAATCATGCTAAGCCTACTCAAGAATAATTAGCCGTATGTCGTCGCATTGATGAACGCCAGAGAAGGCACTGACGAATAACACAATGTAGCAGTCTTCGAGAGGGTGAGGACCATCGCAATGCCAGTCCAGAGCATTGCAGTAGTAGAGACATCGAATTTGCCAGTTTCCTTGTCTAGGCCACTACGTGCGATGGCATTCAAGATAGGAAGTGCAATATAAGTGTATGGCCACAACCCCATGCAGAAGTTGTACATCATCGCACAATCAAATGTTCGCAACAGATAGGACATGATAAAGACCTGCAGGGAGGCTGCAATCGCGCCTGCGGCAGCTAGTGAGTACCCAATTTGCGATGCCTAGTGAGAGAGGCGTCAGATCGTGAAGGAGGACTAGGAAGGAAAGCAGTCTCACAGAGAAAGCTAAGCCACCACTCTGAACTGGGGAATAGCAGAACAGCACAAACACGGCGTCGAAAGACGTGGCAAGGAAGCTCAGAGCAAATCCAGACATTGACAACGCTGACATGATCGGTAAAGTTAATAGTTGCCTCATACCCATTGGCTTCTCAGGTGCCAAACCAGCAGGCAGGTCCATGCTTTGTGGGCTGTCTGATGCAGGGGACAGGCACTTCTCATTGCTTTGCTTACGCTTGCTGGGAAGAGTCTGTCGCATACAGTCAACACCACAAGCAATGGTCGATGAAGTGGGGTAAGGTATTACCTCCTCGAAGAACGCATAGCCAAGGAGCACACCAATGATGGCGATGGTGGCTGCGATGAGGCACGGCAGAAAATATGGGTAATCTTTCCAGAACTCGTGGTGGAAAACTTCTGGATACTTGGAAGCCGGATGGGAGAATGATCCCCCAATCAGTGGACTAAATTTGGGAGTACATCGTCAGAGAGTTATCTTGATCAGCGGTCAGAGAACGAGAACTAACCCGATGATAGAGCCTAGTGGCCAGATGAGACCATAAATTGGAAACGCGATCGCTTGATTGGTAGAGTCGGTGATTTCGCCGAGGACCGAGTGGATGACGGCGACGTTTCCAGAAAATAGGCCACCTATAGTGAAAAGAAAAATGAGGGACCGATATGGTAGAGGATGAAAGATCTACGCACCGATACATCTTGCAACCAGGACTGCTGCCAAGGATTTAGCCAGACCAAACATCAACGTCGTTGCCGCGAGGCCTAGAATGCCAACGAGGATTACGGGACGACGTCCGACGATATCTAATCGTGAAGACGTAAGCCGGGGTCGAGAGTGTAGATGGTGTAAGCTCACCAGAAAGTCGCGCCCATTGGTATATCGAGGTTAGTTGGGCGACCGCAAAGGTGCTCTCCTAAGGATGGGGTTGATCATGTGTCAATAGCGCAGAGCGATGAATGAAACATACGACGAGCCCGCTGTAGAAGCCGATGCGGGAGGGGTCGTCGGTGAGGTGGAGGTCGTTCATGAACTCGTTCACATAGGGAAATAATTGGGTGAACGCGATTGGGTCGACGAGCCTTACGATGCACAAGGCGGTTAGTTGGCCCTTGGGAAGAGGGGTTGGGTCTGGGTTTTCAGTGCGTTGGAGCTCGAGAGTATGATTACGAAGGAGTGGGCATGTCTCGTCAAGAACGGCTGGATCGTTGGGGGAGTTGGCGGATGGCATGGCTAGAAGGATGAGGAGAGATGGCAGTAAGGGAATACAGTTGATGATGGGAGATATTTAATCAAATTGCATTGTCACGGGTGAATTCCATGCCCAGACTTGAAGCCTTGACACATCGGAATGCCGCCGCCACCCCATCCGAGTCTGGGAGTGACAGAAAGAATACGTTTTACGTTTTACAGAGCGACGTACCTCCGAGAAGTAACAACGAGGGACCCATAGACAATGACTTGTCACTCGGAGGAGGGCCCTAAAAGACGACCGTTTAGTAGTTACTATTCGGTAGATGCACAACTGGTGAGCTGAGGACTACACAAGACATATCGAACGGCGCAAAGTCACAAGTAAGTTCAGAGCAAACTGCTGACCTTGCCACATATCATATCATATCATATCCAAAATCTGTTTCTCTCATGACCTTAGTCATCAACGAGCACAATCACTGAACCACAGCATTCGTCCGTCCGTCTTGTCTTAGTCGCGTTTGTTATCGTCAGTCTTCAAGTCAGCACTTCTGCTTGCCCTCTCTTTAATTTTTTATCACCTTAACTTTCCTATCTACCCGCCTATCTCAGGCTTCAATCATGAATTTTACTGTCAACGATAATCCTCTTCTCATCGCACCGAGACCCGTCCGTGTCACTTCTGCTTGTCCCCAATTTGCTCGTTCCGTCCACCTCAGGCCCGTACATCCTTCAGCCGACTCAGAACGTGTAAAATCAACAGAGGAAAGCGAGAATATTGATGAATCAAGACACCCTTCCCGTATTCATTCCGCCGCTTCTTCTGATAAGGAGTCTTATTCTCCTCGTGCATCTCCTCGGTAAGTCACTCATTCACCACCTCGCGTACGTTTCCTCCACCCACCGTACTCCTGCACGGTTGCGATCCGTTCCTGGTCTCGTAATGCATCTAATCGATCATGCCTAATCTCACAGTTCCACCCTCCCATCAGAGGCACTCGAGGAGTTCCTGTCCATCTTGCGACCTGCCATCTTCCCACCATCTTCTCCTATCCTACGTCCACGTAGGAATGGCGCAGTATCTCTCCCCGCCTTCGCCGTCTCTTACAAGCCCAGGACAAAGATAGATACTTCCAAGGGAGAGCGGCCCATTTCATGCTTATCTGAACAACCTGATCCCGACAAACAAACTCCTACCTGCTCTCCCGAACCCATCACCGAGAGTCTCACCGGTAACTGGGATATCTACGGCCCCGAGATTGCATCTAGGTGGCATGCTCAAGTACTAGGTATATTGGTTTCATTCCGTCCAGCTTGCTCCACACTTCACTGATCTTCCCGTGTACCGCTCTTCCCGTTCAGCTTCTCCCATTTCGCGGATGCACACTCGCAATCCTTTCCCACGTCATGCCTCCCAAGATTTCGCTTTGTCCACGATCGTACCTGGGCCCTCCTCTCCTGCGATAACTTCGACACCGATTTCTCCTTCCGCTGTCCCTCTTCCTGCGCCCTCGCCTGATGAAATGCTCGAGGTCTTTTGAAGTTCAGCTGGTCAACTTGATGACCCTTGACCTGTCTTTGGTTTTTATGCCACCATCATGGTTTTGTATTCATGTCCCTGGATCGTCTCACTACCTACACAATTACATATTATACTGACTCTCGCGGCGACGGCCGAGTCAATTGTGGCCTAGTTCGATATACTGGTATAACCTTATCCGTTCTTTTCTTCGTCTTCCCTTATACCGCTCTTTTTACTCGATTGACTACCTCTCGCATCAGCCGCCCTTCATTTTGCGACCTTCAACCGATTTCTGCTTCCTTTTCCTCAGGATACTCTCGGGCTTTCCCAACTGCTAAATTAATGAATTGTACTAGCATCGGGTTCTTGTTCATATAGTGGCCATGTATGGTACTCAGTAATGACTTATCTCAGTTTGTGCTCCACCATTCTGTCAGGTATATTTCTGCACGCGCCATTCCCATCATGGTTAGAGCGGATGATTGTAATTGTTAAAGTGTATCGATGTCGCGTATCTGGGTCATCTTTCGCTAACCCCTCTTGGCTATAGTTTGTTAGAATTCCGTTCTGATTGGACTACCATCATTTCCGTTGTCTCGATGGGATTACCGGGACGGCTTTACGGATGTAAAGGATCAACTGACTGCCCACCCACACCAGCTGTGAGGTAAATGGGCTCCCCATCTTCATCGATATAGAAACAGTCTTCTAAGCGAATCCCGACCTGTACGAAAACGGAATGGTCAACATCGTTGGCGGGCTGACAGATTGACTCGCAGGGTGTCCTTACCTTTCCCTCGATGTAAACCCCTGGCTCGTTAGAAAATGCGTGCCCAGTTTGAATAACAGCATCAGATCCCCCACGAAGATAAGGCGCTTCGTGGTCTTCTAATCCGATTCCTAGCGCGTTGATGCACGATGTCAACCCAAGTTCCAGGCCACCACCACCAACAGGCATAATGACTAACCATGACCCAGTCTGTGAGTAAAATAAGGACCCAGGCCACGCCCAATCAGCTCTGCGCGTGCCGCCCTGTCTACCTCTGCCGTGATGATACCTGCCTTGGCAGTCAGTTGGGCAGCTGTTTGAGCCGCGTATACATCCCACCACAGTTCGTGGTGATCCCCCGGAATCTGGCTCTCCTCGAGCTGGAATGTCTACCGATATCACTCAATCAACTGAGCGTGGCCGAGGAAGCTGCAACTCACCCTCGTGACGTCGCTGTGGTACCCAAAGAGTACGCCACCAGCGTCGATCAGAATCAAATCTGAGATGTCTAGCACACGATCCGTTCCCGTTCCATGGGGAAGTGCGGCATTTTCTTCGAATCCAGAGTCAGATATCAAGTCAATGTGGCCAGGCCACCCAGCTTACCCCCAAACAGAACCAATGCCCATCTTTCAGTCAACCCAGCTGTCGCCAATGCATCGTCGACCAACTCCATCACTTGCGACTCCCGCATGCCAATATGCATCTGTGCTTGAACTGCGCGGATCGCGAGGACTGTCACCTTTATTTTCGGGGGTGAACTATCCGCGGGGCGCCCTTCGATAGATAGGACCTACCTCGTTCACGCATTTGAGCAGTGCGATCTCGGCAGGGGACTTACGCTCACGCAGAGAAGTGATCTCCAGCGGGGCGGATAGCACTTTCACCCCCGGTGCAGCCTTCTCGAAACCATCGACAATGAAATGGCGAATCATACCATCCACGTAGACAGGTCCTCCGCCGGATAGCGGGAGTGCGTTCACTGCGACGGTATATGGATCTTCATCTTCCCGCCACGCCACATAGGTGACATCCACGCCAGGGACGTTCAACAGCTTTGCGCGCGTCTCTTCGAAGTAGGGAGTCAAAACGGTGACTTGGGCTGATATATCTCCGTCACCAACAAGTGGAGATACCATGAGCAAAAGAGGTCGTTCCGAGAGATGCCACAAGGCATCGGAGATATTGCCAAAGAATAGTGCATTAGCACCGGGTTCAGCGACGTAAGCGGAGGCATTGAGCTTGTGAAGAGAAAGTGCTAGTTGATGCTGCCGTTGTAGAACTTCCGAGGTGGATATCGGCTGAGCAGCCTCGCAGTGCGCGGCGAGTTCCTTCCAGGGGTCGCTGAGAGAAATTGTGGGGGACGTAGTACCGAAAAAAGGAAAAAGACAAGGAGAAAAGGAGCCTGCGATAGTGATGAACACGAAGAACAAAGCCCCCTGTGAACAAACATATGCGAGTCAGTACGCCCCACGTCAGACACAACACCTACAAGCTTTGACAACCTGGAGTCCCGTGCATTAGCAAATGCCCTGAGAGCGTGAGGATGGTCGCTCGAGGCTGCGATAAGTGGTTCTGCCTCCCCCATCGTGAGGGTATAGAACAGAATAGGTGACGAACGGTGAACAGTGCAATCAAGGACTTGACTAGTCACGGCCTGACGCAAAGGCATATATACATTAGTACGGACCCGAGCAGACATCTTAAATAAACCGGGTGCTGTACGTACCGCGATAGTGAATCCAGTCAATCACTGACTCAAGAGCAGCCGTTGACGTACTCTGGACAAGGCTTCCCCCCGCTGCTGTCCAACAACTTCATGAATCATTATGGACGAAGTTGATACCGAAACGCTGATCGCGATGGTTCTGAGTTTATTGACCATTCCGCATCCCGGACAGGACCTCGTACTCGACACCATCATACAATGCAACGGAAACGTACAAGCAGCTGCTGAGCTCATCGACGCGAGACATGTCAAAGACAAGCCCCCGAGCGCTATTGGAAAAAGAAAGGCTCCCCCGGCAGACTTGAGCAACTGGCTAACTCCCTCCGCGTCGCGGCCTTCAAGTTCTAAACCAACATCAAGTGTCAAGAAGCGCGACACCACTTCGAAGCAACACCACGCTACTACTAGTCCGCGACCAATTAGAGATATCACCCATCCTTCCGGTGATTCCCCATCAAAGCCCACAGTAGACCTCATGAGCGTGTTACGCCAGCCACCGCCGTCCAAGCCATCAACACTGCGATTGCCTCCTCTAACGCTCTCGAATCCCTCCATGGTAGCACAGTACACCCCATGCACTTTGCACCTCTCCATTCTCCCACCAGAGCTCGCATGCAAATTGTTCTATACTATGGTGGATTTGTCGCAATCTTGGCAACGAAATAAATGGTGGCTCTTTGATCGTGTCGTAGAGAGTCCCCACCGAACGTCATTCTTCGTCCGGAAAACCAATGGTGTAGATGATGACGAATCGTGGCAGGAGGTCGCCCAATACTGGTGATTTAGCAAGCCTGTTGCTATGGCCTGAGGCACCGATGCTGACCGAAAAAAATACAAGGTATAATGGACGGCCAACGAAACCTCCTGAAGTCTTCCCAGATTTGATGGAGGAAGCCTGCGAATACGTCGAGAAAGTCGTCAATGAGGAGATGCGTAAACGCGAGAGACTTCCTCTGGAGTGGACGGGTCAGGGCACAGACGGCCAGCTATGGCATGCGAACGTCGCTGCATCAAATTGTTACGAAGGCACACAAGAGAGCGTCGGGTTTCACTCCGATCAGTTGACATACCTTGGTCCATATCCCACCATTGCATCACTGAGTCTTGGCAAGTGATTTTCTCCAAGGTCAAGTCTTTTGAAGACCGTTTTGCTGTACAGGCACAACCCGGGCTTTTCGATTGCGGGAAGTAATACCTTCAGATGACATAAGTGCCCGACGCGCTAGAACATTCAACGTCCCTCTACTTCATAACTCCGTGCGTTATTTTATATGGCCAACGACTCAGTCTTGACAATGGTGACACCTTAGTTGACGGTGATGCATGCTACGTGTCAAGAATCGTTTAAGCATTCCATTCCACCGCAACCTACTCTCGACTTATACCGCCCTCTTTATCCTCACCCTGCGAGACCATTCTCACCCCCCGAGCGGTCCAATTGTCGGATCAACATAACATTTCGATTTTACCGTCCCGATTTTCACCCGAAGAGTACCCCCCGGTGCAAGTGCGATGTCCCAACGATCCTGCGACCCGACATGAAAAACAGGCACGACGGAAAAACTGACAGATATTGGTGGACTTGCTACGCCGGTGCACAAAATGACGGAAAAGGCTGTGACTTTTGGCGGGTAATGGATATGAAGGCTGAAGGAAGGGGTATTACCATTGCCGATTCCGGAAAGACAGGGTGAAGGGACACCGATCATATGGCATATTCAGAGGATTTCACTATCGCAGATATTACGAATCATCCAGTAGGTGTCGCCATCATTTCCATCATCAATATTGATATTTTTCTGGGAATAGAAATTCCATGCAGTGCCTGGGGCCATGTGACCATCAATGATTGTGTCTGCTGATTTTTTCATGTTGTTTGGCATCGCTAGGCAATCCGGCGTTGAACACATGTGGGACACTAGCATTGTCATTGTCCCGCTGGTGGTTGAGGCAAAGTACATTGCCTCGCATGCAAGTCCTTTGAAGATGCAACTATGGTCCCTACGAAATTCTGCTCCCAACGGACTATATCCGGGCCAGCTGTCTTTCTCGTGGAACGGCGAAATTACGTGAAACTGCACTACACAATGCTGGGTCCCTACCGGGATGTTTGCGTGGCAGTCGCAGTGAGTCACATCGGTCAACCCCGATACTTATCGGCGTCTTCCCTCGGTTTTATTACCCCTGCGTCCCACGGAATGCTCCAACATCCCTACGTAACCCTATTTACTCCGCGGAATGGAAGCTAATGTAACTTGTACTAACAACAGCCTTTGGGGAGCCTATCACCTTCTTGACATCCAGCTGCTACTCACCAGCTGTGAACTCCACTCTCATCCGTTGGCAGAGATATCCCGATGGATAGAAGAATGAATTATCTCCGTGATCACGATCACGATCACGACTATAAATTGCTGCAGGCACTGACTAACAATTATGGTATAGTCTCTTTATTTCGTCAATAACCAGTAAGTTAAGTTGTCCTTCGCCTAGCCGCGAAGGGGGATGTTTGATTCCAGCTGATGGCAGCGCATTCTAGCCGCCCAAATTATTGATGGCCTTATTCCTGGTATCAGCGCAATGCTCCCTTGTTATCATTGTTGTGAAATTTTCTGTGCGTCCCACCATGCTGCTCAGCTGCTTCTCGTCCCGAAGCGGTGGTCCCTTGTCCTGCCCGTTCAGAACCTTGCGTTGGTAAATGTGACCTTTTTCTGATCATTTTTCTATCGTTAGTCCTTGAGGACGTGCTTCGACACTAAACCATTTGAGGCTACTGAATTTCCTGTTGCCACGCCCTTGTGGCTTCAGACTTTGTCTGATGTGCCACGCCGTATTCGATATGCATTTGGCATCGCTGCTCCTCTCCCGCAGAAAGGGCTAGTCAAGTAAAGTCCTACGATGAACGCTCAGAACAAGCATGGATCCAGGCACTGGAGTTACATTATGAACACTACAGTTAGTCAACTATACATTCCGCAGTATTGTTATTCTTGGCTCGGAGCTCGCCCTGCGCGAATGGGTTTGATGATTAATTGACGGTTTATGGGCAAACAGAACGGAGAGACATTGCATGTTCCGCTCCAAAATTAAATGGATTATAACATTGGCATAATGCTCTCAACATGTTTCGTTCTTTTGTCTCGCACAAAGCATCGAGTATAATTGAAAGTAGGACGCTGGATGAATGCTGGCCAAGGTCGGCGTTGAGTCTCTTCAAACTCCAAGTCTTACTTCAAGCACAGTAACATTAGACATCGGGCTAATCAGATTTAATTTCAATGTACGAGTCACGTGTGTTTTTTATTCCCGCTTGTCCCCGAGTTGTGTCCACCCGTAACTCCTCCCACTTCTGAAAACAGCATCTCCCAAGGCAATTGAACGATGGCCCGCCTCTCAGTCCAGACCCCCTCACCATATAGCATCACCAGGGCTGTAAGTTCGGAAGGCGCTTTCTCAGGTATCAGAAGGACTGAAAGTCTGTTTATAGTGGGCAAAACGATGGGCACCTTCTCTCGGTATTTGGGGTGTCGGTGTTGGCACAACAGCAGTTTTTGTACGTGTCAACGTTCAATTTAACCCCAAGCTAAGTTCTGAAGCGCCCTTGTTTCGTAGTTGTTGTCCGTGACGCCAGTTATCAAGAACGGCATTCTTATTAAGCTGCCGCTGGTGAGTCTACTGGTTTTCTTGCTCTTATTCAGCTAAAACCCATATCCAGCTTGGAAGCTATTACGAGGACAAGACACCCGCATCCGACAAACCATTCTGATCTCCTATAGAGTTAACTACCCCCCTCATCGAGATACACAATACCAGATCATCGGCGTCGGTTTGAATCCTAAACCATAAAATAACTGAGCCTGTCACCTTGACTGATCTCGCGTTGTTTTCCTGTCATAATTTTGCCCCATTTAAGCGCTCTTCCGTGATACTGCTACACAGATCAATCCCGAGATTCTCTTCCAACTGTTTGACGGCTTCTAGCGTGCTGCCTATCCGGACGTCTATCGAGTATACCAATGTCAGCATTAATATTGGGAAGATGATTGACCTTGAAGCAAGTGGAAGACGCCAACCACGTCGATTGGCGGTGACGAAACCTGGCACCGATGTACTCACGTATCGTCGCCATTCCGAGTTGCCTGGCTGCCTTGAGATTCCTGCTTCTAAGGTGTAGCAAGCGTCGAGGAAGGATGGAAACGAGAGCTTACATTCCGATGTCATCCAAAAAGATGGCTTCTTCTGCGTTGGTGCCACTGTCTTTGCATGCGTGGAGGTAAAATTCTGGGTCTGGTTTGCTACCTAACGTGTTAGGGACATTTCCACATCGGGACGTCAGGACACACCGCAAGCCGACTTCACTAGAATCGTAAAAGTAGTCAAATAGATCGCGAAGGTGTTTTGGTATAGGCCCGTCTTGCCATCCCAGGAATTCCAACTCAGAATTTGGCATCTCTTGCGATGTGTGGGATGCATCCGTGCTGGGGCGATATCTCCCAAAGTTGTTCGTGAGAGCTATGATGCGCCATCTACCTGCTCCTATAAAGTCGTTTGCTACGGCTCGCAAAAGCATCTGATAATGAGTTAGTTACCTCGAAGCCTTTGGATGGCAGTGAGCATATGGACGTCGTAAGTGGACGCTGATCGCATCATTCGCCCAAAAAGCTATCATATGTCGAATCATTAGCCAGACCAGTCTCGTTCATTAGGCTCACATCACGTCCGTCGACCTCAAGTTGTTCAAGGAGCTCAGGACATACTGAAGTAGGTTTGAGATCCCAAGATCTTGTTTTACTTGATTTCACTTACTCATGCCTTTTCGTGCGCAGTACTCCTTGTACCATATGTTCCCATTTGTTGTGTCTGATAGATCACGACCGAACGCTGTGTAGAAAACATGCAGGGGTATCTCGCCACGCTCAAACTTTTGCCAGGCCCCAGAAGGGCCACGGGACGTTCTGTTAAACGGGCCCAATGAGAGTCACGATGACTTGAGACGACTGCTGCACACTGACATGGACACGTTCAAATAATCAGGCGGCAAGCCTTTTTCTTGCTCATATTCCGCTATTGCAATAAACGGGCTTCGAAGAACGACGCCACCAATCTGCGGGACGCCGAGAAGTTACCGAGAACAATGGTTGTCAGAAAGCCCAACTTGACCGATACTTCGGCATCCTCAGCGAGATACTCACGTCGAATATGATTGCTTTTATGTGAGGTAAAGACATCACTACGTTATACCGGCGGCTGGGAACAGGGTATAAAGCAGAGTTGACAGGTTCGGCTCACTGTGCAATATTCTGGACGGTGTGAGGCCACGCAGCAAGTTGCCGGCGGTAACAGTGCGGTAACTCGTATTTGAGGGATTGTAGATTAGTAGATACGGTCGGTTGTGAGCAGCTACAAATCGACCAAGGTGTCCTGGAAGGGTATTATCCAGTTGCTTAGCACTCAATGGCCCGGTCAGCGTATACTGCCAACTCTCCCGCTCAGCTTGGTGCCAATCAAAACCTCAGGTGGCAGGTGCGGCGGAGCTTGAAAACACCCCAACCAAGTCACTTGCGACTGAGCAAAAGAAAAAAAAAGTAACCTTTTTCATCAGCAGCAACATTCGACAATGGCCAATCCACGTCAACGCCGCAAAGCGAAGTCATCTACCCATAAAGCTGTTTCGCACTCCAAAAGGGCAAAGAGACTGGCGAAGAAGATGCCAGGTAGGTGGTCGCTGCTGGCCATCGTCAGATCCACAATCTGTGGTGCCGTGACGGTGGAAGCTGATCAGTGAAACATTGTAGCAATTCGCGGGCCGAAAGCTTTGCAAGATGCATGGGACCCAACCAAGACCGTTCGCCAAAAGTGAGTTTACCGCACCAAATCGTCTCACGGAGGGCTACATAACGCTACGTGCTATTACCGTTTATTGCGTGGCAGCAGCTAGAAGAGCGAACTGACGTCCTCCTTGCAGTTATTTAGCCTTGGGGCTTCAGCACACCCTTAACCCCATCTCATCAGGCGGCTCCGAAGTCGGCCCTGGATGCACCAGGGATAAGATCAACACAAGTCATTCGCCATCGACTGCCATATCTTATGACGGCGACCGGCCTTCAGGCATTGAGGACCGTCCCACATGCGCTTCTGAACTTCCAAAGGGCTTTGGAAGAATAATACGAGACTCCTCCGGTGCCGTTACCTTTGTGGAGTTGCATGAGGACGGAGAAGCCGAACAAACTTCGAAACACGACATAGATATGGACCCACCAATGACAACGGAGTCGGAGCTGCGGATATGGGCTCAAGCCAGTTCTGAGGAATCCTGGAGAAGAGCAGATTCGGGGATCACAGATAATACCATTGTCAAAGGTCAGCTCTCGATCGACATCGCAGCCCAGTCAACTATCGCTCGCATCGCGCTTTCACACATGACGTGCTGCTTCTCACATGATTGAACTTGAGGGGTGTTCCGACTACTAACCAAGGTTTTTTTGTAGAACTCGAGAACTTGGCAGCCTCTGCAAATGAAAGACGGAGACATTCGTCTGTGGGGGAGAGATCGTATTTGGAACGTCTGATAAAAAAGTATGGTGATGACTTGAACAAAATGGCTCTTGATCGGCGACTGAATCCTGAACAAAAAACTGTTGGAGAGCTGAAGAGGGCTGTTACAAGAGCAGGGGGATTGGAAATATTGCGCGGGGATACGTGCTAGGACAGACAGATAACCAGTGCACACGTCAACACACCACGTCCTTGAAAAGCCTTGATTTGGCATACGGCCTTCTCGGGGTGCCGGACCGTGAGCTTTGTTTTTGGGAAAATTGCGTGACAATGTGACAGAGTGAAATTATGTCACACCGGGGCTTTATTGTGTAGTAAACCTGTGCTACTGAGAAATGACGCCCCACGGAAGCTTTTGGTGATTCTTGTCGATCTGTTCGATCTGTATGTAGGCAATGATACTTTTTTATGTTCAAGTCCTCTTCTGATCACGTATGTTTCTCTGTGAGCTAAGGGTCGGGAGAGTGACAAGAAAAATCCTGACGCACCTGAGTCGTACCACGAGGTGTGCCGCCGTGCAGCTCTCATAATGGGAGGCCGCCGACCAAGGTCACCAAGGCATCTGTGGCAAAGAATTTAAATTTCGAAAGCGCCTCCATAAGGAAGGATGTGTGAGAGGAGGCGGGATTGTTTATCAGTATTCAAGTTGCTCACTCTCGGGAAGATCAAGCGGACTGTTTACCAGGAAACTGTTGGGTCTTCTGAGATGCCTGCCGTGGAAGACAAAGTGGAATATACTTACCGGACGATATAATCTACAGATCTTGTAATTTACGGGATGTGATCAACAGTTTCGATTGTTCCAACTTGAAGTTGAATCAGAGCAACGGCAAGGTCAAGAATTGAAGCTGCCAGTGGATAACGAGATTCCCGGAGGCCGAACCAAATTGAACTTGCCGCAAGACCTACTAAACTGCCATCCGGTGATATGGAGTTGATAGCCAGAGTATCGGTGCAGGAACTTGATGGGTATACATACGCATTACGGCGGGGCGCACACATATGCTGAAATTGACCACACTTGGAAAGTTGCGCCTCACCGGATAACGGTTGCTGTTTTTCCTATTGGTGAGACTGCACCTGAGCTGCCCAGGCAAATCAGTGCCTGTAAATGTAAATGCCGCATGTCCTCGACATCCCTTTGAATATCTCCCAGGAGACAGCGTACAGTAGCGCACCTTGCACACATCGCCACGTTCAAACACAAAGTTGGTAAAGTAAAACGTTGCAATCACCTCACCAGACAGGCACTTTTTATGATTATGATCCCACAGAGATTCAACAAAGATTTATGGTAAAACTTTTTTATATAAAAAAAAAAAGTGTAAGATTGAGTAAGATGTAGTTTTGGAAAACATGAAAAAGGCAGACCCCAATTCTGTTGCCGAAAGATCGACTTCGACTAACGACATCCGGTTTTCTCGTGTCTTTTTTACCCGCTCTGTTTTGGGACCAGTCACTTGTTTCGGCTGTGTAAGTTTGGTGAAGAACATTGAATTTCCGGATATCGACGTCAACAGTTAATGTTTTTACATCTGTCATCCGCACCACCTTAAAACCAGCTCTTATTCAAGATTCTCTTCTCACCAACTCAGGTCCCTCTAGCTCATATCTGATTCAAGTTCTCCCGTCATTCATATCTTTTGTTTCCTTACATCCTCCACATGTCACCTAGGGCTTCGTCATCCGTGCCCCGAACCGCGACGTCCGCCAGTGCTCCTTACAGTCGGCGAGCAGCTGGTCAGCCCAAGTCAACAAGACAACAATTCTCTGCTTGCGGCGCGTGTCGCATGAGAAGGTCCCTCATTATCTCCTTATGCACTTGCCTAACCTGATTCGATCGCGCTGCTATAGAGTGCGTTGTGATCTGAAAGATCTCCCTCCTTCAACCACTCCCATCGGAGTCCCCCAAACCTCATGTTCAAATTGCAGAGAGCGTGGTATCAAATGCGTGTAAGTATGTCGACGGTTCACTTCTTATCCTTCCTCATCGTCCTCCATAGGGATGAGTTCGCAGAGGTGAAAGCTGTCAAGCTCCTTCGACGCGGAAGACGCCTTCAGCAAGTCGAGTAAGCTCTTATCGTGGACATCCCAACGCCTAAACAATTCATGTGCTAATTTTACAGAGCCGTATACGGAAAGGTGTCAGATAATGCATCCACTGGTCTGTCTACCCCTCAAAACTCTACGACATCAGCCACGCTTCCCGCGGCCATTCTTGGCACCAAACAAACCCTCATTCCCCAATTGAGGCTCGAATTTTTCAACTCTTCATTCTTCCGCAGGTTTTGTGTCCAACGTCAGTATCGCTCCATTATATCGAGCATTCTTTTGTTCATCCTTTACAGGTCCGGTCATCGAACCGACTGAATTTACGGCCAGATATATTGCTCACTTGAAAGGAGCTGCATCCCTTGGCATCGAGGCACAGATGCTCGCAATGCTTCTTGTCACTTGGGCCGCGTCATTTGGTATAAACGAGTTCGGTGTCGAGGAGGATACAGAAGAGGATTCATCAGATGGCTCCACCAGCCCCAAGTTCGCGCTAGATCCTAAGCGACGGTCCGAAGCTATGACTCGAGAAATACTCGCACTAGTGGACATCCATGGCCTTTTGCGTCACCCATCTTGGGATGGTGTCAGAGTTCTTCTGCTCTTGCTCCCATTAACTCAAGGTTGGTGATTATCCTTTGACTTGAAATTTGATCGTTCATCCTATAATATAGGCATACAAAGCTCTATTGAACGCCTGGTTAGTGCAAGTCGAATAACCTCGGTTTCTCGTGCATTGACCTCCCCTTGCTTAGACTACTTACGAAGCAACCTTGTCTCAAATATACTCACTGTGCAGCCTCGCCAACCCCTCATCCATCAACAGCGGTCAGGGTCCCCACTGTGATGCGCTCGTGCGCGCCCGGATATTTTGGTATGCACACGTGCATGAGGGTGTTACTACAGGACTCAGAGGTGGACGTCTTCTCCTGTACGTCGGCTGCAATATGATTTTTGCGATGCTCCTGACTTTGCCTTCCTAGGGATGACGATGATCTCGTCAATTTCCAGAGTACCCTACCTCCTCAGTATTGCGCTTCCGCATCCACTCCGTCCGCACTAACGTCATCCCACCCTCCATCGTCCTCCAGCTCACCTGTCACACCAGACTTCCCTTTTAATTCCCTCCAAGATTCCCGTGGTCATTCCCGCGCTTCGCTGGCTTACTTGCTGACGACCCAGTATTTCACACTGGCTCTCGCTGTCTCCGGCGTATGTCGCGCCATTCATGCTGTGCTGACGGGCCCTCGTGCTCGTCGTCACGCCGAGGCTGGCATTCCTATGCGCGAGGAGGCGCTGATGGACATCTGGGATAACCTTGAGCGCTGCTGGGACGACTTCGAAGCCCTACGTCGTGGTGCTGGCGGCGTCGGGACTATCGGCGGCGGCTTTATTCGCGGAGAAGATGTCGAGCGATTCGTCAGTGGCTGGCAGGTCTTCATCTTCGAGTGTCTCAATGTCATCCGTGAAGCCCTTAAGCAACGTATGGTTACGCAATCACCCACCCACCCCAGTCCACCAGGTAGTGGTCGCACAACACCATCAGATCAAACTGTCGCCGTTAATCTATATGCTTACGCCATACGACGGTGTCACGATGTTCTTCCGCGTGTCATTGACATCTTGAAACGCCACCTGGCCGTGACATCGAGCGGCTTCTTTGCTCATGATGCTGGGCTGGTTCGCGATGGTTGCTTCTTTGCAGGTCTACTCCTCGCTCAGAGCGATCTCGATGGTGACAGTGAAACTGATGCAGAAAACAGGGCTACTGCGAGGTGGGACGCTGACGTTGAAGAGGGCGTGGAGGTGTGCCTTCGGGCTCTTGGGGAGATCCGCTGGGTGTACGCCAACAGCCAGGAACGAGAGAAGACATTAAGGGCGCTCTGGGATGCTCGCATTGAACGCGATCATCGCCGTCGTCAGGGCCAGGGTTCGCAGCTATCCTTCCGTTCAGAACAAAGTTCATCGGATAATTCGCCGTACATGAGTGACAAGGCGCCTCTCCCTCGCTCTGCTGCATCAAACTCTCACCCGCGTTCCCTCTCCCTTGTTTCGGCAGGCGGGCAAGCCCGTCCACACCTACCTCCTCTGTCGGTCTCGTTCTCGCGTGTTGACAGTGGTCCAGATACTGCGGCAACCGATGACGGCAGCAGTAGTTGGTCGACATATACCCCACCGACGACATCTGGTTCTATGACTAGCACAGTCGCTACGCACCGTAGTCTCTCTCCGGCCTCTCCGTCACAACATCCGACTATAAAATCAATGCAGCCTACCATCAAGAGCGAGGATGCGTTTTACGGGGGCGTCCAAGAAATGGATCCTTTCTCGTTCTCTGTTGACGGGGCTGCTAATCCCCAACATTTGGTTGGCCCTGGCCTCGGATCTCAGTGGCAGTCATACGGTCAACACCACCACCATCATGGAAACGTCAATGGCTATTTGGACCCAAGCGTCATCTTCACGAGTTCAGACACTGTCTTGGGTCGTATCAGTGATGACGGGTGCCCTCACTTTGGGTCAGACTGTCAGGCATACTATCACTAAAACGACTTGGTTCTAGACCTACATACCCCATCACTGCTTCAGCATACCTTACATCGTCATTACGCGCTGTTACAATATTTCTTACAGTGGGTTTGCTATACTGCCTTGCATTATCATCTCGATATGTACATTTTGACATCGAACCTTTGCATTATTGTCACAATAGATATATGGCCCCATGATATATATTTACCCTAGATCTGTGTTGATACCCCTCATGCATGCTTGGTAGGAATTAGATGTACTGTCTCCAGCACATTGCAGCACGACTGGAATCCTCGTGTATCATACGGGATCGTCTAAACATCCTGACAATCAAACGTACGTACGTTATGCCGACGGTTATGAGACACATCGCGCGTTCTAGCACGGACGTTTTCATCAATAACGGGCTTCTGAAACGTCTGGTGGCTTCCTTTTGCCCATCTGCATTTGCATCTGCACTAGAACTCGGTGATACTAGTAGTGCTAAGAATGCCTCACGGAGACCTCGTGCAGTAATGATCGATTCGATATCAATCATGTATGGTGAAATGACATGACGGCAAAGGGTGCACGCCGCAAGGAAGAAGAAAAAACTCTCATCAAGTCAAAAGGCTCAATTGGTCAAGACTGAACGTACTGAACTATCATACGACCCAGATGGCCAGCGACGTGTACGTACGTTGTCAATATGTGATACTTATATCTACCGTCATCAAATTTACAAACGACCCACCCACACGATTCGCCGCGATCCAGGGCATCTGCGAGATCCGCCCTTCACCAACCCTGTATTATGGATCATTTATCGGGGTTTCGAATATTTATCGCTATAATTAAAAATTACGCACCGATAAGAATGATAGAATTTGGAACAGGCTTGGTTTTCTTCCCTTTCGAATTGATCTCACAGGTGCAAGCAAGGGAACATCAAGCGCCGCGAAGTCGATGAGAGCACCATTCATCAGAAAGGCTTTGAATCGATCGTGCAAAGCCTCGTTGTCCACTGAAAATCGTGGTGACGTCCGTGGCACCACTGCTCTGCGTGATCCCAACAAGTCAAGTCAAAATACATCAGGTCCATTTGATCCCAGTGGCCCATGTGGACAATGCGCGCTATTCTTCACTCACTTCTCATGCTCTGCCTGTTGAGAATATTCCCACTACAAATGCCGCCCAGTTTGTAGTAATCACTTTCCAGAGGATTTCCATCTCAGTGTCGTCAATCTGTATCTATGAAGCGGTAAGACCATATTATCATACAAGTATTTCACATACCGATTACACCCAGACAGAGGGCCATGATACAGCTACTGTCGGCGTGGAACAGAAAGTCGTACCCCAACATCATTAGATTATTGCAAACCCTTCTGGTAATGACCAAATCGTCTATGAGGCAAGACCCGGGGGCTTTTCGCCCATGAAGGACACAACATCAGCAAAACGACTGAAATGAAATGAAACCGGAGGTCAGCAAGGTTAGCGACTTACAGCGGCCTACGTGCGGTGAACAAACACCTCTCATTGGTGGAGATGTGGATGTGCCTTGCAGTTGAAAGCGGGTCTCAGGGTCTCTTTGCCGTTTCTGTGAATTATAAGTACATATGGGGACCAAACTACGCTGACCATTTGTATTTTGTTGTGCGGAGCTCTGTGCAGAGTTTTTGGATTGCTGATGAAGGGCTTGGTCGCGATCGAAGAACATATTTGGATGGGCACATCGTCCCCATAACCTGCAAAAGGCTTGGGATAATTTCTTGCGGGCGTTCTGCTTTCTTCTTTTGCGAGAACAGCCGCTACAAGTCGGGGGTAGAAGGCTCGGCCCTTCCCTTATTGACAGTGGTATCGGGGTAGTTGAAAGCTATGCTGCGGCAAAGATCGCATCCAACCGTGGTGAGAAAAGCAGACTTTACCTACCATGAGGTGCCTACAACGGAACGAGTGACTGGGACAGCAACAATTGGGCTGCCACGGATTCAGTGCCGGGTCTTCTGTCACTAGGCCACGGTTGGAATAGCCCTCTAATCAGAGACTCAGAAACGAACTGCAGCGGCCTGTCAGGGTGCCATTGACGTGTGATCCGCATAGCCCTTGTTTTTGTCGAGATCCGAGCAGTCGACAGTAAAATGACTTGACAGTTTGGATCGGCGTTGAGAACGAGAATGTGTCATTCGTGTTATTGTGCGAGACGAACTCCAAGAGGCTCTCATGACTGCGCTAGCAATCCTTCAAGTTTTACTAAACGACGACGGATAGCTGTCGTGTAAAAGGAAATATTACATAAGCATCTACCTTCTCCTGAACTCTCTCGATAGGCCTCAACGATACCTTTTCACAGTGCCAACGAGTTACGAGTAACTGACCACGAACCATGGCTCGGGGAAAACGCAGAGCAACGCGTTCAAACACCCGAAAGCCACCAGAACGGACCCCAGAGCTGGAGCCGCTCTCCCCGTTGTCCACGCGGTCGTCTCTGACACCAGTACCCGTGCAAGACGAAGAGCTGGTGCCTGCAAGTTTACCAGAACAAGCATTGGAAGAAGAATCGGAACCAATGCAAGAGATTCCAGTCGAACCTGTATTAATGACATCAGAGGAAGACACCTGTCCAGCATGTAAAACCCTACCCCAGTCTCAGCCCAACGCCGGATCAAAAGAGAACTGGATAAGATGTGATGCTTGTAGGACCTGGTATCACTGGATATGTGCGGGTAATGGCGGGGACGTCGACGCAATCGACAAATGGCAAGTCTATACTACAGTCACTGTTTGGGAATATCTGTCATAATGGGTATGCTGTGTGATTCATACGATAGGTACTGCAAACCATGTGTCCTCGAGAAACCTTCTCGGACCATCACGCTCAAGCCACCAGCCCGTAAATCCTCACGCAAACGTACCCAGCTCGACTATGCTATCCTCAATTCCGGCATGGAATCGGACCCTAGTCGGTGGTTGCGTGTCATCCAGTCCAAACTTATCAAGGACGATGAATTCAAGCGGTTGAAAGGCTCGGATGTTGGCATTGAGTGGTTGGAGAATGACGAAGATGCGATGAAGGAGCCTATTGTCATCGTGAGTCCGGAGGGGCTGGGAATGAAGATGCCAGATGAGAACTTTACGGTCTCGGACGTAGCCGATATTGTTGGGCATGAGACACCTGTAGAAGTCATAGGTGCGGTCACCAATACAGGGCATGAGATACCGGTGCTGATGGTCTTGCACTATAGATGTCGCATCCCAGTCAAACTGCCCAGGCTGGACCCTCGGAAGATGGGCCGAGTATTACAATAAAGAACCCTCAGCTCGGGACAAGGTCCGGAACGTGATATCGCTTGAAATCTCGGGGACGTCGCTCGCGGATCAAGTACTGCCACCACGGCTAGTCAGAGAATTGGATTGGGTCGATAAATTCTGGCCGAGTACACGGAGAGGGAAGGGTCATGCATATCCCAAAGTCCAATTGTACTGCTTGATGGGCGTTGCATCTGCGTGGACGGTGAGTTCTTGGTTTTCCTTTGTCCTAGGCATGAACACTGACATGGCTTACAGGACTGGCATGTTGACTTTGCTGGCTCATCGGTGTACTATCACATCCTTCGGGGAAGCAAGGTAGGCATATTCCCTTGATTTCGATGCGAGACTCCCCTGATCATGGGTGCAGGTATTTTACTTCATCCGCCCCACACCTGCAAATCTTGCTGCGTACGAAAGGTGGTCTGGAACAGAATTACAATCGAATGTATGGCTAGGTGATATGGTCGACGAAGTCGTCAAGGTCACCCTCCACCCCGGAAACACCATGATCATCCCCACTGGCTGGATACATGCCGTTGTGAGTGTTGTATACTTTGCATCTAGTAGCACCTATAACCGAACCTCTAGCACACACCTCTGGACTCGCTCGTGTTCGGTGGCAACTTTTTGCATTCATACAATGTTAGCACGCGTAAGTATCCGAAACACCACTGCCATGACATCCCTCACCCCACACATCAGAACTCAAGGTGATCGACATCGAAAAAGCAACACGCGTACCTAAAAAATTCCGTTTTCCTTATTTCACCAAGTATCAATACCTCCTCCCCATTCTTCCGTACGGCTAATGCTCTCTTTCATCCCACAGACTCTGCTGGTACGTGGCCGACAAATACCTTCGCGATATCAAGGCCAAAGAAGAATTCTCATCTCGAGTCCTCGAATCCCTCGAGGCACTTTCCTCCTTCCTCGTCTCCGAAGCGCGAACCATGGAGCGAGGAACCGAAGCAGCTAAACGCGATGCAAAAGATCAGCTCCCAGTTGACAGAGTGAAAGATGCACCGGCGCTCGCGAGAGAGCTAAGGTGGCGAGTAAGGATAGCGGCGGGGACGACGAGCGACGACGAAGAACTCGGGAGTTCGGTTAAGAAAGTGACGGTCAACGGGCATGGGAATGTGAACGGGGTGAAAAGGAAACGTTCGCCTACCGAGCCGCGGGGCGGGGACGGAACGGGGGTAGGGACGACACGAGTACAGTTCAGGAATTTTCAGCCGAAGAGATGGGACACGGTGGAAGATCTGCCAAAGGAGGAGGAGAAGCGCACGACGAAGGCTTCCTATCCCGGAGAGGTGGGGTGGCAACAGCGATGGACGAAGTGGGGTGACGAAACGCCGGGAGGTGATCCGGGCTGGCAAGCGCTTGTAGAACGGAAACGGGAGGTCACGGTGAAGGTTCGCAAGATCGAGGGTGGCTTGGAACGACAGCGAATCGAGCGGGTGCTCGAGAAATGGGAATGGTCGGATGTACCTACCGATAAAGCTGCGGAGAAAGAAGACGTTGAGATGAAGTTGGACTCAGAAGAAGACTCATCGCGCAAAATGGATGTCAACTCGAATGTTGAAGAGGAAGGGGAACCTGAGGAGGATGCCCAGGGGACCCACGTAAATGGACCAGCTGCGATGGCAGTTGTAGCATAGAGTGATGGACTCTTAGACTGTTTATTTCGTGTATTTTATTTCTCTCTCAGTAGTAGAACTCTGAACTGTTCGATGGACCTCCCCCACGATTGGTGCAGCATGTGGGAAATCTGTGGGAGCTTTGATTGAAGTACCAGTCGTAGCCTGTCCCCCAAGTGCTCCTAGCTTTCTTTCTTTCTTTCTTTTCATTCACAGGTCAAGCAAAATAGTTACAGAATACTAATCTTGCTTTGGTTACACCACACAGCTTTCCAGCGAGTTCTATCCGCACCTGCAAACCACCAGCGGCGAGAGAAACAATTCCAGTTACACCAATACTGTAACATCGGTATCATCATGTCTGGTTTGGCTTATTATCTTCCAGAGGACGAGGACGAGGAGCCAGGACCTTCTTCTGGTGCAGTGCAGTGGAATACTGATGCCAATCATACCCGTCACGGTGGCCTCTATCCCAATGGACGGCCGAACTGGGCCCCTGGTCCTTCTCCCAACGATCCAGGTGATCTAACAGCAGATGATTTCTACGCACCTCCTCGTATGCCTCTCTACCACTAGCTTTCTGCCTGCGTTGTTGACATTGCCTATCTCCAGACAACGCCAACATGCGTCACCCAAACCATTCTGTCCCTTCCTTACCCTCAGAACGGCCCCCAGAATACGATGACATCTACGAACACGTAGCTCCTCTCCCGTCCATCCATCGTGACACCTCCGCGCTTGTCGATAACATGAACTCCATGCGCATAAGCGACCCCGTCCCCCGTGGAGCCAGTGCCATGTCCTTCAGCTCTGATCCCATCCCTCGCGCCGGCACCTCTATGTCGATGCAGAGTCCCGCCTACCGAGGGCCTCCTCAACTACGATACGCTAATACTCTGCCCCCTGCACCTAACGCAACTCTTCCCTTGCGCGCTCGCAGACCTGCCGACCCGCACTACCCTGCAGACGATGCCGGTGTTGCCTATCATCAGGGCCAAGGTCAACTTTATGGCGGGGGTGATCTGTCCCCGAATAGAAGCAACATGACGTGCGCTGAAGGTGGGCAGCCACCACAGCCAGGAGTCGAGACAGACATCGTTAGCCTGTCTGCCTACGACGATCAAGGATCTGCGCCTTCCAGCACATATCCGTCCTCAGAATCCTCATTTCCTTACTCCCAACACCCTCCCCAGAACTACCCACCCAGACAATTCCAGCCAGGCTGGCAAGGCTCTGAACAGACCCTAGTGCCGAATTATGGACACCCTCACCCCGGTCCACCCCGTGCTGGTGAGTACGACTACCTCTACGCTGCGGCGTCGGACGTCCTTGGCATGGGTCCCCCTCCACAGACGCAGATGAATCCTTACCTCCCTCCCAATCAGTACCCCAGTCCAGTGTCACTTCAAGCTAGCCAGTCCGTTCCTTATCTTCCGCCCCCGCCCCCAGGTCCAGGTCCATATTTCCCAGGACCTCCCGGACCGCGGGGCCCTGCAATTTATAGTCCAAACCCTACTCTCCCCCAAGGGTTCGATGACCCCGAATTTGAGATGCGAACACCCGGCGCCTCCCTCCAACGTACCGCCACCGCCACCTCCGTCAATCTCTCGACCCGCAAAACCAAAGCCGTCGATCTCACAGCCCCTCCTTACACAAAGGAATACATCGATCAGTACCGTCAACGTATTAAAGCTGACCCAGACCCCGAAGCTCACTTTTTATATGCCAAGTACCTTATCGAGGCTGCCAAGAAGGTCGGGGCCGACGCGAGAGACCAGAGAGCCGTGAAGAAATACCGAGATTTGCTTCTCCAGGAGTCACTGAAGACAATACGGAGACTCGCAACTCAGAACGAGGCGCATGACGAAGCACAGTTCTTCCTCGCCAATTGCCATGGCACCGGAATGCTCGGTCTGCAAGTAGACCACGAGCGGGCGTACCACTTGTATCTGCAGGCTGCGAAACAGAACCATGCGGGGGCTGCGTACCGTGTTGCTGTGTGTAATGAGATTGGGGCGGGGACACGACGAGACCCTTCCCGAGCCGCTGCTTTCTATCGCAAGGCAGCCTCACTCGGCGACACAGCTGCGATGTATAAGCTTGGGATGATCCTTTTACTTGGGTCTCTCGGCGAGCAAAAGAACCCTCGCGAAGCCATCAACTGGCTCAAACGCGCAGCAGAGCAAGCGGACGAAGAAAACCCCCACGCACTGCACGAACTCGCGATGCTGCATGAGATGCCCAATTCTCAGCTCGTCGTGCACGACCCCGCGTATGCAAAGCAGCTCTATACCCAAGCAGCCCATCTCGGTTATACCCAGTCGCAGTTCAAGCTCGGGCAGTGCTACGAGTATGGCACCATCACGTGCCCTGTGGACCCGAGGAGATCAATAGCGTGGTATACGAAGGCGGCAGAGAAGGGTAATTCAGAGGCAGAGCTTGCGCTGAGCGGGTGGTATCTGACGGGAAGTGAGGCTGTGTTGAAGCAAAGTGATTCAGAAGCGTATCTATGGGCACGTAAAGCTGCCAACAAGGGATTGAGCAAAGCCGAGTATGCGGTGGGGTATTATGCAGAGGTTGGGATTGGTATCAAGCAGGACATCGAGTTTGCAAAACGATGGTACATGCGGGCAGCTGGTATGTATTTCTTGTTTTTTGTTTTGTTTTTTGGTTGTATGGGATGTACTTAACCGACTGTCTCGCAGCCCAAGGCAACAAACGTGCGATGAACCGGCTAACAGAGATGAAGCGCATGGGAAACAAACGAACCAATGTCGGGCGCCCCACCCGTCAGCAAGCAAAGGACGAATGTATAATTTGCTAGTGTGAAACTTCACCACTCATCTCCCTCACTTGATTAATGCAGCGCGCTGTGAGGCCTTTTCCTTCGTGCATGGGGTTTCGTGGGCGTCAGTTAATTACTTCAGACTGGATTTCTGTTCACATTGGCTTGTCCTACGTATTTGTTATCGATGCTTTTGCAATGGATTAGAACGAATGTTGAGTGCTGAGCTAGCGTAATAGTAAGGAAATAACTCCTATCTTTGAAGTCGTGAGTGACCGCGAGCAGGTCGATCATCAATCGCTTCTACAGTACAACATCAGCCAACATGGCAGCAGCAAAAGACGACGTTCGAAACACCCGTTCGCTATATGACATTACTTATTAACACTTCCACTTTCTTAGATCTCACTTTTGGAACACCTGGACCTCTCGCAGATAAACTGCCTCAACGAAGAGACGGAACATGACCTCAAATCGATCTTGGCTTCCAAGAAATTGAGCACTTCGTCTTCGTATCTCGAAAGTAGTGCAGATGCACAGCTCCTCCTGAGCATCCATGTAAGTCCATCTTCATCTTTATCCAATTTCGAGTTGATGATTGGCATAGTTCAACCAAGCCGTCCGCGTCCGCACACTCGTCCTCCACTCGAAAGAGCCCTCCAGAGGACCCAAAACCCTCAAACTCCTCGTCAACAAGCCTGCCATCAGCTTTACCGACGTCGACGGCGCCGACGACAAGACCTTTGCACAGGTAGTCGAATTGAGCGAGGACGACGCCAAGGATGGGAAGCCAATCGCGCTCAAGTTTGTGAGGTTCAAGAGCGTGAATAGTCTTCATGTGCGTTGGTTTTATCTATGTGCGAGATCACTTGGCGTCGTGAACTGATGTGGGGATTTGGGATTGACTGGGTTGCGCTCATCATTGCTATAGATATTTGTGGAGTCTAATCAGAGCGGGGAGGACGATGTCCAGACGCGTATCGATGGGATCGATGTACTGGGTGTCCCAGTAGAGTACGTTCCTGCCTTTCCTCCGTTTTTGCAAACAAACGACCAACTCATCCGCCTTTCAGAGCAACGAAGAGTTTGAGTGGACTCAGACAGGAGGATGACTAGTCCCGGGCCCGTGAACCTAGCACTTGTATCCGACTCGAATACCTGCCATCGCCCATGATGATATGACTTAGTCGAAAGACGGACACTTTTATAAGTTGGATATAGGTGCGACCTGAATCTGGGTGTTAGAAATTATGGCATTGTGATAAGTTAGCAATATGTAACGGTCTACTGAGAACCCGTCCCACCATCCAGCGATCCATCGATCCACACACCTGCCGAAACATTCATTTCCCGTCAATCTGCAGCCACATACTCCACCTCCTCCTAGCTTCTTCATCGCCCTCAAACATCCAATTCACCTTGTTCACTTCTGAGAGCCCTTCACTTGTTTGGGGCTCTTCGTAGTTGTCTCGGAAACCTATGAAGGCGAGGTAAGGGAGAAGGTCTCTTGGGGGCTGACCATTCGGGATTCGATGACAGTAATTCAGAGGGATAATTGGGGAATGAGGCGGGTTCTCACCTGAGTACCACTGGAAGGGGATTGGTTATATGCGCGGTATAAATTATTGTGCCAGGCAAGGTCCATCGATCCTGTGAAAAGGAAGCATCTGCAGATCGTAGTCAGTTGACAGACTACGATCGTGGCAATAGCAGCACGCATAGAGGAACTCACCGTGCGGGAACTCCTACTTTTTTTGCGAGGTCCACATAAAACTTCCTCGTCGCAATATCCCGATTGGTGTTGTCTGGGTGCAAGGTTCATGCCTGAATCACAACAAGCTTTGAACACACCTATAACGCAGCTCTTTCCGGCCCTGAGTGCCTCCTCTGCAGCTGTCACGCACTTGGCCCTCGTCCGCAACGTGTCTTGGTTGACATGGACGTACCCGACCGGAGCGAAATGTTTTTGATAGAAGGATGATTTGCCGAGACATGGGAAGCCTATGAACAGGACGAGTTCGGGCTTGGGAGGTTTCGGGACGATAATTACATCTGATGGGGAGAGTGGTTCTGTGGCTTGGAAAAGTGTAAGTAAGTCAGATGTCACGAACCAGATGATAAATGGGGGCCTCACCAGATGGGAGACTAGACACGTGGAATCCGGGGAGTTTGTATGGTGCGGCCGGAAGATCGAGGAAGTACTCCTGCCAGTGAATAAGACAGGTTACATTGGTGTCCATGAATAAGCAGGTAAGGTAAGGCAAATCCTACCTCCGGGGTATAAAACGGTATTCCAGCATTGATTGCCCACTTTCTATCCGTCGAAGCAAAGTCACCTGCACGACCAGCGGCATCTCCGACAAAGAAAGAGCTCTTTTTGTCTGCGACAAGGGGTCTTCTGAGTCCCGTATCCAGCACAACTTCAAAGTACAGACACTTAACACACCAATTTCGACATTTCGTTCTTTGAAGATCCGTTGGAGCTCATACCACATCCCAGGCATCGGTTTCCTGTATTCGTCTTTCGCGCGGGCTGCAAGGAGGCGGAACGGGACGGTGGGTAACTGTTCATGTGTGTGAGAGTACCACTGTCAGACGAGCAGAGGTTTTGGGACGTGTTAGCTAGCGTACCGCAGCAGCTATGAGAGGTATCTTCTTTTTCCAGTCTTCCAGCGATGTCGACTTCAACGCCTGGTTAGATATCAACAAGATCGAGTACCTATATAGACCACATACGGCCGGGCCCGTGTCAGAATTGATCATAGCCGAGGATGCCTCTTATACTCATAGCTGCACGTACCCGTCCTCATGCAACTCCTGTAGTTTCCTGGGTACATCGTTCCGCCACCACTCCCACTTCAATGCCTCCGTGCCCTTTCCACGATTATTGTGGTTTGATTTGATGACCGTCCCGTCGAGGTCGAAGGCGGCGACTTTTGGAGTGGCGGGTGGGGAGAAGTTTACACCGTGCAGACATGTGCGTTTTGGGCCGAGGGAGGGCTTAACCCATTGGAAGTCAGAGGGGGTAGTGCTAGTGCTCGCGCTCGGCTTGGAGAAGAAAGAGTGGACTGGGGAGATGTGTTGAATGTTCGGGATGAGGTTAATATTATACGCTGACTGTGAGGCATGTGCATGAGCGCTCACTTTTAGCGACTTTACGAGCACCGTTCATCGACCCATCCGTGGCCTCTGAGCCTTGCAAGTCTGTATCTTGCAGCTGGGAGACGTTACGCTTTTTAGAGGGTTCTGATCGGCGGTGGGCTGAGATTGGAACAAGGAACGTTGAGTGTGCAGTCAGTCGTCGACTCGGGGAGCCGAGCTGGTCAACTTACACGCTGAAATGATTTCCTTTGACGACTCGGACATTTGGGGTGAAGTGCTCCCAAAAAATTGTTGCTAGCTGCAAGCTCTTGTAAGGTGAGCGTCGAACGATGATCTGAGTCGTTGTCAGACACGTCGTGTTTAATTCACATAAGGGTTCATAATTTACCTCAGAGAGGTTCCTCTCAGACTATGGTGATTATCATAGGATGAAAAGCACAATAAATTCTAGGCAACGATAAACGGATGCAAAGGTGAGTTACACGACAAGTACAACTGATGATTATCCTACTACTCTTCTCATTCTCATTCCATTCTCACGTCTACAGAACCGATAACTGGCCCTTCGTTGGACCATCCAGTCACTGCGTCTTCTCGCTCAAGAACGCAACACCAGGGAGGGCCTAAAAGGAATGAGAGTAGCACTCAGTCTCATGTGGACTACGTTCAGAGTGGAGCCTGTGGATGAATCTGACCTTGCCCTCGAGCAGCTCAAGACTCGCGCCACCGCCAGTGCTGACGTGGCTGAGTTGATCCTCAGCACCATACTGCGCCGCAACGGTTGCAGTGTCTCCTCCGCCAATGATGACAGTCGAACCCTGGTTCTTAGCCTTGACGGCGGCGTCCAGAAGGGCCTTTGAACCTCCCGCAAACGCAGGGAATTCGAATACACCAGGAGGTCTGGGAGGGAGAGAGAACGGAAGGGGGTTTAGTCCGCGGACGTTGAGCACGGGTGTGAGTAGATTTGCACGAACCCGTTCCAGAGGATCGTCTTGGCCGCTAAAACGGTCTGGGAGAATAGCTCACGGCTCTGTGGGCCTGCATCTAGACCCATCCAGCCCTCCAGAATACCATCCTTCTGGGTCGCACTACCAGTCTACGACGGTACGATAAGCTAACCCAGAACCAATCCGAAAACAAGGTTGCAAACCTTGGCGTCCTTGTCGAATTTGTCCGCGGTAATGTAATCGACGGGGAAAACGAGGTTCACATTGTTGGCCTTCGCCTTCTCGACGAGGGAAGCGACCTTCTCAGAGCCGTCTTTGTCGAACAGGGAGTTTCCGATCTTTTCCGTTGACGTGACGTGTGAGTGCACAGGTCCACACACATGCTAAATCAGAAAGGCTGCCACTCACAGACACGTTATTGAGGGTCTTTGCAAACGTGAACGCCATACCGCCGCAAATGATGAGGGCGTTAACCTTTAAAAGAACAAAATTAGAATTATACGTGCTGGACAGGTCATTGAACCGCCCATGAATTCGGTGTCTGGGTTGTACTAACCTTGTCCAGCATGTTCTCGATAAGCTTGATTTTGTCGGACACCTTAGCCCCACCAAGGATAGCCAAGAAGGGACGATCAGGCTTCTCGAGGACCTTTGCAAAGTACTCGAGTTCCTTTTTCATGAGAAGACCAGCAGCCTTCTTCTCAAGATTAATGCCGACCATACTTGCGTGTGCACGGTGCGCAGTGCCAAACGCATCATTGACGTAGAGATCGCCGAGGGCCGTAAGCTGCTTTTTGAACTCGTCGACGACTTCCTTGGGGACCTTGGCCTTGTCGGGACCTTTGCCCTCTTCAGCGCCATGGTAGCGAAGGTTCTCGAGAAGGATTATGGACCCGTATTCCACTTCGTTGACTGCCTTCTCGACTTCGGAACCGACACAGTCATCGAGGAAAGTGACGTGCTTGTGAAGTTTCTCCGAGAGAACGACAGCGACTGGTTTGAGGGAGTCTTTTGGACTTCTTTTACCGTCTGGGCGACCGAGGTGGGACATGAGAATGATGGCTTTGGGTTCTGGAAGAGGAAGGGTCGTTAATTCGTACCACGACACACCGCCCTGATATGAATACATACTCCTCTCCAAAACGTAGTTGATCGTCGGAATTGCTGCGACAATGCGCTGTTGGATATCGTTCAGAGAGCACTGCGAGATGGACGGTGGACAATACGCACGGCGGGGTTAGTGATGACGCGACCTTTCTCGGGGTCATCTTTCATAGGGACATTGAAGTCGACACGGATGAGAACGCGTTTGCCGGTGATGGCGTTTGCGAACTCGGGGTCGTCGATGAAGAGCTTGTTCGAGAGGGACATTATAGACGGAGGTATCCAAGGAGGGAACCGGAATCGAGGAGGGACATACCAAGTGAGGTTATCTTATCGTCTTGATCAGGTGGTGATGTCCCACGCTCACCTCGCGTGGACCTCGTGGACCTCATGGACCTCATGGACCTCATGGACCTCGATCATTGGTCCATCACTGCTATCCTCATCCTCGTCGCGTCCACCTCTGCCACCCTCCATAGTTATGGCAGATTCTGGCCCGTCAAATTCACTCGGCCTCAACTTTGACGCTCTCCAGATAAAGCACACCGACACTTCCACTGCCAATGATGCAGAGACATCCATCGCAGCTCTGACGAACGACGCCCCAGCCGCGCCTCAGGAACAACAAGGCGCAGGCGCCAGTGAACAACCGCCCCCAGCCAACGCGAAAGACGCAAAGCTGGACAAGAAGAAACCGTATGTCAACCCAGAGCGCGTCAAGACAGGCGGTCCGCAACGGGTTGGTCCTGTTACTTGTACTGAGGAAATCACTAATGTGCCTGCATACAGGAGAAGCCGACCGAGGAGGAACTTTTTGAGCGCATGCAGCGGATCAAAGATCAGAACACGAAAATCAAGCAGAGACGAGTCGTGAGTAGCTCACTCCCTCCGACCGCGCTTCTCCCTCTCACGAACGTACCTCATTAGGACGTCAAAGCGGACGAAGACGCTTTCCAGAAGATGCAAGAAGTTGAACGCGCAAAGCAGGCGCACATACGTAAAGTCCAGGAAGGCGTTGACCGTACACGTGAACAGAATGCCCAGAGAAAAATAGACAAGATTCAGAGTCGGGAATGGGATTCGGGAAAGCCCGCCGTGGATTGGAAGCAGACGAAGAAGACCGACATGGAAGAGGAAGGTGGGGGTAGTTCGCCATCGGCCACAGAGCAGCGGGGAGGCAGACCCCGTGGGCGAGGACGCGGAGGCCCGAGAGGACGCGGACGAGGACGCGGAGGTGCATCCAGGGGTGGCTTTGCACCAGCGAATGCTGGTGATATTGCACCGGAAGCTATTCCGAAGCCAGTTGAAAGCGCTGCGCCTGCGCCTGCACCCGAGAATGTGTCGTTGTGACCCTTGTCTTGGGTATTGTATGCATATCATTGACACGACCTGTGCTTTTTCGCCAATTTATGACATTGTATTGGATTGACATAATCTTACATCGTCTGAAGGTCTCCGTGTACTTATCTGAACCCGACTTTTTTATGCCCTGCAGAACATTAGAGCTACTCTTGAGCTACTCGTTCGAAGCGTGTGTCTTCCTGGAATAACATGATGACTAAGCAGATTTTGCCAGAGGGAATGAGTGAGAAACATATCTCTAAAACTTGTCCATTAGATCAACCCTGGCTCAATCACGACCAAAAAATACCAGATCCTCGCCAGTATATCGTCTGAAACTGGACTTCGTGGTCTGAGCCTCGTTCTCTCGCAAAAATGGGTCGCGGAGTCCTCCTCACTGCGAACCTCCCCCAGCTCCAGAATCTCATAAAACGTGATCCAGCAGCGTACAAGGAGGAGTTTCTCCAGCAGTGGAATCACTATAACAGTGTCCGCCAAATATTCCAAATCAACCCCGATGAGCAAGCACAGCACTTCAGAGAACTTGTCTCGTTCATCTCGCAGGTGAGCGAGTGCCGTCGGTACCTCATGATTAGCTCGAGGAATTCTGATGGAGATTCATGCGCAATGGTAATTGTATAGGTTGCACAATGTTATCCAAAAGAAACAGCAGAGTTTCCCTCGCATCTTTCAACACTCCTCCTCGACAACTATGGTTCGCTCACGCCAGATACACGCAAGACACTCGTCCAGAACCTCGTCATGCTCCGTAACAAAGACGTGATCACTTCTATCGAGTACGTCGCTCTCCTTCCCGTATAACACCTCGTCCCTCCACCCCCACCCCCACATCCCTGTCCTTACTCAGACTATTCCTAATGATGTCCTTAGACTCCTCAAATCCCTCTTCCCCCTTCTCCCCCGAACAACCTCCTCCTCTCTCCGTGCTTTCATCCGAAAAACAATTCTTTCCGATATCCGCACCGCCAACCTCCGCACCAAGAATCACAAACTAAATCGCGCTGTGCAAGCCATGCTTTTCGGGATGGTAGAGCGCGGTATGGACGGAGAGGTTGTAGGAGATAAGGGAAAATCACGCGTTAGTGCGGTAGGCGGTAATAGGGGCAATGGCGAAGATGCGATGTGGGCTGTTATCTTGACGAAGGAGTTGTGGAGGAAGGGAATATGGACGGACGCGAAGTGTGTGTCGATCGTTGCGCTGGGGTGCTCTCATCCTGTCATGAAGGTGCAGAGTGCATCGATCCACTTTTTCCTCGGGAGCGATGATGACAAGGAGGATAGTGATGACGAATCAGATGATGTGAGTATAGTTTTGTTATCTGGGTTTGTTTCAGTCGTCTTACGGAACACAGGAGGTGGACGTTAGAGCACTCCATCATCGTCGCGAGATCAACAAGAAAACACGAAGTGGGGACAAAAAGCTCCAAAAGCGTCTCAACGTTGCCAAGAAGGTCAGTATTATTTTACGTTCTCTCCTCCTTTGACTTCCTCACGCACAAACGCCCACGCCCGTCCCATCCACAGAAAAAACATAGAGTCACCGATTCCTCTACGCCCAACTTCCCTGCTCTTCAACTGCTCAACGACCCCCAATCCTTCTCCGAAAAACTCTATGACAGTCTCAACCGGTATGACAAGCGCTTTTCCCTCGACCACAAAATCCTCCTCATGCAGCTCCTCTCACGCATCATGGGGTGTCACAAACTTTTCGTTCTCCCTTTTTATACATATATCCACAAATACCTTGCTTACCATCAACTCCGCGTCCCTGCCATCCTCGTTGCCCTCGCCCAGAGCGTACACGAACTTACACCCCCAGACGCGCTCACCCCGGTAGTGAAGAAGCTCGCGGGCGAATTTGTACACCCCGGCGTGGGCAGCGAAGTGATCGCGGCAGGTATCAATGCCATTAGAGAGGTATGCAGGCGACAGCCGTGGGCGATGGAAGAGGATTTGTTGGGAGATTTGGTGGAGTATAGGAAGAGCAGGGATAAGGCTGTCACTGCTGCTTCGAGGGGAATTCTGCAGCTTTATAGAGAAGTCAATCCGGGGATGCTAAAGAAGAGGGAGAGGGTGGGTTTTGCTCATTTTTCTCTTGTGATTGATGTGATTGATGTGACCTCGTTTGTTCAGGGCAAAGATGCCAGTATTGGAATGAGTACTGGTCGACAACCATTACCCTTTGGGCACTCGGCAGATGCAGCCGTCGACATCGAAGGCCTTTCTGTGCGTATCCTGCCCTATTCTTGGTCGATACCATACTGAACAAAGGCAAACTGAAACATAGCTTCTCGAAGACCACCTCAAAAAACTTCGCGAAGAAGAAACAGGTGAAATTGATGAGGACGACGAAGCAGGATGGCAAGAATGGGATGCTGAGACAGACACATCCGAGTCGGATTCTGAAGGATGGATCGATGTCGGTTCGGACGGTGAAGATCTTGAAGTATCAGATAGTGAAGATGAAAAGACTGGTACTGCCGCAAAATCCGGAGAGAAAGATACAGGTTTGGACGCGGAGAGAAAGGACACTCAGGCGGAGGACAGCCGGATATCGACATTGGCCACTACCAAGGTAACTTCCATAGTCACCCAAAGAACAGAAACTGCTACGCGTACGTTACTAACCAAACTTACCACAGATCCTCACACCCGCTGACTTTGTCCTACTCAACGACCTCCGTATCAAAGCAGCCACAAAAGCCGTTGAAAACGGGGGAGGCTCCAAAGCCAAACGCAAACTTGCGGCTCTCGAAGCCTCCAAAAAGGCCACCTCTGGAGATCAACCAACTGACGCTTTCGTATCCGAGAACGATATCCTGGGGCCTCGCAAGAAAGCCAAAGCAGACTATGCAGAACGTATAGCCTCTATTGAAAAAGGCCGCGAGGGCCGAGAAAAGTACGGTTCTCTCAAGGGGAAGAAGAAGAAAGAGATGCCTAGTAGCTCTACGAATAGGGAGAAGGCGAGGAACAAGCCAATCATGATGATATTAAGTAGTGGAGCTGTGAGGGGGAAGAAGAAGGCGTCGTTGAGGGAGAAACAACAGAAGCTGAGAGCGCATATTGAGAGGTCGAAAAAGACGTATCATTGATCATATATTGATGATGTAACAAGCGTATGGTATATACCTTGTGTTTCCTGCTTCACAGCGGATTAGATCCCGGAGAATAGACCGTTCCTGATCCGCTCTGCCATGTCGTATCCAGATGCGAAGTGAGATAGCCTTGCATCTAATATGAACCCCTGCTTCATGTCAAAACATACCCATTGGGAGAGTAAATGTCACCCTCACCTTCCTGTCATACTCTTCGAAATATCGTACGGGCATTCAGCGAAAAGTCACAGCCACGAACCCGCATCAAACGAATGAACAGGGAAAAGCGCACCTTCCAGCTCCTCCTTCAACTTGGCAAGTTCGACGACCTTCACTACGATATGTTCGCAAGGATCGGGGCGAGGAACTGGATACTCCATCTTATCATCAAGCTCCACTTTTACCACGACGAACTTCAACTTTGCTGTTGTCATTCCTACAAATAGAACCGATAAGTGACCCTCCCAAAAATCGTGACAAGCTGCCGGAGAACAGATCGCACTGACCTGGATCGCATACAACCATAGGAGAACACTCGATCACGTCTTCGAGAGTGGCTTTGTACCCTGTCTCTTCCTCTAGCTCGCGGAGAGCCGCGATTTCGGCCCTCTCTTCAGGATCTCCGGGGTTTGCTCCTGCGTTGAGCAGACCTGGATAGGACAATTGGGCAATCAGCACGTCTACATGCACGCGTGTCTCGGATGCGGGTAGAGATCACGAACCGGCTGGGAGTTCTGCAGGTTTATGAGAAGCAAAATTGAATCATCTGAATTCGGGCCTGTCAAAGGAGCGGGACGTACCTATGACGACTTTATCGATGGGAGGTCTGTATTGCTCGATGATGACAGTGGATAATGGGAACGCGTTCGTCTTGGATTTGAGGATGGCAAGGACTGCCACGGCTGGTGGTCAGAAGGCGCAGTCGCAGAGCCCCAACACGAAGACGAACGCAGGCGAACGGGGAATGAGACACGGAAGATGGGGGTGGAGGAGTTTCAGTTGAGGTTTCATGTCGCGGTCAACAGCAATACAATATTTAATATGCACATTCACAAGCTCTGGCAGGGAAGGGGATACAAACCATCTTTCCCGGTGTATCCACCCACTATCTTACGTTCGGCACATTCCCAGACGCGCTAGGAAGTGTTGGGTCAGCGGGTCATCTCAGCGGTGTGGTGGCTCTGCGCGAAGAGGGGAACCGCGCTGTCGACTCCAGAGAGAGCGGAGGGAAACGCATACATACCTGCTTACCCTCCTCGTCTCGGTAGTTGATCTTCGTCAAAGTTACGAATCTGCCGAACAAATCGTGTCAGTATCGGATCGTTGATATGTATATGCTGAGCACTGAGCATTCTAGAGTCGAACATGACTGGTTCGAGTCCGGATTGACCATCAGTAACTTACTTTGAGCGGGAAATTTCAAGAGGCTCCGTCGAGATGACTTTAGCAGGAGGCATTGTAGTTGAGAAGGAACGAACGGGTCGAGGGACCAGTAGCGGTCGTATACTCAATGTTCGAAACAAAGACGGAACTTGGAAGGAATGCCTGACTGTGGGGTACATTGACGGATCAATCGATCAACCGTCGACTCAAATTAATTCGCCTCCAGGGTTCAGAGGCATCGAGGTCTATATTACCCGACATCACTGGTGTTGGGTGGGAATCAGACGACTACAATGTCACTTAGCCCAAATGCCTTCCAATCCACGTTCCACGCCGTTGGTCTTATCCTTGTCATACTTACTCCCCTAGATCACTCCGCTGATCTCTGTGCAAGGGAGTAATGCACACCCGAACATACTCTCAGCCGCTGTGCAGCCTGTTCGGCAGTCAAATCGCGCTGAGGCTCTGCCATGACCTCAAATCTGATCGTTGACTGTGAGTATGGTCTCGTTCCGAGCGAACAGTGATGCCACGCACCCAGCCAAGAACTTGCGCACACTAGCGCTCCTCAACAACGGGGGCTCAAAGTGGACATGGAAGTGTGCGATGTCGTCGTGGTCCTCCACAGGCTTTCCCTCGACACGCTTGGGTGGTACGGGGCGTTGGTGGATGCCCATGGCATATGCGAAGGAACAGGAGAAGATGTTATCGTAGCGGATGGTGACTTGGGATATAATGTCTGCGAGTGCACGGGATTCTTCCGGGGTAAAATGAGACAAAGAGGGGATATGCCTCTTGTAGGGTAACACTGACATGGCGCTGTGAGATTTGAAAACAAATAAGCACGAACACTACGTACCCATGATCTCAAACGGCCAATAAGCCCACCATGGAACCAAAGCAACAAAGTATTCATTTTCCACCACGATTCGTTCCTTTGCGTTCCGCTCATAGGTCACGTACTCGCACAGGAGACAAGGCTGGTCTCGATACCCCTTTGGCCCATCGTGAGTAGCTGTCGGAGACGTTGCGTAATTGCGTAGGTTATTGAGCTCTTTGGCTGGGTGGGTCGGGACCGTGGAGAGAGACCAAACCTGACTGTGAGGATGTGGATTGGAACAACCCATTATAGCGCCTTTGTTCTAGACGCTGTGGTCAGATTTCTCTGTGGATCGGTACATAGCAAATGGTATGCACCTCGAAGATCTGGACGTATTTGATGCCATCCTGAAAACCTCGGCGGTGATATATACGCGCCCATTCTTCGACGATGTCCACGATGTCGTCCACTTTGAGTGTGGGCAGACTGAGGTCATGCCTAGGATGAAAACATACGACGTCGCATCCACCTTGGATGGGTTCTGTTGTCAGCAAGGGATGGAGTGAAGGAGGATCAACGGGTCCTGGGGGAGGGAGAACGGCAGCATAGTCGTTTTCGAATACCATGGTCGTCTTATAATCATCGTTGATTGCCCCATTTGCGCGAGTGTTGCCTGGGCAGAGATAACAGTTCTTGTCATAGTTAGGGAGATTGGTAGGTGCTGGAGGTTCTGTCTGGCCTAACCATGGACGCTTGGTGCGGTGCGGGGAGACAAGGATATGAACGTTCGTGAGAGGGTTGTCTAAGGAAGTCCAGTCCAAAGTCAGAGGTCGAACGCGCAATCGGCGGAAGGGTGACTTACACCGTCTGTGAGGATGTGTTACGGGATTGAACTGCTCTACCATAGCGAGGAAGCTTCGGGAAGGGCTTGGTTCAGTCGACGGGCGAGTGAAAGGAATAAATCAACCTGCAAGATAGTTATATCCACAGGCCATAGACGTTTTAGTTTTCGATAACATCTGATCACCAGTTCAAGTTACTACGAGTCCGCTGCCACTGCGTGACACCCGTCCGACCCCGAAAACTCTGTACACTTGAACCACATTATCCTCGTGCATAGCTCCGTGATCAATGTCAGAATCAGCTCAAAAACGACGCCGCATCCAACGTTCTCCTTCACCACCCGTTTACAAACTTGATGATCAGGACGACACATACGAACCTTACATTCCCGTGGCTCAAAGACGCGAGGCGAAACTTGCAAAGCTCTCGGCCCTATCAACCAGTTCAGACTTGAGGGCAAAGGCGAGGAAAGAATTAGAGGACCTGTTGGAGAAGGAAGACACGGAACGGGAAGAGGAAAGGCGGAGGGAGAGCGCAAGGAAGGAGAGAACTTTACTCTTGGAGGCCCAGGAAGTGCATTCTCGGAGAGCCGCAGAGGGTACGTGGTCCATTCACATCAGAGTTTCTTCCGACCTCATTTTCGCCATCTCAGATGCAAAGAAAACTGAAATAGAGAAAGCCGAGGAGGTTGATGCTGAAATCCTTGCTGCAATAGCAAGTCGGAGGAAGCTTGCCTCGGATTTGGAGCTCGCAAAGGGCATACAGTACTCTGAGTCTCTCAAGTCCTCGTATGTTCACACTCCTTTCCACATTGTACTAGTCTTAACCATGCTCTAGATGGAGACCTCCCAAGTATATACGCGAACAGACAGAAGAGCAGCACCGACAACTACGAGAAAAGTACCATATCATAGTGGATGGGGAGAACATACCACCTCCAATCGAGCATTTTGAAGTAAGTGAACCTTGCACCTTCCAAACTTGAGGACCCTCATAATGTCTCAGGATATGAAAATACCAGCTGCCATGCTCAATTTCCTCAAATCCAAGAAAATAACATCACCCACCCCCATCCAACTTCAAGGCATACCCACAGCGTAAGCCTCCTCCTTTCGTTACGACTAACCACCCAACTCGCTCATACTCGCACACCACTAGCTTCTCAGGTCGGGACATGATCGGAATAGCATTCACAGGTTCTGGGAAAACCCTCGCCTTCTGTCTCCCCCTCATCATGCTCGCACTCGAAGAAGAAGCCCGCCTCCCCTTCATCCGCGGCGAAGGCCCCGTCGGCGTCATCCTCTGTCCCTCACGCGAACTCGCAACTCAAACATACGAAAACGTCCTTTCATGGACAGCCGCCATCTCCAAAGACGGCAAATACCTGCCCCTGAACACGTTATTGTGTATAGGTGGGATATCGATGAGCGACCAGAGCCACGTGATGAATAAGGGGTTACATATCGTCGTCGCTACTCCTGGGAGACTTATCGATATGTTGGAGAAAAAGAAGTTTGGATTTGCGAATTGCAAATACCTCTGTATGGACGAAGCGGATCGGATGATTGATTTGGGGTTTGAGGATGATGTGAGGAATATCATGAGTTTTTTCAAGGTGTGATTCCCACTTGTTTCTTCAGAAGTGGGATGACTTTCTGAGGTTCGTTCGTAGAGGCAACGTCAGACACTCCTCTTCTCCGCTACGATGCCGCGGAAAATCCAAGACTTTGCACAACAATCACTGGTCAAGCCTGTGCTCGTGAACGTCGGTCGTGCAGGAGCTGCTAACTTGGACGTACTCCAAGTCGTCGAATACGTGAAGCAAGAAGCAAAGATGGTTTACCTTCTCGAGTGTCTGCAAAAGACAGCGCCACCTGTCATCGTCTTCAGCGAAAACAAGAACGAGGTTGATGGTATGCTTTTTCAATTCCAAATTTATTTCGTCTGGTAGGTCTAACTCCCTGGCTGTGATATAGATATACAAGAATACCTCCTCTTGAAAGGTGTAGAGGCAGTAGCAATCCATGGCTCGAAGTGTACGTCTTCTCAACTCTTTTTTCACATCTCTCCACCTCTCATCCCTTTTGGTCCCCCAGCTCAAGAAGAACGTCAATACGCCATCAAATCCTTTAAATCTGGAGCAAAAGACGTCATGGTAGCATCCGGCGTAGCCTCCAAAGGTCTCGACTTCAACGACATCCAACACGTCATCATCTTCTCTATGCCTAAAGAAATCGAAGACTACGTACACCAAATTGGTAGGACAGGAAGGAGTGGAAAGACGGGTATCGCGACCACGTTCGTGAATATGAGTACCCCGGAACAGACGTTGTTGGATTTGAAGTATTTGTTGATAGAGGCGGGGCAGAAGTGCGTGATTTTGTTTTCTCGAGTGGGTTCAATTGTGATTGACGAGCTTTCGTGGGATAGGGTTCCACCGTTTTTGCAAACCATCGAGGACCCGCGTGCCGCACAAGGCGGGTCGCTCAAGGGTTGTCCAGTTTGTGGAGGTAATGTTAATCCTCACTGTCGAAAGGCGTTACATTTACCTTTGTACACTCAGGGTTGGGACATGGAATATCAAATTGTCCCAAGTTAGAGGACGCGCAACGTCGCCAAATGGCATCTCACAGAGCGACACACGGTGACGGAGGTGGATATTAGCTTATTATTCGGAAAGTTGTATTATTTCTTGCTGTCCTAATCCGTTCTGTGCGGGCGATTTACGTGTACTGGTGGTACTTATACAAAACACATGGTATGCGCGATGCAAGTCAAGGGGAATGATGGTGGTGAAGAAGGTTCTCAAACTTTTATCCGTTGAATTCGAAATCTCGACGCATCCTGGAAACATCGAACGCCTGGCGAGATGATGGTCCACTATCGTATTGCCGTCGAGGAATCAGCAACCATCGACCATTATCGAACTTTGCATGGAATTGCTCACGAGGTTGAACATTGGGGGCGTAGGGCATCCAGGAAGTCTTGCCCAAACATGTTCCACTTGTCGTTTACTAGTGCCGGATCCTCGCACTCTTCTAGGATATATCGCATGGTCGTTTCGTCTACGAGGAGCGGGATAATAATTTGTTACCAAGTCGCGAATTCCTGTGACAGCCGGAACCAGCGACTCACCCTGAGGGGACATCAGCGCCATCATCTGGAGAGTATCGTCTTGGAGAACGGTGTCCTCCGCGCGGTTAAACCGGTCACAGATCTACATGTTCAAGGGTCAAATCAGCGTTCAGTAAGCTACACGACTAAAAGAACAAGAACCGAACACCTACCCATCGTCTCTTGTCTCTCAGTCGTTCTAATTTCGAGGTTGCGACGTCGTCTTTCTCCCCCGCGTCCGCAGTCGGTTCATCCCTCGAAGTTGAAGGTATACCTGTCCATCTTGCGGACCGTAAAGGACGAGCCCGAGGTATCTTCGAAGCAGACGTCGATGTTTCGGGGACGTCGTCAACGTCTTCTGCAGCTTTGATAGGCTCAAAATCAGACATGCCCTCTGCGTCTTCGATGTCGTCTTGGTAGAGACCCCGGTACCGTTGTACGGGTGCGGGATCCTCCGCTTTCTTGCGTGGCGCGGGTGGTTTCCTGGTCGATGGTGATCGAGAGGGTTTAGGGCCTCCACCCATTTCTTTCCACGAGACGACGAAGCGCTTGTCGCCATCTAAGTAGTCACGAGCAGCGTTGCCTACCTTGAAATCGTAAAAGCGTCAACTCGGAAAGGGGCGCCCCAACAACAGAAAATAGAGGATGATTACCTGGATATAATTATTGGAATAACCACTGCTGGATACCACTCTATACAACGATATCATTTTTTCAGCGATGAGGTTGTTGATGATTCGGTCGACAGTGGCATGGTCCAAGGCTTTCCCCGCTGCATACAAGGAGGCCCCCTTATACTGTTGCACATTCTTCCCATTCTTCCCCTTCCAAGTATCTTTGAGTTGGCCTTGCGTCACACCGCGACTGTTCACAGCGATCATCATTTCCAAGAGTCTTATGACTTGCTGTGCCTCCACGGTGAAATCACGCTGAACGAGGGCACCTGGCCTACAGCAATTGTCGCATTGCTTATGGCATTCCTCTGGCTTGAACTCTTCGTCAAAATGACGAAGAAGAAGGACGCGTCGACAGTCGGATTCGTTGGAGCAGTAGGCAACGACAGCTTGGAGTTTAGAGATCTGACGTTCGATCTCGGTTTCGTCGGGCGCACCGCGGGAGGGATCGTTAGTGTTGGGATTTCGAATCATCTTTTCGAGTTTGATGGCGTCGTTCCAAGCATAGACTAATAAAGGAAAGTGAAAACGTGTTAGTTGGCTTACCGCAAGGGAAAGGAGGATAACAGATGTTTACAGAGAATACAGTCGGACGGTTGACCATCTCGGCCTGCTCGTCCCGTTTCTTGATAGTACCTGGGCACAAGTCCGTCAACGAGAGCCCGACAACTTCTGAGCTATGCGTACCCATCCATCTCTTTTGACAAAGCAGCGTGAATGACGAATCGCACTAGAGGTCGACATGTAATCATCATCCTCGACTCATAAAATTGAGGCATACCATCTGGTTTATCAACACCCATCCCAAACGCGATCTACGAAATGATGAGCCACAACGAGTTGGTGTCCGATGCCCAATACATACCGTTGCAACTATGATTTTGCACCTCCCAGCCATCCAATCATCCTGATTGATCTTCCTCTCCTCGTTATTTATTCCTGCATGATAGTGTCGCGCCTCTAACCCAAAGTCTTCCCTAAGCTTCTGCGCCATCTCTTCGGACTCAGCTCTTGAAAGACAATATATGATCCCTGTGTCATGTAGATGCTGCGATTTGATGAATCCCGCGATGGCTTGCACAAGGTCTTTCTTCAGAGTTGGCTTCTTGCGGACTTCGTAGTGCAAGTTGGGGCGGTTGAAAGACTGGGCGAGACAGACAGGGTTGCGCATCTCGAGGTTGCGTTTGATATCCTCTATCGCGTCTTTGTTGGCGCTTCCGGTGAGTGCCATGATAGGGATGTCGGGCCAAGTTTTACGGAGGACTTTCAGCTCTGCGTACTCGAAGACCGAACCCGAGTCAGAAACGTGTGTTCTGAAAGCGGATGACGGAGAAACTGAAACCTACAGAAGCACGGAAGTCTCTTCCCCAGCTTCCGATGACGTGCGCCTCGTCAACGACAAACCTCGCTAACTGCTTCTCTTCATACAATTGGTTTACGACGTCCCTCAGGCAGTCGCTCTTCTGCAGCCTCTCGGGAGTGGTATACACCAACTTCGGCTTCTCCCCAACACTACTCCTCATCATTCGCATTACCTCACGAACTTCGTTTTCCTCCGCAGCGCTGGTGAGGCACCATGCGTTTACACCCTTGTTCCGTAGCGCCGAGACCTGGTCTGCGATAAGAGATATGAGTGGGGATATGACAAAGGTCGTTCCTTGGGTTTTTCCCGTGACGCAGAGAGCAGGGAGCTGGAAGCAGAGGGATTTGCCGCCTCCAGTGGGGGCGAGATAGAAGACGTCTTTGCCGTCCATGGTGGCGACTATACATTCAAGCTGGTTCGTGCGAAAGGTGGAAAGCTTGAAGGTAGTTTTGAGGATTGAAATGACCTCTCTGTAATACGGCGAGGCGGTGTGGTCTACTCGCCCGACGGTGATCGAGGTAGCGACGGGCGCGGGCGCGGAGGCAAGCGTGGGAGGGGTTGGCGCTTTGGGTTCTTGTGCCGTGAGTGGGGGAATGTCCTCCGGAGATATGGCGTCAAACATATCATATAATTTGTCGTCACTGTCTGGGACCACCAGTGTAGCTCCTGATGTGTCATTCAAGTCGAGCTCCAAGATTTCAGGCGAATCGATGGTAATTGCCGTTTCTTCTGTTCTGTTCGATGAAGTATTCACTGTCATTACTGTGTCCAAGGTTGTGTTCGAGCTGTCTGAAATTGCCATGGAGGAAGGCGGAGTCGCGGGAATAGTTCCGGATTGTCTTACGCTGAATCGCGACGACGCACTTGTCGTAGTTAACATTGGAAAAGAAGCAGGGGCTCGCCGCAACTGTTTTGGGTTTTCTTCTCGACCATCTAGAGACGCAATTCGTTCCTTAAGAGCGCAGATGCGTCCATCGATTTGATCTCTGCAGCAAAGGGAAAAATGAGATACAAATGGCGGGCTCGGGAAAGCTACTGACAAGAGCAAGGAGAGTACGATGATATCGTGATCCTCGGCGTTTTGGATATGGTCAGACATCATTCGCCCAACCATGGAACGATAATCTTGATTGGCACCAAGCAATGACCTGAGCGCTTCCGGAGATCTCTACGCAACAGGCCATAAGATATGCTAGGGATACGATGATACAATAGGAAGAAGTACCAGGTTGAGATCTGGAAAGTTTCCAGAACCGTTCTTGTATGGGGACGGTTGTGGGGCCGGTGGAAAACGAGGGCGGATGAGATCAGGGGTTGATGACGACGAAACCTGACGAGCAAACTTGAAAGGGTCAGCTGGGGGGTTGCTATGACTAATTCCCAAGTTCAAGGAGTCGATGTCACTAGAAGTTTCTCTGTGATCAGGGGTCCAATGTCGTGAGGCAGCCCTAGCCTTGCCCTTTGGACTCTTACGGGGCATATTTTCATTGTCGACGGAGGTTGCAGGTTTGAACCGCTTACTCGAGTTTCCCTGTGGAGGTTCTGGTAGCTCGGATGCGATGCGCTTACTCGGCACGCGTGCAGCAATGTCCGAAGGGGGATCGTCAGGGACTTCGCGGTCGAGCGGCGGTGCGGATATCGGTGCAGCAGTCGAGGAAAGAGGTTTCTTACCAAAGCCTGGGGTGGAGAAAACAGGAAGGCCAGGGATGGATGCTGATGCAGTCTTCTTACGTACTGTTGAGGCCATTAGGCTGGGGTGACAAGGCGAAGAACGCGAACTTGAAACATACGGGTTACATGACTAGACTCGGAACCTGAGGCAGGACCACCGAGTGCGAGTGCAGGTTTGAATTTGGAAGTTGCCTTTTGATTCGCATCTAAGAAGATTGCTGTCTGGTGTTCGAGTGAACTGGGTGACTGACCTTTCGGATGCCTGCTGTACTTGACGTGGACAATGCGGCGGTCTTGGATTGTTGTTTCTGACCAAGATCTTCGTAATTATCATTGTACTCTGACATGATATGACGCGTTCACAACGATGAGACTGGGAATAACTACGACGGCAACTGATCGAGAAATCATCAACGACAAGGCATTATTGATGAATAAAGACGATGTACGGTTGTGTCTGGAAGTGTCTTAGTAGGCCATCGATTGTCGTGGATGATGATTATGGTGAGAAGCGAAGTGAACTTAGAAAGTCCGCGTGCGGGACTTGAGACAAAAGGCGGCCAACTCGCGTCCAGGTCACGTTACTCTCACACGTGATCGCGACATAGATCATGAACGAGAACGCGAACATAACATACCGCCTGCATCAGCGACAGCCCATATACTTGGATATCCTCACAGGTAAGTAATACTACATTACCTCTGATCAAAACTCTGGTTTGCTCACCAGTAATCCTATAGATGTCGGGACAGTACTGGTTCCCAAACATGCCCATCCCAGAGATCATGGCCGCTCTCTCCGAATGGGGCCTGTCAGTCAGCAACGAACAGCTCCTGCGTCCCTCCTCTGATTTTGTCACAGGCATGTACGCCGCGTGTCTCGAACAAGTCACTTCCATCTCACCCAATGTCCTACACGAATCCGTGCAAAACACACTCGCCGCTCTCGAGGATTCTCACCCCGTATGTTCATTGTCTTCGACACGTTCCGTTGGAGCTGAGTGTGTATAATCTGTTTCAGGACTTGTATACCGCGAGCATCTCACACAACTTTATTCTCTATCACCTCACCCGCTTCGCAAATGCCGCGCGAATATTGGACTTCAGTGCAAAAGATCTCTACCTTCCCGATCCCGAACGTACCCGCTTCATCCTCTCCGCCTTCATCAACTTTGTCAAGTTCGCCGAACAATGCGCACCTTTTATAAGCAACTTAAGAGACCAATCCACTGCTATCATCGAAGAAAGAGAGCAGGTCGCTCAGGAACTGGCCGCGCTTCAGCATAAGCTGAACACCCTCAAGTGAGTCCACGAGACTGGCGTCACGCATGAATCGTTGTTAGGTGTTCGAGTCGCCTCATGGTTACTGACAGTAAGGGACTCTAGAGCCCAACGCGCAAAAGACGAACCAAAATGCGAAGAACTCCGCATTGAAAATGCAGCCATAACCGCCCACCTAGTCGCCACCAAAGAAACGACCCAAGGCGTCGTCAAAGACATAGAAACTCTCAAAATCGAAAAAGCCAACATCATTCTGAAAAAGGAGAACGTGAACTCCGATACCGCCCTCCTCCTCGATAATATACAGCGTACGAGAGCGAGAATCGTGCAGAGCCCGGAAAGGATTAAGAGGAATATTACCATTATGGGAACTACCGCTATTGACGATAAGAAGGCTCTTGCCATGCAGGAGGCAAAGGCCAGGGATTTGCAGGCGAAGATCACAGTCCTGACTAATATTGAAAAGGTCAGTATCTCCTTCGTTTACCGTGCATTGTTCTGGAGTATTTCCGTGTCGGCTTTAGGATGTGCGGGGGTGCATCGAACAACTACAAACTATCGAGAAGGAGGTACAACTCCTTGAAGGCGCCCACAAGGAGCTCGCAGACGTCAAAGATAGCTTAGACTACAAAACAATAGAACGGAGCGAGCTTCAAATGAAGAAAGAGGTACGGGGTCTTCGTTCCACAGAACTTGAGTATTGTCTACTGAAGGCATGCTACACCCCAGCGAGTATACAGGCAACTTACAAATGCCCAAGAGAAACTCGAACGAGCCCAGAGACACGCAGAAGAAAAACGACAGGCAAGCCAGCAGACTATCGAGCGGCTCCAAAGGGAATACGAGCGAATGGACATCGAACGACGCGACAACGACAAACAGGTGGAAGAACTTCGCAAGGAGGCCGATGAGATCGAGGCAAAGGTGTGTTTCCATGTTGTCCTTACTGACAACAAACAAACATTTGATTCGCCTATTAGATAGCAGAGCACCTCAAGAAAAGTGAGGCTGAGCTGAACGAGCTGCTCGCCGAGTACTGGAAACTCCGGCATGAAACTGGTACGATCACTTTGTCACATCCATGTCCTGCAGTTGATCTCTCATCCACAGAGGTTTATATGGAGACACTCGCCAACAAGCTGAATATGAGCGTGTCTGCCGACTAGTTGCGATAATTGTTGGTTATATCCATGCACTTCACTGTGTTTTCGACTTTGAGGTTAGGTGCATAACTGTATCCATTGATATCATGACCGTTGTCTTCCCCGCTGCACCATCTTGGGCCTGCATTCCCGACAGTACCACTTCGTCTTCTTATTCGGCACCTCCGAAAGACCCGTACATCCAAGATGAAACTGCATGCATGTTCCAGTCAGCGAATAACTCGATGGCAAAAAAAAAACCGACTCACCCACTCCAGTTTACAAGCCTCGTTATCACAAGCAATCATCTACAAAAGTAGATCGTGAGAAGCATCATAAGTAAGTAAAAACCTCGTCCGCAACCAAACAGCGAAAAGCAGAAAGAACGAGAAAACCAAACCACGCCAAAGAGGGGGGGATGGGAAAGCAAAAGAGACTAAGTAACAATACCTACCGTTCCAAACGATACCTGGTTGCAGTAACAATATCGGGCTTCATTCAGGTCGGCAGGGAGAGTAGGCCCGGGGGGGTGAGGTTGGGCAGGGATGGTGAGGCGGACGCCAGAGCGGCGTGTTCGAGGGAACTCAAGGAGCTCTTGAGCTTCAGCAGCAGCGGGCGCGGCAGGTTCTTCTACTAGGTCCGCTTTCTCTGGTTTAGCGGCCTTTTGGACAGCAGCTTTCCTCCCTCTCCGAGTTGCCTTCGAGGAAGAGACCAATGGTTCGGGAGGTTCGAGAACTGTGGGTTCCTCGGTAACGTACAACTCTAGCCCAGGAGAGAGTGGAGGGACGGGGCTGTGTTCGACGCGCGATGGACGCGCCCAGCGAGGAACGATGAGATCGGGGAGAAGGATGGGGGCGAGATGGGTACCAGGACGCATACCGAGGGAGATGGCGGCTTCTTGTTCTTTGATGGCTTGGTCCAGATGGCGGATGTGGCGGTCTACCTATCGCCGTACACGGGAAGAAGGGGTATGAGTGGTGCAGAGGAGAGAGGAGATGGGGGCACTCACCGTTTCGTATGCGGTTAGCGCAATGCTTACTTTCTCTTCTGCAGTTCGAACGGCTTCCTCGGATGTTTGGGATATATGTTGGAGAAGTGTACGTGTGGTCTCGCCTAGTTTTGGCTGAAACGACACGGTACTCGGCGTGTGGCTGGGTGAAGGAGCGGGGCTCGTGCTTCTTGCACTGGCATCACCATTCAGTGCTGTCTCGGTTTGTGTGAATTCTGCAGAGTCTACAAGCATTGGAGATGAACATTCATGGCCTGCTCGATTGACATTCAGTGGATCCACGTCCATGCCTCCCTCCATGGGCTGGACGACCTCTCCTTGAACGTTTCGTGGCGCCAGACTCATCCGTAGAGCAACGTATCGACGAACAGATGATAGAAGGTCCGCATGAAATGCTGCAGCAGGGTAGGAGTCTGAGAAACGATTTGCACAAAGCAGGATCAGACATGCGCACCCTCGCTTTGAGTGTCCAATTCGCGCACCAGCTTGAACTGGCGGTGCAGAGACAAGGGCAGTTGTTCGAGAACTATATGCAAAAGAAGGACCCAACAATCATGTCTTAAACTCGTCGTTCACGAAGTCTAAGAGCGAACCTTCATGGTGCTCTTCCTTGAATGCTTCCCAGACCTCGCACTCCTTCTTCCGTTCCTCGGTAAGCTCTTCTTCATCTACTTGCGATTTGCCACCTTGGTCCTGTTCGGACTCGTCTTCGTCTATTGTAGTTGCGGGCTGTCCATCCTCGTCTGCTGGGAGGGCTCGTGAACGTTGGCGTTTGCGACCCATTATTATTTGTTGTGTAATAAAACGCGATATGCATATGCGTCGTGCGATCACTGACATTCTACCGACTTAGTACTTAACTGCCACTTCAACTTGAAACTTTGCGTTCGAATTGTCACCTCCACCTCCGAGTCACCATCATTCACATCACACATTTAGTCCGGCATTGCTTTTACTAGAACTGTCTCTACATCCAGGTAAACAATCGTCTAGCTGTGTTCTCACCGCCAGCAGAAGTTGTCGAAATCAAACAACTGCCGTATCACGACGCTCCGTGTTGACATAAGTTGAACTGTTAGCCTGATAGGCACTCGGTCATCATTCCCGAACTTTGCACCTGAGTTAAAGGCTTAAGCATCATGCATATGTGTTGCTCGTTCTCGTACGTCTGCAGCATATTTAACCCATCGTTCGCAGCCTTACCCCCAACCGCGCCACGCCCATTCCAGCTTGTCAGGCCGATAAGCGCCAACACAGCTACTCAATGACACCTAATGAGTACGTACTGGAACTAACAGCATGGAATGTTGTAGGTCCATCGTCGCACGATACCCGGAAGCACAGCACGAGTCATCTTGTTCTTTGTGGAATATTCATCCAGTGTGCCCGCCTGAGCATATATTAGACCCTGAAAATCTATTTCCTGTGACCAACCCACCCCCAACCCCTCTTGTGGATTTGATCTTCCATCATATTCGAGATTGTGACCGACTCGAAAGTATCTCATGGCGACCAACGTCATTGGACCAACCTTAGGAGTCGCTCAGTTAGCAGCGACACTGTCAGGCGTTCCGTTTGCTTCAGGCGGTGTTATGGTGTTGCAAATGATCAATTCATCTTGTTCGCAAGTCTCGGTGCACAAGGTGATCAATTTTTGCAATGACACTGTTTTTTGCTGAGGTTCTTCGCCGTTCTTTGCCCTCCCCCTGTCTCCCATCCATGTTGTTATTGGGAATAGTAAAAGTCTGCACAGCTGGTTCAAAGGTGCACGAAGTTACTAAACATCATTAACGAACGGTCTGCTGCATTGGCTGGCACTGAGATGATAGCTGCATTTGATGAAGCAGAGGCGTGAGTGTTCTTCATACCCGGATCACCGTTCCCGTTGGTTGAGATAAACGGCAGTGTGCTATCGACTGTCCACCGCCGTGTACAGAAGTGGGCAAGGTGCGGGAAATTCAAGAGATTCCGTAGGGGACCCACTCTCTGCATTGTATATTCGTCTCATGCGTGTGTGATTCGTAGTCAAGAGTACGCAGATCGCACGTGACTTGGACAAGTGCCACGCAGAGGTCAATACAGCGATGGAACGCCTTCATGTGAGTGCAGGATGTTGTATTGACTCGACCCGCCGGAGAACTGACATACCAACAGGTCAGTAATCCAATCACCATGTTGCGGATGCAACAGCAATCAATGGATATGATGCAATATCATCAAGCTACATTGGAAGAGAGATTCCAGCAGCTGCTCATCAGCCCTCGAGAAGTAGAACGCGCCGTCCAACAGCATAATACTGGAGGGAACGGCGCACACGAGCTTATGCGTCTAGGCCAAGAGGTACTTCTCTTCGATATTGAAGCGCGATATAGGTGTCAGACATATTCATATTCTGCTTTGACAGCGCCTTGTGGGGATCAGGGGAGACGAACGCATTCCTGATCCGCCCTTGACATTATTTGGCTTTAATCAGGCCATGGTCGAATCACCTGTCTCGTCACGTCCTCCTTCACCCATCACCACTGTCCAGAATCAGATTGAGCAAGCGCTCCTGGATCTCCATCGACTCACGAATATCCCTCCGACGATACCTATCTTGAACAACCAGGTGAAGAAGACGAACGGGATGCCTGTCCGTGGTGGTCCTTACAGTCATATATTTGAAGGTCGTTGGCTGGGGGAGAAGAAGGTATAGATGCATATTTTTTCGTTTTGATAGTCTTACTGATTCGGAGCGTCCAAAGGTAGCCCTGAAAACTCTACGTATCTTAGACGAGCACGATCCTAAAGCAAAGAGGTTGCAAATGGTATGTTATGCAAATAAGTTCCGTTGAACAGAAGTAGACTCTCCTTTGCAATCGCAGCGTTTTGAGCACGAAATTATTGTCTGGTCACAACTCAAGCACGAAAACGTTCTTAGAATGTTGGGGATCGTGACCAACATGGGGCTCATCCACATTGTAGGTTACATGTTGGTGCAGGTTCTCTTAGCACCTTGCTGAGGACATGACTTTCCAGGTTTCGCCATGGCAATCGAATGATGTTCGGAAGTGGGTTCATATGTTACATATTGCTTTTGTGGTTCTGTCTTGACAAAGAATCGGAACCACAGCTACCGCCGCGAGAATCCAGATGCCAATCCTCTAAAGCTGGTGAATTGCCTTGGCTATCTTTCTCACAGCCTTCTGACGGAATCTTTTGTAGCTCAGTCAAGCGGCGAAGGGTCTTGAGTATTTACACAGCCAACATATCGTGCACGGTCAGAGTGGGTTCTTGCCCTGTTCTGTCTCCTTCGCTTTCTGACCATTATGCCCCATAGTCAAATGTGTAAGTCCGCTTTGGCTTTCCATCGGATCCTTGATACTAAACTAGCATAGAACAACTTGTTGGTCGACGAAGAGGTAAGGAAACCTATTGTCTCAGTCGTCTCTCACTCACATTTGTTCTTCCAGGGAACCGTATCACTCCCCGATTTCGGACTTACACAAGTTCTAACCGACATAGTCGGCAAAGCAACCATGGTGATCCTAACCAACACGTCCTCCGTCCGCACTCAACAACGGCGAAGAAGCCACCTCAACGATGGCCTCGGACATTTTTTCATTCGGCATGAGCGTTCTCGAGCTCCTTACGATGAAAAATCCTTATTCACATCGAAAGAGGGATGTTTCTGTGGTTCAGGATCTTGCGAACGGGGTGTTGCCGCCGAGGCCTGAGGAACCTGAGGCGATGGAGTGGATGACAGATGGGTTGTGGGAGGTGCTAAATAGGTGTTGGAAGTGGAAACATGAGGATCGCATGGCAGTTGGGGAGCTGTCGCCATGCTTGGAGGAGGTGTCAGAGTCGTTGAAGAGATGATCTATCATAGGTTGTGCCCCATCTAAGAAGGTTTGTGTACGAGTCAGTCATTTCACTTATCAGGGTGTGAAACATGCAATATAATACTTCTCCGCAGACTTCTCAACGTCCAGTGCCAAGTGCCAATCAAGTTCCCAGCAGGACCTTGACTGACCAGTCGAGATTGAAGGTTTCCAGAATTCTGTACACTGATTGTCCACAGAAGTTAAGTTTATTGAGTGATGCGAGCATTACGATGACGTGCAGAAAACTGACAGATAACATCCAGAGAACAAAGGGGGTAAAGTACAACGGACCAGGGGTATCCGAGAGAAAAGGGAAGACCAGCTCGTCGTTTTAGGTAGGACTTTAGCTACTAGCAAAGTTCCCCAGGGAGGTAAATATGAAAAAGGGAGAAAAAAATCCCGGACACCGCATTAATCACTTATTTAGCAATCGTCGCCTGGACCCAGTCCATAAGCTCCTGTTCGAATGGCTTATTCGATGATGAGGATGGACGACTTACTGCTAGCCCGAGTGTCCGGCTGGAATATTGAGACGAAAGCCCATGCGATTGAGAAGACCGATATGTGCGCGAAGTGGAGGATGTCGAATGGGAGGGGGTTGAGGTCACTCCGTTCGCAACAATGGTCCGGGAGCTACGGGCAGTCAGGGGTGTTGGTGCACTGATTTGCGACTTCTTGGGCGTTTCAGTGACCTTGCTGGATCGTGAAACCCCCGAGAGACTTGATGACGATAACAGAGCTTTCGCAGCAGCAGGCGATGGGGTAATGACTTTGCTCCGCCGACTTGCTTTGAGGAAGTTGTGCTGCAAAGCTGCTTGAGGTTTCATCCGTCGCTCGGGATCCCAGACGAGACAGCGCGCAATAAAATCCACGAAGTCCTCGTCTTGGCAGCGGAGGACCTGACCAAGAGACTTTGTTCCGGGTCTCCTTCTGCGACCCTTGGAGTTCACCACGGGACGTGGGGCACCATTGTTGTCTAAATATATGTAGGTCAAGGTGCAAAGCAGACGGTCGTCGTCACATACCGAAGAAAAGCCTTTTGCGCGAGCTGCGGTTGACGAAATCCTTGTCAGGGGGACCCAGGACTTCCATGATGCATGACAGCTGTTCTTGTTCGTTTTCGCCAGGGAAAATGGGGAAGCCAGTATACAACTCGGCAAGAATGCAGCCTAAACTCCACATATCGATGGCCATGTGGTAGTTCATGCCAAGGATAACTTCTGGAGAGCGGTAGAAGCGACTCTGAATGTACGTGTAGACTGAGAGGGGGAGCTCAGATAAAAAGAACGGCAATCAATGGTTTACACACTTTTCTCGTGTTCGAAGCAGCTACTGCCAAAGTCGATGACTTTGATAGCACTCTTGGCTGGGTGCTTCAAGAGGACGTTCTGGGTGTGATGTTCAGTCATAAGTTGAGGATTATTAGTCAATAAAACATACCTCTGGCTTCAAATCACAATGAACAATTCGGTGGTGACGCATCAAGCACAAGGACATGATCATCTGGCTCGTGAATCTTCGAATCAAGGTGGTCGTGAAGCCGACGAAACCATTGGCCTTGATCAACTCGTACAAGTTGATACTGAGCAATTCCATGGCGATACAGAGGTGGTTTCGGAAGTAGAAGTGCTCTGTCATCTTGATGACATGATGCTTCTCTTCCTGGTCCTGTGCACTACTCTTCAGTGCAAGATAGAATCGAAAATAGGCGCCACATACCCATTTACGAAGGTTATCCAAAATCTTGATCTCGACCAATGCTTGATGATGGAATCGCTTCTTGTTCCGAATGATCTTGATAGCAACAGATTCGCCTGTTTGATGATCCCTGCAGTTCAACACTTGTCCAAACGAACCCTTTCCGAGGGTGTCCACGACCTCGTAGCGGTAAGCCAGGTGATCACCGCTGACGACGAGGTAGTCACCGCGATCGTCGTCGTACCCAAAGTTGTTGGTTGGAATATCGGGGTGAGCTTGTTTCTTTTGGCTACCTGCACCGATGCTATACACCTGAGGATGATTAAGAATTTCTTCCCGCTCATAGGCTGACAAGAACTGCGCCTGAGAACCCCGAAGGACCTCTGCAGGGCGACTATAGTTAGCACGCGACAATATACAGACCATAGCAATGCACCTTCAGGCGTAAGACCGGGAGTCGGAGGTATTGGTTCAGGGAACTTGAGTAGGTCATCCAATTCCTCTTGCGTAGCGCCAATAGCCATCTTCTTAGCTTGCTGGCGCCTGATATATTGCAGCATCTCCTCATCCCCAAACAATTCTTCCTCGTCCACCGTGCTAGGAACAGGCGAAGGCGTCGATAATGATTGGCGACTTGAAGAGGGGGTTCCAGCGTGAACACGATGAGCGATTGAAGTCGGCGCGTTGTTGTTGTTGTTCGAAGTACGTGAAATTGGCAAAGAAATCTTGGGATTCAGCAGCTTGAGGCTCTTGGAGGGCGACAGAGCCGAGAATCGGTGGTGAACATGTGATGATTCACTAGGTTGAGCTGCCACAGAAGCAGTCGAAGCCACCGAGCCAGTAGAGGCTTTGCGTAACGCACTAAAGGAAACTGAGTCACGATTGGATTTGCGAGGAATACCACCTGCTGAAGGAGGTCCTGAGACCTGGCGAGGCACTCTTGGTCCGTTTGTTGGCGAAATGCGTATGGATTGGCGCCTGGAGGGATCCTCAGCAGTCGTCTTCCCGCCTTGAATGTCGCCGTTCTCCAGGACACCAAACTCGTCGGTGATCGTTTCACCAAGTGTTGGTGAAGGGTCGGTAGGGGGGGCAGTCACGTTAAGGCTAATGCGCCGACTGACGAGGGTGTTCTGTGCTGAGGTTAGTCCTGGTGAGCCAGCAGCGGATGTACGACTCGAGATGCGTGGTATCTTGGTGGGAGTTTCTTTGAGCAAACAGGACACAGAGTTGAGCAGAACAGAGGGCGGGCCATCCTTAGAATCCTTTGACGCACTGTAGCCCGTGGTCCCAACAGAGGGTGAGCCTGCAATGGTAGGCAGTTGATTTCTGCTGCGAAGAGAGGTATCTGATTGCTTCTGCATTGAGCTGACAGTCTGCGAAGTGACGCGAGATGATGAGGCTGTCCTAATGATTGATGAAGCAGCAGTAGGAGTGGATACCGAGTTGCTGCTCGTCTTGAGGCTGGCGACGCGCTGAGCAGTGGTGGCAGGGAGCGCAGCCATTTGCATCGGTGGCAGAGTCACAGCAAGACTAGCCTTTTTAGGGTCCGTGGACGACAATGTCTTGTGCCACATAGAGATCAGTCCTTGGTCCACACAATGATCAAACGCTCGACTCACTTTGCCCCGCTTGCGACCCATGAGTACGGATATCCTACTCTCACTCCGATCCTTCTGATCCTGTTTGCTCTTCTCCTTCTCTGCGTCTCGTGTACGGAGGTTATTCCTAGTCTCTTTGCTCGTCCCAGTGTCGCTCTTGTCACCATGCAGGCTCCTTCGCGAACTAGATTTGAGCAGCGACGGCAGCCCTAAACTCAGCACGGATGACTTTTTTTGTGTCCCCGGAGTGGCAGGCAAAAGCCGAGACGAGTCTTTATTAGGAGAAGTGCTTGCCTTGACGCGGTTCTGCGCGCAAGTGCTCGGAGCGGACGGCATGGTGGGTGACGTTGACATGAGTATAGTGTTTGAGGGTGGAATCTGCATGCTTTGGGAAGAAGACCTTCGGAAGAACGGAATAGAGGAGGGTGTGAGACGTTTAGATTGGTGTCTCCGCACAGAAGAGGATGGGCTAAGGGGAGCGCTCTGTGGAGCTGACAGTGCGGTTGTGTTATTGCTGCCACTGGAACCTGTTCCGGGACGGCTAGGGAATCCCCTTTCGCGACTGGGTGTCTTGGCGGATAGGATAGCGGGTGATTTAGGCGCGCGGGTAGACCCGACAGAAGACATGGAAGCAAGAGATGCCGCGGATGCCATTGCATCTGGCTGCACAGGCGACCACGATACATTGGGGGCCACAGGGGGTGATAGAGCGTATTCCCTGGACGTCGACTTGCGCAACTGCTGGCTAAAGCTCTGCATGGACCGCGGGCTCAGTGGGAAGCTGGATGTCTTGCTGTTTGAAGGTGACTGATCCTTGTCCTTCATCGACGAAATAGAAGGTGAGCTTGTCAGCTTGATGTTTAGTGCATTAGAGAAGCTCCATTTCTTCGAAGGCGTCTTGGTAACAGCGGGTGCGGTCTCAGGAGCAGAGTAACTTCCCTGATTCGCAGACGCGTGAAGATGAGAACCGTGAGAATGCAACGAGGACTTCGACGTTGAAGGAACCTCGAGAGAGACCGTGCGGTCCACATCGCTATCATCAGCTCCAGAAGGGGGAAAAGCGATACCGTGCGAAGACTGGGGAGGGGAACGATAACTCGACAAGTCCTTGGGCAACGGAGGTACAGGGGGAACACGATGCTCTTCCAACGCTTCAGCACCGGCAGCAAGGGACCCTGCACGATCTTTGAATAGGGCGCCATCGCCCCCAGAATAAACACTTGATATGTCACTACCCGCACTGTTCCGCCGCCCCTTTCCAACACCCGTAGAATGCCTGCCAGAATTGGAAGGTCCAGAAACAGAGGTGGCACTGGTGGCAATAGATAAAGACGCTGAATCCCGCGAGCTGGTAGGAGTGCTTGTATAAGTAGTAGAGGAGGCAGATCCACGTTTAGCGGTGAAGCTGATACGAGCACTCATTGACCCGTGTTTCTTCGGGGTCTTCTCAGGACAGAATGAACTGTGATGCTCGTCTCCACTCGTAATTCCGTTTGCACGCGCATCGTTGACATCTTGGGTAACAGGTTCCCCAGAAGAGCCAGAAATGCCAAGACTAGAGGTTGGCTGACGTTCCTCTTTTCGCTCTTTTTCCTTAGTGCTCCCTCTGCGACTAATCTTTCCGCCCTCGTTTCCAACCCCTTCCCAGTGTACGCCAGTCCGTCCAGCAGTACTTCCAGGTGTTCCAGGTCGACTTATGCTTGTAGGGCGATTGAGGCTACCAACACTGGCACGTGCTCGAGCAGTCTTGCCAGACAGACCATCTAACTTGCGGAGTGCTTCCGCATGAGCATCGTCATCCATGCTAGGCCAACCCTCCTGCGTGCCACGAAGGAGAGAGTGGGCAACGTTCGACGAAGCATGGCTATGAGAAGACTCCTTGGTCGATGAAGAAGGGCGGTGAGGCGGGGTCGTACTGCTGGTTACATTTCCGGCGTGTTTGAGGAACTGATGAATAGAAGTCGTAGAGGGTGAGGGAGGTAAGTGCGAGAAGTCTGTGGTATGTACACGTCGAGGGTGGGTAAGGTCAGGGCCAGAGGATGAATCGCCGGCGGAAAGTTGACGAGAGTGCACATTCCGCTCGCGGTCCGCATGTGTGGAAATGGCTACTGGAGTAGAGTCAACAGACGGCAAAGTCGAACTAGGTTTGGTCGAAGCGCTTGAGGACAAACTTTCCCTGCGGCGTTCCCGTGCCCTATCACGAGCACCGCTACTGGATGCAGTTGAACCTGTGCTACGCTGCTTTCGTACAGAAAGTTTATCGTCCTTGGATCCAGAGACACTGTGATCCTTCAACGCAGAAGAAGGGCCTGAGCGTTTCACAACCAACGACCCCGACTGGTCCATCTCAAACTCGTCAGAAGTACGCTTCTTGGCTTTGCGGAGAGGCGTAAAGGCGCTCGGAGGCGAAGATGGGTCAGAGACGTCACTTAAGAGCGATTGTTCGGTTGGGAGTGGCGGAACCAAGGGTGAAGGAGGCTCTTCGGGGGAGGGCGACGACGCTTTGATACGCTCCAAGGGATGCAAAAGATCAGACCCATGAGGTTGGCGAGGGTACAAAATCTCTTCTCCACCACTTTCATCTGCCATTGATCGACGGGGCCGGATGCTTCGGTCCACTGGTTTGACCTCGGGCTTTGAGCAAAACGTCAGCAGGGTCAGAAAAAAAACTTGAAAGAAGTCCAACCTCGTCTCTATCGTCAGACTCCCCATCCACAGCTTCGATTGTCCATGGACTATCGGGTCCGTCATATTCGACGTTGGGCACCACGACTTCCGCGCTATCTTCCTCTTGGAGGACGTCAAGAACATTATCATCCTCATCATGGTGATCTTCTTCAGGACGTCGTACACTTTTACCCCAGCGTGGAGTAGCAAGTTCTCCAACGCCGACAAGACCTTTTCGGTCGATGTTAGCTGGATCTCGAGCGGGCGTCAACGGGGTCAACGGTTCGTGGGGTAGGCGCGTTTCGGGCGTAGTACTCAAAAAGGATGGTTCTGGAAGCTGCGGCGCAGGCGAGTCTGATGGCGACTGAGCGCCAAAATAATAAGGATCAAGTGAAGAAGTGGCCGATCCTGGACGCGATACAAAATCTTGGTCTGCGTCGACTTGCAACGAGTCATCGGTAGACACCGCCTCCGCGACATGGACATGCAGCTGGAGTAAGTTGTATTGAGACAAAATGCTGCATAATCGAATACTTGGACCTACTTGGTGGTTGCTAGCATCGTTGCCACTTGTATGGTGTAACTTGAATTTGCTGTCCTGAACTGGGGGCGAATCTGACCCATCGTCAATGGTTTTTCGGTCTCTCCGCTCTGTGTTGAGTGTCAGGGGTTCATACTCGTGCTGACTGTTGTATCCTACAGAGGGAACCGACATTCCAGAGCAAGACGAACAGGGAGGGAAAGAGACACGTAAACGAAACGGGACAAGTCGCAAAAGGGAGTGGGAGCGGTGGGGAAGAGAAATTTAAAAAAAAAAAGAAAACAAAAGGTATTATTTGCTGGCCGTCGTTGTTGTTTATGTCGCCGATGAACGAGCTGGTCGCCTTTGACGACGACGAGCAAGAAGCGTGGCAGAGAAACTCACAGAGTCTGCTCCTTGTCAGTGTGTGGCGTAGTGTCAACCAGACTCCTTCTTTGTTGTTCTCTATTTGTCTCTGTTCGCATCCTCTCCATTGTTAAGTATATTGATATGTTTCCAACAAATCAGTTCAACCAGAACCAGGTAATAAAAACGCATGTACTTGTTGTAGAGACACACAACCTGCAGCAGGATTATCTTCGAGACCCCCATTGAGGAACACGGTGATCTTTATAGGACGTCCATGATCTAGTATCAATTATAATGAACGTAACGGCCCGCTTCGGGCCGTTGAAAGGTAGCAAGGGCGTACGACAATATTACACAACATGCAAACGGAGATCTGCAAACTTTTGCTCACCAGACTGGCGGGCAGAGCCGCATCTACCTTTGGGAAGTCTGACACTGCGCAACAGAAGAGCCTTTGCTTCCAATGGGGTGCATTGATTTCCTGGCTGATCCACCCACCTGTGGGGGTAGCTACTCGCAAAAAGACATTGGTTTTAAAACATGACATTGCAGATGGGACGCTAGGATTGATTGATCGTGACACCTTGCGTGTCTAAGTATGCGATATCGATATCATCACTCACTCGTGGCGTTTATCCAGGCTGATTTCGGGTTTTGGCAAAGAATGCACAAGTTTGACCAGTTGGTGCTGTGCTCTTGAACGAAACTGTGATCGTTGGTAAGATATGTGTCACTGATGTCTCGGATTGTACATAGCTCCAAGTGGCTAACCTTGAAATTTACGAACAAAGTTCACCGCGTCCAATTGATATTGAATAGGTACTATCAAAGGAATGAAAGCAGTTCAAATTCAGTCACCTCCGAGTGTAAATGGTAAATAGGTAAGCGTACATGACCCAACGTCAGTAAGATGGACGTACCAACTGATGCAGTCAAATTGCTTGCTGAGTATGAGAGTTCGCTAACGCATGAGATCAGGGTATCAGTTGTGTCTCGGCGTGACAGCAGCAAAGTGTCCGGAGACGCCCTCAGAGCGATACTGTGTGCCTGTAATTTGAAACGAGAAGCGACGCGCGGCGAACACATACGAATTCGCGGGATTAGACAGGAGCAGTGAAAACCAAAACTTTATTCGAGAGTATCGAGTAAAATGGACTTGATAGCGTTTAGTGCGCTGTAAAGCGGCCAGCGCGTACCGTGGAAAACTGGGGGAAGCGCAGTTCAATGCAAAGCAGGCAAGGAGGTGAAATACTTCTCACTAGTACGTGAGCGTGAAGACTGGCCACTGGGTATATCCTCATCTGACTTGACATGGAAAGTCTGGGAAGGCCGTGATAGGCAAGAATAGCTGCGATAAGGCAGAACGTGCATAGCGAAGAGTATTCCCAGCGACCGCAAGTGATCCATAGAGCCAGTCTGGCCCACTTGGCACTGAGTTAAATGTGCTCTTTGACGCGGACAATTCGGGACGGACACCAGAAAGAATCGCGGTGTTATAAACATGAGATGGTGGAGCTGCGCGGAGCTCGGAAGATGGAGAGATGGGACCCAGTTTAGGATGATTTTAGGCTTGTATCACCAAGGTCACATCCGGTGTGGATGCAGGATCAGAACACAGTCATGACAATAAAAAGCCACCGTCGGACGTACTTTGAATGAACCCGGCGGAGGTTTTTGGGAGTGCCAACATACATAACTCAAGTGCCAGGGTGGTGTGGCACGGTGATGGGAGATCGCTGTGAAGGCAAGCATGTCCATGCAGAATAAGAACCGTAGTATCGTATCATCATGTGTATAATATTCACGGATACGCGATAATGAAATGTAGTTGTGTGAAGCAAGTGCTGGGCGTTACGGGCTGAGTATAAAGATGTCGACTTGGATTCACTTCTGAACTCAGCGCAGGTATCTCTCCGCTTTCTCATTCTCAACTCCATCGACCGACAGTCCGCCGAGCTCAGCGAAAGTCACGTCTGTATCGCTATCACCCGTACGTTCATTAACAGCACTCCCATTTTCGCCTTGACATCGCTGACATCTTCCCTAATGTTCTCCTCAGCGGTCAGCCTCCAGCTACCTCCAGCCCCTCTCGTCTTCCATCCAACATCCGCGGTACCACCGTCGCTGCGGCCATTCAAATATCGCCTCTTCGGCTCCCAACACGTGAATTACACAGGACACGGACGCCCTGAACCAAGTTTGTAAAACTCGTGTCCGAGCCCTGACCTTAATCTTCACCGAAATCGTGCCGAAATCGTCAGCTCTTGCATCGTCCACCATCCTCCGTGTCCTTCTTCCTTTGTCACCTCTCTGTCTCAGCATCATCCTCGATAGTTGGTTTCAACCCACAGACTGTTCACACCTCTGCTCTACACAGTACACATCGTAGCTTCCATCTGGTAGCTCCATGTCTTCTGTCGAGCGGAATCAGACGCCCGACGGCGACGACCTCGCGGATTCTCAATCCACCGACCTTCAACCGCAAATGACTGTCCATCCTGTCGGTGGCTACTCAAGCATGCCCATGCATATGTATCCTTTCCCACCCGGTCTCGTCCCTCCCCAGCCCCTCCGTTCCAAGCGCAGGCAGGTCAAGAATGCCTGTACAAATTGTCAGAAAGCTTGTAAGAAGTGCGACGACGCCCGTCCCTGCCTCCGCTGTGTCAAGTACGGCATCGCTGAAGAGTGTGTTGACTCTCAGCGCAAGGAGAGGAAAAAGGGTGTGAAACGTGGCCCCTACAAGAAGCGCGATGGAAAAGGTGTGTCTTCGTCTTTCTCGCCACATTCCCCTCCCTGTTGCGCCACATTTGTAATCACTTTGTTCTATCTTGACCCTCCCCCGACCTGTTTCCATTCTGACTTTCATTGAGGTCGCGCAGGCACCAACGTCGACATTGTCGACACGCCCGAGCAACAAAACATGTCTATTGCACCAGGCATGCCCCCGCCGTCGGTGTCGCCGCCTATGCCGTCCTACATGGCGGCTTCAGTAGGCTATGCGGCAGGCTTCTATGGACAGTTCCCGGCCCCACCCACTCCCAAACCTGGTGAGGCCCCAACCTACTACCCCCAGTTCTACATCACACCAGTTCCTCCTCCTAATCACAATGGACACGGACAAGATGGCGAACAGCAGGGGTATGCGCAGCCGGCCCAATTCTATCCGGCCACGTTTCTTCCGTACGCTCCCCAGCCCTACGGGCCCTACATGGTGCACCCCCATCGTCCTGAAGGGCAGATGGCCATGACCGCCCCGCAATACGCGCCGTTTCCGCAGATGTACAACAAGCCGCCTTCCGCTGGAGGCCCGAACGAGGACGGGAGGACTGACCATGGCCATGGGGGTGATAACTAGACGGGATGTCACCGTCTGAACAGGACTTAGGTTCATTTCTTTGTTTGTCTCGCATGCCCTTCTCGACTGTGCACAACCTACACCATCTTTCTTGGTTACGTGTATACACCTTGTAGGTTGAATGGTGGTCTTATCTCCCGATCCATGCCATGCTCGTTGTATATTGTAGTACTCTAGCGCTGTCGATACCTCATGCTATCCCGCTTCGTTATCATGAATGCGGACGTTGTTATTTTGTCATACAGCAGGTTCGCAAGTTTCCTTGCTGCATTTGCATTTGACAACTCCATTCTGGAAGAACGAGGCCCCATAGTCACCGGAAATGAACAATGTCTACGATATGATACAGCATGTTGGGCAAATGTCTCCTCCACTAGCTCCGCCAAAAACGTCAGTTTGTCCGTATGCAACTCGTAAGCCCCAGCCCCGCAATTCCGCTTTCTGCAACCATCATTCTCGCATCATTCTCCGGTGTTCCGAATCTCGATATCAAGGTTCCAAAAAGATTCGCTGGCGCAAAGGCGGAGGGCCGCTGCTTTTGGTGTGGTCCACCGCTCCACTCAGCGGCGCTGTCAGGACCCTGCAGTGGTATTTGCCTGATCTTGAATTTGTTTTTGGAGGTCGAGTGACATTCGGCGGGTACGGTAATGCGCGCGGAGAGCTCGCGGCAATGGCCATGGGACTAAAGGAACGATCGTCGTGTGTTCGTTTTGGCAGGTAACTTATGAGCCGGCCGTGCTAGGAAGTAGAGGGATTGTCAAGCGAGCGCTTCAACGGTTACTAGGGTGGCCTGTGAGAGGTTGATGGCTCGTAAAGAAGTTTGTTCTATAGACGCGCAAAAAAAGCCCACTCGCAGGACAAGCGTGTAGGTCGATTGGGATGCCTATGGCTGGCCAGGAAGCCGCGTTTGCTTGAATCTGGTTGCACAATTGGATCTCAATACTGACTGACCTGGTATGGGTTCTGTGGATCATCGACGATCCATCCTTGGCGAGAACCAGCACATGCCTGGCAACAAAGCTCGGTCAAGATGCTACCGAACCAACCCCGTGGGATGGCCTATCTGATCAAGCTCAAGATCGCCGAACCTCCAAGGAGACGCTACTGGACTTCGCCGTGGGCCATTGCTGTCACTTGACCTTCACGTACTCTTCTCGTCAATTCGATCGCTCCAGTGGGATAATCTTGCCTGTTCGGCACTCCGCAGCCATTTTAATCCGAGGAGAAAGGGCAGAAGGAAATCCAGGAAGTCCAGGGCAGTCGGTGCTTTATCGTTCCCCCGAAAATCCGTGTTCATTGGGACACAAGCGATCAAGGGTTGCGATAGAATAGCGCTGCCAACGGAATGGCTGGGCTGGTGTTTCGTTGAGTCATCGTTGATGTCCACGATGCAGACAGCGTGTCTTGATGACACATAGTTGCCGAACGGCAAGAAAGAGATTGATTCGGGGTGTCATGTATATCCTTGATCAGCGATATCCTGGCGAATGTGCACCGTCGATGAAGGAGGTGTTGATCAAGATGGTCGTGGTGAGTCTTGGTCTTGTGCTTGGAGCATCTCCAAGAATATCTCGCGCTCATCAGGATATGACGGCTGGCAACCCGATTGCTGGTGCAGAAGGCCACCACACTGACTACGTCGTGTATGTTGCTGTCATTCAAGTGAAGCTTGAGGATCGCATGACGGTAGGGACCCTGAACCGCATCGTGATGGGCGGTGTTTACCCATGGTTTACTGCGAAAGGGGGACGGCAATAACCATGTCATGTGTTGAGGTCGTCAATGTGACCATCACCCAGCCATGTGCATGATTCTTTGCGCCATTGGAAACAAATGAATGAATGAAATTCAAAACCTCGCACAAAATTATTGACGTGAATGACCAGGATTTCTGGTCGGAAAACTTCAGGTTCGTAACACCGGAGGTGCGCATTGATCGGTCAATTGCGACTAATTCCACAGCTCGGCTGTAATGACCCAGTGTAAGATGCGACATGGAAGTTGTAATGATAACTGATGTGTACTCACGCCCTCGATCAGCCAAGAGCCCTCTACACTGCTCGACTATGCTGCGGAAGGATCCCCAGCCTTCTGTGCGTTATCGCTGTTCAGTAACTCGACAAGATAGTGGTTCTGCCATTTTTGCCTCCGTAGTCAGCACAGGATCGAACAATTGGGATCGTTTGCCCTCCGGGAAAAGCCTTGGTGTGTTGACCTAAGGCATCGATATCGATACTAGCGGTAGGTGGTGGATGGGAGTGCAGCGGAGTGGGTGCACTTCAGCGAGTATCTGATGTCAGCGATGACACAGCTTCCAGTTAGGTACCGCTGCGTTAGTTATTTCCTCCAGCCCATCCTCGCGAATACTCGCCGTTGCTCATAATCAGCTCGGCCAGGCCGTTCCTCGTTCCTCGTACCAGACTTGACCCGTTGGTCCCCTCAATCCATTACTCAAGTGTGAGTTCTTATATTATTTGCATGATCGCAGCGATATGGGTATGTCAACAGTATGAATCTCCTCTCCTCTCTCCTCTAACGAGTCTCAAGTGCATCAACGTTCCCCACCCCTGCCCTTTTCCGAGCTCTGTACAGAGCTTTTTGCTTGGAACCATAAATCCACACTATCCTCCCGAGGTCAGATACATTGTGATCAAGGGAAATCATCACAAACAGTGAAGCACTGACCATTTATTGTTCTTCGCTGTCTCCTATGTAAATCCAGGTGACCCCAGATTTATTATAAGTCCCAGGCGGCCGCTGAGAACCTCAAAAAATTGCTAGCAGGTTTCATGGCTTCTTTCCTTCATTTCATGAGGTGAGATACCAAATGACATTAAAGTGTAATCGGGATGATGATTTATCTGGGATCTATGCAAGGTTCGTGCGTTGCGGGCCTTGTCTACCGGGCCTCTTCCAGATCCACATCTATACTAGCACTCGCCGATGATGTTTTGATGCTGATATATATCATTTACCTAACGCTTAACGTGGTGCTCATTCAAGTATGATCGATAGGTTACTTCAGTACTCGGACAGCGTTGAGCTCGTGTACTGGGACCACAGATCCAGATCTCCGTCGTTGATATGGCTTTTGCACACTCGTCGGACAGACCAGGTGCCTATCGTTTAATCTTCAGCTAGATATGCTTGGGCCACTATGTTATACCACATTCATCGGATCTCCATCCCAGCTTGGGCACTTCCATCCAGCCAGTAATTCCATAGTCTAAATATCTCAATGGTTTTCCATCTGTCTTACACTGTAACAATCAATCTCAATCGTCGACGATTGCGCGACGTCAGCCTACCATGTTGAACTTACAACTTACGACAGCTCTTGCTTCTCCGTGTTTCATGGTTTCACGCTGCGGTGTCCAAAAGGCAATGGTTTTACGATCTGATAAGTTCTTATGTAGTACTATTAGTAATGGTAATGACAGCAAACAACCAAAGTTCTAGTTTACACTTCGAGTGGTATTGACGTGGAACTCTCACTACATTCCGCACTTGTTCTTCATGAAGCTTTCACCTCGTCGTATATAGGACGGAATAAAGATCGAAATGTCATCCAAAACACGGTCCAATTCCAAGGACAATCGGCTTTTGATACACTCATTCAACTCTGCCAGGTCTTTGATCGGCCTTCAACTAGCCTCTCGACTGTTTACCTTTGTCCTCAATCAGGGCCTAGTCCGCCTTGCTTCTCCTCAGGCGTATGGCACGGTTGCCGTTCAGTTCGAGCTCCTCACGAGCACCATCTTGTTTCTGAGCCGTGAAGGTATCAGGAACAGCCTTCTTCGGGTTTGGCCACAAGAAGGGATTGCGGTACAAGGTTCGAATCCTCTACGGGTAGCTCAATGCGCCAATTTGGCGACATTACCAGCCTTGTTGAGCCTACCGACCATGCTCGTTACCGTCGCGCTTTATACATACTCTGCCAGTGAAGCCACTCGAACTCAGCCTTACTTTTACCTCGCATTGTTCACCTATGTTACAGCCGCCTTTGGTGAGTTGTTGAGTGAGCCCATGCACAATCGGTGAGATATGCTTGTGTCTGTAGTCTGAACTTGCCTGATTTCTATAGTGCCATGGGTGAAGTGCGCACTGGCATCAGAGTGAGCGCTGAAGGCCTCGGAATATCCATCAAAACCATCATAACCTACTTGGTGTTGCTTTACGACAGCAGTTTATCCCGGCGCTCGGGGGAGCTGGCATTGATGGCTTTTGCTCTGGGTCAGTTCGCATATAGTGTAGTTGTGTTTGCGGTTTACACGTTGCAAATGCCTGAATCAAGTCTTTTGCCCTCCCGTCTATCTGAGCGGCATCAGGCGGCTTCCAAGTTTGTCCTCCATCACTCCGGTTATCTTTCATCGCTGACACTCGGTCACACAGATGGAGTTGGTGGCATCAACTAGTTGCCGAGTTCTTCGATCCCGGTGTTTTGTACCTCTCGATGACGATGGCATCCCAGTCAGTGGTAAAGCACTTCCTCACTGAGGGTGACAAGTTCCTTGTCTCATACTGGAGCCCCCTTCAAGACCAGGGAGGCTATGCGATTGCTGCGAATTACGGTATGGCTTCCAGACCAATATGAAGTTCATTGTTCATGTTGTATCATCATTTCAGGGTCTCTGATCGCGCGCATCGTCTTGCAGCCGATCGAGGAGATGTGCAGAGTCTACTTCTCTAAACTTCTGTCAGATCCAACCCCAGAGGAAAGATCAGCCAAGGGCAAACGATCCAGCGACTCTGCAACACTCAAGCAAGCATCAGACACTGTTGCAGCCTTACTCTCAATTCAAATAGCGTTTTCATTGCTAGTTGTAACATTCGGTTCTTTATACCTGCCAATTGTCTTGCAACTTCTATTGCCCGTTCAGTATATATCCACCAGCGCGTCCAAGGTCTTGTCCGCGTGGATATGGTACATCCCTGTCCTTGCCATCAACGGGGGGCTGGAAGCATTTTACTCGAGCGTCGCCATTCCTGATGATCTGCATAGGCAGAGTCGGTGCGCTGCCTGGATTTCATGTGTGATTTGGTGCTCATTCTTTGTAGGTGGATGCTCGGCTTTTCTGCCATTTATATTTTGTCGGCAACCGCGTTATACAACCTTGGGTTCGGCGACACATCGCTAGTTTATGCGAACATTGTCAATCTCACCGCCCGTATATGGTATACTGCATTTTTCGTACTGGCATATTTCGAAAAACGGGCGAAATTCCCGCCATTCAGACCTACAAATCTATCTCCAAATTGGAAGTTCCTGGTCATTGTCGGGTTGTCCTATGGGGTTATCTTGTATAATGAAGCAAGACAACACCTCCTGGAACATGTGCAACTGTTGGGACGTAGAGCTTTGCTGTCCATACTTGTCGTCTTTCACGTAGCATTGGGAGGTGGTATGGGACTTGTCTGTGTCGGGATATGGTGGATGACAGAAGGGAAGCAGTTGGTCGCTAGAGAACGGATCAAAGTAGCATAGATGTTACATCGCTAGAGTTCCATGTACATGATCATGTTGAGATGAGGAGACTGATATATATCATCCTTGCCCTGTCCTCGAGTTGTCCGGTCGCATGGCCACACCTGGAGTCCGTTTGACAGCCTTTTGTGCAAATCACACTCTGCAGCCTTACTCTCATGATATCACAGGTGCTAAGCTCAGACAGGACTTCAACTCGAATAGATTGGCATCTAAGTTGACGTTGGTTTTGTGGCTGGGCCTCGGTCGTGTACAGGTACGAACCCTGTAGATCAGGCAGTGAATCTTGAACAATTATCGTTGATGACATTTTCAAAATCAAGCGCTGAAGGCTTCAGCCTGAGTAGACGATGGCTCCGACCCGATGCAAATACCCTTCATAGCCGCCCCCACAACCGCGTAGTCTCCCCTACGCGGACTGGCATAGCTAGTACTTAGGAAGACAGTCGTTCCTACTACAATCGCGTGAGTGCGGAGACAGTTTGCAAGCAGGCCCCAGTTAGATCGTGCAGTAAGTCCACTACAGCAACAATCCACCGGTAGCAGCCTCTTCGTCAGCTTCTTGGCTAAAAGCTTTTCACCCTGGACATCGGCCGTGTCCTACTCCAAGTCATTCCTTATCCACTGCTGATGTCGATTCCACATGCCCAGCCACGCCAGCCAACCCTCACCCCCAACAACGGTACGTCAAGAGCCCAGCACGATGAATGGACCTTTTTTCGGGTCTTTGACAGCTTGCTCAATTGGCTCACTAGTTGTTGGATGCATAATCATTCCTCAACTCTCAAAAAAAAAAAAGCTTTTTGATCACCCTTTAAAGCTTGAAGTCAACTCCCACCGAATTCTGGCTATCTTGTGAACAAGGTTTTTGCACAAGATCGAGTTCCCGACACTATAAACGAATTAGCATAATGAGACTACGAACAACGGCAACCCGAGAGTCTGAGATCCTAATTCATATCATTTTCTAGGCACTGAACAGCAGTCTTATAGAATGAACCAATCCGTCCGAATAGTCCAATGCGGACGGTGGGTATACGCTACTACTAGTAGCTTCGTGCAGTTCACTTTGGGAGGGAACTCTTTGTTTGGCGAGTTGTCACAGTGATCGTAGTGGGTATGCTTTCGAGTTCTTTGAAGCAAATCTGGAATTGATCAGAGTCACGTGACCGTTATCGAACTCCATTGACTTTCCCACGACTTTCGGTTAATGACCGTAACTTGCGTTTACTGACTGGCAGAACACTCAGCTGCTGACTAGCTTGAATCGACTTTGAGTAACTAGGCTTGACTAGCTTGCTTCCAGCTGGCAACCTCTTGAGCCTCGCTTCACTCAAGGTCAACTTGGTCAAAGCAGAGCTCAATCTCGTTGACGATCTGTCACGAGTTGAATTTTAAACCTGGTCAAGACGACCACTGGACACATCCTACGCGTGAATCGGCGTGATGGCCTCGGAGGTTGTCATAGAACCTATCGATGAAGTAAGTCAGTTGAATGAACAGCTATGGGCCTGATCACATTTGCAACCAGGATCAATTGGCAGGCGATAATGGCCAAATCTACTTGTTCCAATGGCTCGCGTCGCTTGAGAAGTCCCTCAAGGAAGTAGTTGTGGTAAGTCATGGGGGTATCACTGAACTGTGGATAGCCTGATCGCTCTTCAGGATCAACTGAAAGCCATGCAACCCTCGGTGGAAGAAACGTTACTCAAAGTCATATGTGGCTCAGATAGCTATCCATCGCCGGGTCGCGGACTACGCAACTTAGCGGCAAGATGTTTCGTCCTTCAATATTCCCGAGGCGACTCAAGGACACTCTTTGATACACTCCGAACCCTGTTGAAGACCGTAGGAGACACGAAGATAGACAAGGATTCGCTTCGAATGTGTGTTTATGGGGTTGTACGCTTTTTCGTTCTGTTACTGAATGCCATTAGAGCAGCGTTTTGGACGATCGGGGAGCTTATGGCCACCTTTGGCTTCCAGGTACGTTTTTTTCACCGCTCGGTAGCTGGGACTTTCATCCCACTCATCATCTTAGTTCATGTCTTTCTTGGCTGAGATAGCCACCATCTCGGTGAAAACCTTCAGATCATCGAATGTAAGGCAGCACCAAATCTGTTGCTACTGGCCTCAACTCTCTGACATCCTCTTATCAGTCTCCTCAAATGCGCTACCATGCTTTGACCATGCTTCGCAAAGCTGTGAATTCTGCCAAGAAAGCATTGACGGAGTCTCTTGCCAAGGACGTCCTCAAGAATATGAAGAATGGGTTAGCTGACAAGGCCCTTCCCGTGCAACGAGCAGCCGCTGGGGTGAAATATCGTGCTTCCTTGGATCTTATTCGTCTCTTATATTTCTGTTAGGTGATCATTGCAATGTTCTCCCCAGAAGAATCTGTCACGCTTGTAGATGTTGAATCTGTTATTGCTATCTGTGTCAAGGCCCTCGATGGCAGTGATCAATTGACGAGGCAGTCACTTGCTCAACTCGTTGGTCATATGCTCGCCGCTACGCAGATCACAAGAGTAGTTCCGGTGCCAGAGCCTCCTCAAAAGGGTAGGAAGGAGCAAGAGGATAATGATGCGACAAACCCGTCTTACGCTGTCTCTGAAAATATGAAGCCTCTCCTCGCGCCAGGAGAAATGCTGTCACAATTATCTATGCACTTCAGCAAACCCCAACTATCCCGAAAAGCCCGTGCGGGTATCTTCGATTTCTATGTTGCGCTCTTGACAAAACTCGGCGCTGTTTTTGCAGAAAGCAACTATGCCCTCATCGTTGGCCATCTCATGTCTGAGGTCGTCTCAAATCCAAAGAACAGTGCCACGAGATACGACAAACTGTTCATCCAGAAATTGGTCGGAGCTTTACTCAGGGACCTCATTGCCGCTCGAATGTTGAGCGAACAAGGTCAAATCACTGCAATTCAAGAACTCTCGTCCTCTTACGTGAAGCGATGGCCTGCTCTCATGCCTGGACAAGTCGCTCCCAACCCTACCGTCTTAACAATTGTCCTGAAGGAGATTGCCGAGTTGTTACAACAGCTTGGCAATGCACCTCCTCCCGTTCAGGTGATCGTAATCCTTTGTGTTTTCAACTTCCAGCTTAGCAACTTCCTTTCAACATTTCTCTAGGATGCCATATCAGAACCACTGCTGAATCTCCTGACGCACCCAAGTCACGGGGTACGAGTTAACGCAAGTTGGACCCTCAGGTGTTTCTGTTTCTCGACCCCTTTGCGTCTGGCAAAGACCATACTCGCTATCTCGGGGGCACTACACCGTGACATCGAGTCACTGCAGTCTCCGGCGGCGCCCTCTGATATCGATCGACGCGCATTAGGACACGCCTATGGTCTGGCAGCATTGGTTGCAATCATCCCAGACCGTCTCCTGTATGTTTCTTTCGACGTTGCGACAAACGTCCTCGATACAGCAACGAATCTTCTCAAACGGGCGAGCGAGCACGACGTCCAGATAGCGGGCGTTGAGGTTGAGGTAGCTTGGATACTAATCGCCTCGCTGATGCTGCTTGGCCCCAATTTTGTTAGGTCGCATCTCCCCCAACTCTTGGTTCTTTGGCGTAATGCACTGCCGAAGCCGACAAGCAAAGACAGCGTGCCTGGTCGCGGCGCGGCCGAGTGGCAATTTCTCCTGCACGTCCGGGAAAGTGCATTGGGGGCTATCCGATGCTTCCTCCTTCACAACGCTCCTCTAGTGACACTTGACGTCGCTCGAAGAATCTCCTCCATGTTGAGCAACGCTCTCGCATTTACCACCTCATTTACTTCTTATCCATTAGAAGAACCAAGTGTACCGTCCCCTGACGCGCATGGGCCGTCCCTTCGCACGAGGGAAAGTTCGCTCCGCTGTAGAGTGTATCAATGTTTCACTGCCCTTGGAACATCATCGTTAACCGACTCGGCACAATCCACTCTGTTGCAGTCTACCATGTTTGTGTTTGCCGGTCCTGAAGGTGATGGGGTCTCTGCGGTGCAAGCTGCCATTGCATCCTCTTCGGGCACTTTCACCACCGTCTGGCAAACAGCTGACGGATTTGGCTATGGAGTGACTACGGTAGATATCGTGGATGACGAAGCCGAGGTGTTGTCGGAGGGTGCACGAACAGGAAAATCCGTGCACGAACAAATCGAGGACCTCACTAATCTACTTGTATGTATGTTTTCCCGCGACGACAGTTTACTGATCCCTTCATTAGTTGCGCAAACCGGCCCTTGGATCGTGCGAGCATGATACTTTGTCATTATGCCTGTCCACCCCCACAGGCGATACTCGTGCAGCCCTCAATTGCCCCCCATCGACGTCGGCTGTCGTAGATGCGTCTATCGAACTGTTTGCGCGATTACTCCCGGTGCAAGATTTGACTGTAGTGACCCGGACTATAACGCAACTCGTCGAATCGGTGAAATCTCCAAAACTTGACAAGAATGCAGGCCGAAAAGCGGCTGTGCTCGTCAACAGTGTGGTAGCTATCGCTCGGGCGTTGCAGTGCGCAATGGCGTCCCATTACCGTCAGGCGAAGGAAACGTTAGGACATTTGCAAGTGACCGCTCCTCTGGCATCGTTGCTGAAAGTCAGTACAGTTTCCTTGGACCGCTCGCGTTATTAATCTCCGTATTTACAGGATGCACTTGTTGACGGTGACCCTCTTCTACGCCGTGCCAGCAGCGAGGCCATCGGGCGTCTGGCAAACGTCTCAGGAACATCTTTCCTAACAAGTCAAGCCAAAGTATTGGTTGACCATATCGTTAACAATCGCGATCCGCAAGGCCGGGCTGGGTGCGCACTGGCCTTTGGAGCACTCTACAGCCACGTCGGGGGTCTTGCTGCTGCGCCTATCTTGAAGACGACTGTGAACATACTCATGTCACTCAGCAACGATCCTCATCCTCTTGTCCACTACTGGTCTCTGACTGCTTTGGCAAGAGTCATAAACGCCGCCAGCCTGGCCTTCTCTTCATTCGTTCCCAGCACCCTTGGAATGTTGTTGAAGATCTACATGTCTGATGCTCACGAGACGGAGGGCGGTACACTCAATAATGCCAACACCAGTGGTGATCAGCAGGCATTCCCTGTTGTTTGCCATATAATCGATGCGATTATTACCATCTTGGGACCTGACGTTCAAGAGTCGTCACGAACAAGAACGCTCGTTCTTGATCTCGTCCAGGAGTTCTCGATCGAGGAGGACGAAACCATTTTGATCGAGGCAATTAAATGTACCCAGCATCTGCTCATGTTTGCGCCAGAACACGTCAACATTCCGGACACGGTGGGACACTTTAGGACGCATCTTAGCTCTAGCCGCCGGCAACTCAAGCTGGCGGCCATCGACGCACTGTATCAGCTGGTCCAGAAGGATGCACTGGTGGTGTCTAGAATTGGTGGTGATCGCCTCGTAGAAGATCTCTTTGCTATGCTGGACGGCGACCCTGGTATCGAAGGCGTCAGAAATGTCATCACAAGCTGGCTTTCTCAGACCGCTATCCACAATCCTTCAGCTTGGATTGATTTATGTCAAAGGATCATGCTGCGAACTAACGCCACACAAAAAGTAGTTGACACAGCCGGCAATCTCGACGATGAAGGCCAGTCTCTGAATGCGGCAATGCCCGTGGACAATGCCAACCAAGACAGGTTATCCACTGTTACCGTATCTCGATGGAGAACTCAACTCTTCGCGCTGCATTGCTTACATGAGATATGCACGACCGTAGCTCAATCCGGGAGAAGGGAGCATCTCGATGTACTTTTCGCTCGTAGCTGCGGCTTGCCGGTCCAGGGTCTTCTCGTCTCTCGTATCCCAGATCTCATCAAGATGGCGTTTACCGCTTCAGCAGCGTACGTTACGGAGATTCGCCTCGAAGGACTGGTTGTTCTGCGCGACATTATCCAGGTTTGGTTTGGATCTACTGCTTACAACCTACCAGCTGATGCGTTTCCAGTACTTTTCCAGAGCCCCTGATCCCGATTATCCCGAGGCACTGCTCCTTGAGCAGCACCAGGCTCCGATCACTGCTGCTCTTACTCCTGCCTTCTCTTCGGACTCTACCCCCGAGATTCTGTCGTCAGCAATTGACGCTTGTGCAGTTTTCGTGGGTTGCGGTGTTGTCAAGGATGTGAGTAGATTGGGCCGGATTCTCAAACAGCTAACTGGTGCCCTCAAAGAAGTGGACGGTCAGTGAGAGCATGCGCCGATCTCAGAGTAATCTAATACTGAATTTCAGAATCCAACAACCTAAAAATGGGGACACTATGCGAGTTAAGTCCCAACGCATCTAGCATGCTGAGAGTGTCTATCCTTGCTGCATGGGCCAGGCTGGAGATCGCTTCCGCAGAACAAGCATATCTCATTGATGTCATTAAGCCTTACCGAGAAATCCTTGCCTCCCAGTGGATTGCGTGTTTACGCGATTATGCCACCATTCGTGCAGACTCGGAGTTTGTCCACGACTCGTCAATCGTTTCCGTGGACCCGTCGTATGCGAGCCTTGGCAAGGTAGTTTTACTACCAGTGAGTAAATTCATCTCTTGCAAAGTTTTGGTTTGTTGTCTCATTGCACACAGTACTACTCTGATTCATGGGCGACCATCCTCCAAGCAGTCGCCAATGCCATGGAACACACTGGGCAGCATGTATCGGCAGCTATCCTTGGACAAACCTCAACTGGAGCGCTCACCTCGAATGGTCTCGGATCCCCCCACACTGAACCAGCACCACTATTCTTTGTGATCTTTGGTCTCATATATGAGGCATTGGCCGTCTCTTCACCACAGCCATCTGCGACACACAACCTGCGTGCCGCTACGGTAGCTGCGTCGCTCAGGGCTCTAAAATGCCTCATTGACCCTCGCTACTCAGGAAAAGCGCTTCTTGAGCCCACGGTTTTCAAGGAGTTCATCAGCCTCTGCTATCGGATGGTGATGGTTGAGAATGCGTCGGCCCTTGTACACGTCATGGGAGTCATCACAGTGTTCGCCAAGCATTTTGGTCATCTTGGGACTGAAAGTGTGGTTGCCCCGTGAGTCATTGTGAATCCCGTCTTGCGGATCTATCTTGATCTTCTCAGTAGAAACGAAGCTTTGTCACCGAATTCGGTCCGTGCCCATTGCTTGAAGATCTGCGCATACATTCTACGCCATGCACGACACAGCCAAGGAGCTCCTGTTATATGTGAGTAAGACCCGTGTACCCCTCCTCAACACTGACGATAGTTCTTTTCTAGCTGGCACAGCTCATGAACTTGCGAGAATGGTGAGCGGTGCTCTGACCGCATTCCAACTCATCGTATCGACTACGGAGGGCAACATCCGGGAGGATGTGCGCGGTGTCGGCTGTATGCTTTATGCGGGTATGATCTTTGACAGAGCCCTTGTCTCTGCCCTAACAACCGCCTCTCAGAATTATTGAAAGACGAGACTTTGGACATTGATTTGATAACTCCAACCTTACCCTCGTTCAAATCTTTGCTGGCAGTAGAAGCTCACCCTCAAGTCCGCGATCGTTACGACAGCCTTATCCACGGTGTCCTCTCGTCATGTCTTCTCAATGTCGACGAAATGCGGTATGTGCCACACTTCTAACACCTTCAACATGCATGCTGAAGATTTTTGCAGTGGTAGAGAAGGACTGATCTCGTCTAAGAAAGTCAAGACTAACATTCTGGCTGCTGTCCTCGTTTTAACTAGTCTGCCCTCGAGGGTGAAAGTCGCTCGCGGTGTAGTGGAACACCTGTTCTTCGTGATTTCGCAGAAACTGGAAGAGAATAACGATGTAAGTGTACGACACTCAGCCAGCATAGCGACTTGTGAAAGCATTACATAGATGGCTATCGTTGCCGTCCACTGTGCGAAAACCATAACCGTCGCTGCATCTGGCAACGACCTTCTCCGCAATTGTGTGCGGCTCTTGCTACCGGCAATGGTGCAATTCATCGCCAGAATCTCCCCCCGACTGGATGACGGTTCGCTCTCTGAGCAACATAGTGCATCGATTGAGGAAGTATGGAAGACGTTCTCTGCGCTCTTGGCTCTGGCAACAGAGGAGCAGCGTAAGAAACCATATTTTTTGTATCAAATTACCAGCTTGACGATTTGAATGCAGGTACTCGTGTTCTCAGCATCATTTTGCCTACAATCACCCTCTTGCTTCGCCCGTCACAAACTCCACCATGCAGCACACACTCAAGTGCGGTCGCACAACTGCTGACGTTCGCCGCTTCATCTCCGGTTAGCTTCAAGGAAGCCACTGCGCAGCTTGATCATAATGTGCGAGACGTCCTTGAGCTTTCTATCAGGAGAGCAGTAGAGGGAACCTTAACCATCAGCCAGACGGCTGTGCGACCCCAAATTTCCTTGAGGTCGTTCTGAAATGAGTGAAGATTATACGCCTGATAGGACATCTCAATACACCTCATACAAAGTACATACTACGCTTTGCAAGGAAGATGTCATTGAAACGATCGGAATACAACGTTCGACGTTCAACGTTTGACGCGTGACGGCCGAAGGGCACGACCTCGAAGCTGGCTAGGCTATGCCTATGCCTGACGCTGTACAGGTTCCAGGAGTCATGAGTCAAAGATACAGGGGCTTTGCCTCAGAGTATTCAACATAGTACGGGTACGACGTGCTATCAACATGACTTGTCCTATTTCCAACGGAACCGGTGGGTTGCTCCGCTGAGACTCCCACCTTCTTTACATTGTTTGCAGGGAGCATATGTCACAGCGTTCTCGGTGAACACTGGCAAAGCTCAGGGCAAGCACGGCCGGAGTTCGTCTGATTCGGTCGGAACACCCGACACTCGCTCATGTCAATTAATTCCTTCTCCACGACACATCGTCGGTGCCAACGAAGGCCACTTGGCACTCATCGACTCGAGGTGCTTCTCCTGCTCGTGTTTAAATACCGAAAAGGATGAGGAAAATGAGATGAGGAAGAACAAGGGAAGAAAGGTAGTACCTGTGCAATCGTCACGAACAAGCTTGATATCACAACAGAGAAGTGAAGCACACCGTTTGCTTGAGTCGTCACACGAAAAGGTAATAATACTGAATGTGCTTTACATTCCATATCACCAGCGTTATACACGCTAAGTTGTAGGAACCTAGGTAAGTCGTAGGCTTACAGTCTTATGCAACCTTGAAGCTTGAGGCTGGAGGAAGAGGATACGCTTCTAATATCATCTACCTGCGGGCATGCTTAAGTAACATATCGGAACGACAACGACAAATTGCATACTATCATGGCAAACGAGGCGGAGGCTCATATTTGAGCGTTACCGACTTGGTCTACGCTGCGCAGTTTCATGTATACATCACTGCCTATGAGTCCAATCAGTGGGCACCAATGAACAAAAAGCCAGGGTAGTACTCACCCCATCCATCTAGAGAGAAGAGATCTAATGAGCCGCCAAAATATTTCGCATATAACCTGCTCATTGGAAGCCCATAACCAAGGCCAGCTATCGTCCCCAGCCCGGTTTGCACGCCTTTCCCGGTGATCTCGCCAAACAGATTCCCCTCGCCTGCGCTCGTGCCCCCGCCAACTGCTGCACTCCCTCCAACGTGCTGTGCAGCGTATGGTCCTCCACCATTATCATCAATGTCGGCATGACCGGCGGTGGTAAAGGCGTATGAGAAGATCCGTGCCATGTTGGAGGGGGATACACCACCCCCCTGGTCACGGATTCGGATCGAAAGGAAGGGAGAGGATGGCGATGGTGGAGGGGAGATCGTTACTGTTACTGGAGAAACTGGTCGTGCGGACGCGGTGCCGTATAGCTTGTGATGATGTTCGATGGTTGCTCGGAAGGCGTTTTTGAGGATTTCAGTGAGAATGTATTCAAGATGTACGGGGACATAACTTTCAACGGTCAGGTCTAACATCGCAATGGATAGACAAGAACGAATAATTGGGGCTTACGCGAATGTAGTACCATGGTGTCCATCTATGACAACAGCGGGAGTTCCACCAAGCGTAGCCTCACAAAGCTCACTCACGAACACGCCACACATTTTGACCATAGCAGCAGGGGAGCAGGCCATATCGACGATGCCGTAGTGCGACGTAACACCGATATGTTTCTGGGTTTCCAGGGCTTGCGACAAGGCAATATGTTGTTCAGCAATTAAACGGACTGAGATTCGATTACGGATGGCACCGTCCAAGAAGTTGCTTATCTGTGTTGGGGACATGTATTTGGCACATTCCTGGAAGCTGACGCACGATACAACGGTCAAGGTTCATGCCCTCAAGCTACAGTGTACGGAAGCACGAACCCCTTTGCCATGGTTGGAATATCATTCCGATGGCTCTCAACTAAATGGCTTAGCTCCGTTGTGAACGACGCATTTTCCTCGAGAGTGGTGACAGATGGATAGCTTGCCAGGAATTGGAAGCTCTCCCTGTATGCATTCAGTGTCCTCGAAACGTAGGGATTGGTCCCGACAATGAAAGGAAGTGTTTCGAGTGCATGCGCTCGCCTCGCCAGACGTCGGGGAATCTCAGAGAGGACGAAGGAGACGCTGCGTAACACAGATTCTGGAGTGAGTGGCTGGCCGAACGCTACAAGCGAGCTCAGTGTTAATTGTCGAGGAGGATGAGCAGCATAAGACACTAGTAGCTGTGAGATCTCCGCACTTGGAGGTTCCGGGGCGCGTCGAACATAATACGATTGACGACGCGGGACTGCAACGGCGGTGGCACCACCACTCATCCGGGGTATAAGCCTACTGGTACTCGCGGACATCGTGGAGTATGGAAAAAGTAGTGACTCGCGGAGGAGCGACACACATGTACTTCAAGTTATGATTATGTAGTATGTGAGCGGACAGAACATTCCAACACCGAGGCACAAGACGCCCAACAACTCCAGCATCCGGTATATGTATCTGATACTCCTTGCTGTATGTGAAGTATGTCAACATAAGTACGCTCGAGATAATAACAAGAAATATATAATCTCTCTAATTGGAGTACAGGAATCGTCGATACTACCACTGCGACTAGCTGTGAGCTCGTCCGCGAAGAAATAGCTCGAAATCCTCAGGACGTCTTAGGCTCAATCAACAATACAGACGCTCATTCAACATGTTTTTTACTTCCCCTCGGTGGTTTATGTTCTGAATGCAAATCGTCATCAGGATAAAGAGAATATAGAGATATGGATATAGTGCTCACTAGGTTTCGCTGGCTCCAGGTCGTCGATACCCTCGATAGTAAACGACGATGCGCCACTCACAGACACAGGCGCCGAATCTTGTCTACGCAATGACCGCCGTGGCCGCGATTCGTTAAACGCGGCGGTGTCAGGCACTGGCGAAATACTTGCAGAAGATGATTGTGAAGTGGGAGGAGCCAAGTTGGAATGAGACGTGCCACTGACTGCAGACAGTCGCGGTAATCGAATTTTAAGAGTAGGCGTGGATGATGTGCTTGACTGGGTGATCGTCACCGAGGCTTGAGGCGTTACAGGCTTAGAGGAAGGTGGTTGCGCAAGAAACACAGGTAGAGGTACAAGAGGAGCGGCAGTCGGTGGCGCAGGTTCAGGCGCAGCCGACAGCGAAGCATCCGATGATGTGGGTGGTGCAGGTGCGATGGGGACAATTGCGTTTGATCCACCTTCCCTCATCCTTTCAGGCACTTGCCAAGGTTTACGGCGTCCCCTGCTCGCCCTGTCAGGCTTTCCAGGTTGCGGAGGAACGATCTATAAGTGCCTTGAGTATAGTTACCTTTCATCTTGCAATGCTCGACTCACTGGCTGATCGGCCATAGGTTCAGCGGACTTTAGTTCCTCATCCTTTTCTTGCTTTACAGCAACCCTTGCCCTCTTGGGTTTGGCAGCAGCAGGAAGATCAGCAGGAGCTTGCGATTGTGTTGACATGTCAGGAGGGGCGACCTCAGCGGCATTCCTGGTAGACGTCCTGGCAGGCGCTTTGCGCTGCTTCATGTTCAGGCTACCGTTCATAGCTGAAAGAGCAGCGAAAGTTACCTTTGGTGCAGCCAGTTTAGGGGTTTCTTTGATTTCAACTGCTCTGGGTAATGGTGCGATAGTACGGGGTTGTCGTTCAGGCTCGGTTTGTGTGCTAGAGTCTGCCATGACCCTCTCCGTCACATCATTAGCTTCGGCACCGATAGTAGCAGCCTGCGAGGGATGGGACAAGGGATGTAGAGAAGGTAGTGCAGGAGCATCCGCTCTCGCACAAAACAAGTGGCGTAAATCGCACAAAAGCTGCAGGTGACATGAGTAGAAGGACATTCCCCAATGATTGGCAAGCTTGCCTGTGCAGTACGTAATTCATCTCGTGAGATGAGTAGTTCCTTGGACGGTATTGGTTGGATGTCCTCGTCCATCTCATCCAGAGAGCTCAGCGAAGTAAGTGGTGACGACATCGCAGAAGGAATATCCTTCTCCCTATCATAACAGAAGAGGGTCGAGTCCTCCCTACTTGGGATAAGTAAGGCAAACTTACTTGTGCTCCGGGTGCTGGTCCTTGCTTATCTTGCTCCAAAAGTCTAACATAATGACACGCTCGGGCACCCTATACCGTCTCCCATTGATCAATACCTCATCTAGGACGAGTTTGTCCGCCATCGCTGCGGTTTGTGGGTGTATGATCTCGATGTTGCCGTTGTTCCATTGTTTGGGCTTAATTATATCGATGGGCGCGACGTTCTGCTTCGGAATACGCCGTTTAGGCTGCTACATGCCCCGAGCAGGACACATCAGTGTGAAGTTCATGGACATAACAACAAGGTGGCCAAGGACTCACCATAATCTGGTCAGCGTGATTTGGACACATCCACTTCTTTCCAAAGGAAGGCATGGACGTAAGGGGCGGATCAAGGCAATCAAGATGCCAGTGGAGGTTGCAATAATCGCAGGAGACGATGGCTTTCCCGCTCTCCGGCATCGCACTGTGTGCTACGGACAAGGACCTGCGAGGTCGCTTATTTGAAGGAGCGGATGCAGTGAGACCGCTCGGCAGGGCAGACGTGCCACATCTGAAACATATCACTGCCACGCCGTTTCGGTCTTTCAGACGATATGGATCACGGTCTTCCAGCTGCCCGTGACGACTGCAAGACATGAGTTGGCGAGAACAACACTTGAGATAATGGAATAATAACAATTCACTTACTTGAGGCGGGGCTGCTTGACCTCCGAGCTGTCAACGTAGGTTCCCTTGGCACCCGTGGCAACTGCAAGGCGCTCAGAAGCTAGGCTGAATGAAACAGAGCAAGACGAACCATCCTTGAAGAATCCTCTGATGTCATCTGGGAGCTGGAACTCTTTGGGGATGTTTGTCTGAGCTAGGTGAATGAGAGGAGACATGAAAGACGGCGCAGGTTTAGGCGGTGGGTGCTTTTACATTTGAATCAGCGTCGCATACCCAAGAGGCATGTCGTCCTATAACATACTTTGCGAATGTTACAACTTGGGCAAAACCATTTTTCTCCTTCCGGGAGATCAACTGCTTCCATAGGTGGGTCCAAACACCATAGATGGAACGCTCGAGGACAGCTATCACAGTACACCAGTGCGCCCAAGGATCGGCATGATGAGCAATGATCCTCGTTCAACTGAACAACAGGTGAGTCCCAAGTACTCGTTGGACCCAATGGAGCACGCACCAGGCCCAGAGAAGGCTCGGGAGAGAGCGAGCTTATACCACCAGGTTCCTCCTTGATTTTAAACCCTCTATCAGCCTCCTTGCCTTTTCCTTTATCCTTTCTCATGATCCTTGCTCTCTCATTCGTAGTCGGCGTGGGAGGCTCTTCGCCGCCTGGGAGCGAGTTTGCACGGGACATCGACACGGATGGGTCGTCTGAGTCGGGTTGTGCCGGGAAAGGGTCGGAGTCTGGGACAGGTGGCATGCTGGGCTGGCGAGAAGGCGGAACCTCGGGTACGACTGGATCACAGGTAGGAATGGGTACGCAGTGACTGCCGTTGGTAGTATTGTTGTTCAAGCTTCTGGCGCTTGCTCTTTGAGCACGCCCATTTGCAGTCCTGAATAAGTAGAGCAAAGTGAAATAGTACGTTGTTGGTGAATCGAGAAGGGTTTGGTTTAGGTTCGTGAACGAAGGTGACGCAGTCAGGGAACACTCCAACGGTGTAAGGAGGTGGACGTACCCTTTGTCGACTCTAGCCCGTTTTCGACGGGACCCATCGACTTCTGAACCACCGAGAGGAGTCAGAGGGCCCGTCATGAGGCCCGAGTAGGTGGAGCCTGGGTCAGATGTAGGGAGATAGGACACAAAAGCAGAGGGTTTCTTTGGGTCGCGCTTGTGCGCAGCTTGCTGAACGGACAGCAGAGAAGGTGGACCTGGCAAAATTTCAGTTGAAAGAGAAGGATCCGAAAGGCCCTCCAGGTGGGGCGGTTGCAACACAGGAACTCCTTGCAACATGTAAACCGGGACCTCCGCCATTGAAGTCATTGTTCAAGGTTAACGAAGAAAACGGCCAAGCAGGGCGATCTGGTAATTGTCCACTGTAGCAACCGGAAAGCTAGAACCCGAGTGCAACGCACGTCGCAAACGAGCGAAATTACGACCGATACTCGCAGTGCTCACAGACACAGATGCTCGAGGTGGCAAGCGAGGTTGCGGCGGCGACATCCCACCCGACAACAATTTTCGCAAAAGTAATACCACCAATCTCTTATGCTCTTCTAGTAGCTACAGTTCAGTGCACAACTAGTTTCAATAATTGTGTTCATAGTCATTCGGAAATGCCGCGAAGGGCACCCACGGACAGTGGAGACGAAACAATCAGTCATCAATCAGGAGATTTTTTGCGTCATGCACAAGCGAATCAAAGCTCATTAAGAGCAGGCTTGAATGTGCTACTGTCGAACACAAAGAGCATATATACCGGCCCTGAGCCCATCAAGGTCCTGCTGAACAGGCGTGATGAGAAATACTTCTCAGATCCGTTCAGAAGGCGATGTCGTTGGGCTGAATGGTTGCCTGATGAGCTGGGTAGGACCTACTGATAATCAATTGAGCCTAGTGTTCAGAGTAGAGCCCCGCAGACGCTTTCTTGTCCAGTTAAGGTGCTATTTGCACACGTAGTTTTGCCACAAGCGTTGTGTCGACAACGCAACGACAAGGAACTCACGGTGTATTATGAAGGAAGATTCAGTGATTCATCGGAGTTGTAGCCCTCGTCACCAGGGGGTCTTTCGTGGACAGTACGGTCACGGGGTCCACGAGGAACTTCTTCTGGTTCCCTCCTGATTTTCGCCGCAAGCCGCCTATGTAACCGAGTTCCGCGATGAGCATCCCACTCTTGTCCTTCAATCATAACCGGCTGCGAAGGATTCGTGGTGCACACCGGACAAATGATTCTGCGTCTCGCTTGTAGAACAGCGGATGGACTGGCAAGGAGATGTGAGACCTGACCTTAGAACGGGAAACGAATGACTGATGAACGCACTTCAGAGGTCTGTTTGTATTAGTAAGCATTACCTTCGCTGCCGCAGACAATGATGCAGGATCTGGGAGCTCTTCGTGTTGCAAAAAAGCTATAAAACTGAAATTCAAATACAAAAGCAACGATTAAACGCTTTACTTACAGTTCATGATCGATTTGGCAGGGGAGAGGACGTTGGAAGTCCACTGGTCACCGGGAACTAATGAAATGATTGCTGTGATCTGCATTGACACTCCATACGAGAGGTTCAGTGTTTACCTGTGGCATCGAGTAAATACATAGACGCGATTGGAACGTTGCAGTCGAAACTCGCATTGGCAGTGTGTATTGCGGGCAGCAGTTTGTTCCGTAGCCATGTGACCTGACGTTTAGCATATTTGCGAGTTGAGTGCTTCATTTCTTCAACCGCATCTGCGAATGCATCCTGGGGAGCCGCCGGGGACGACAAAAAGTTGCGGAACTCCTTGAACCCTTTGGACAGGTTGAGAGGCAGATGTAATCCCTAATGACTTGGACGTACCAATACATTGGTAGATGCCAAGGGTATAGTCTGGCTCGTTTGTGGAAGTGCTGAGATTGTCCTGCTGCCGGATGTCGCCTAGAGAGCTGGGAGCCGACGCTAGTGACGAAGATGCAATTTTAATTTTCTGCAGAGCACGTATCTCATCAAGAAGACCTTGCTTTAGGCAGAGTGCCAGGTCAGAGTAAAACGGAATATTCGTAACAGCTGCAGACCTTGATCATATCATCGACTCTCTCGTCCAAGCGAGGGTTCAGCGTTGATGGCTCTGCGTAGAGCCAGAAACAAAGAGTTCGATATCTTAATATGATCATCAATACGCCAGGCAGTCTGTTTATGGAAGCAGGCGTAGAGCACGCACCGGGGAATCAGGGCACTCTCGGACTGCTCAGCTATGATTTCGCTGGGCGGTCGTCCAGTTTCTTTCATGATCTGCAGACTACGAAGCACCTTGCGAGTATCTCTCCAGTGCCATCGTGAAGCTACCGGATTGTCCAGAACCTGCAGAAGTTTATGGAGAGAGAGCGTGTCTTCCGGATGAGTCGCCGCGTTAGGGGGATTTTCGGGAAGGGCGTTCCATAGATCCAAGAGTCCAGGTGGAAGTTGCGAGATGGAACGCTGTAGTGAAGCAGATATGATACGATCAGTTGTGGGAGCACCTCGTGGAGTAGAGCTCAAGTCTTTGGTGACCAGTCGATTAGGAAAGAGTAGATGCTGTATCCAGTATGAGGTTCCACCAACAACGATGGGTATTTCGTTCCGGTTATGTGTTTCTTCGATCTGTCATGGATTCCCTCAGAGGAATTCCTAAACCTCAAGCGAATTGATACTCACAACTTGTAAGGCATTTTGTATCCACTGCCCAACGACATACTGCTCTCCAGGTTGCTTAAAGTCCATAAGAAGGTGTTCTACGCCCATACGTTCTGCCTGAGGGATCTTATTGGTGATCACGTCCATGCCAATGTATACCTGCATTGAGTCTGCGTTGATGATCCTCGCTCCACACCATGGGTGACTGCTACGGGTGTCTTGGGATTCTCGGTGGGCTTCTTGGCTGAGCTTGAGGGCGAGCTCAACACCGAGCTTTGACTTCCCGACGCCGGTAGTACCGCAGATGGCGATCAAAGGCTTCAAGGAGGACATCACGGATTCAAACAAAGCACCGAGGGGGGCTGGTTCAAATAATTACTAGATGGATAACATCATTAATGTGGCATATGGGTTGGTCTGCGAAATAGGAAATAAAATTTGATCTCCGGCGAAGCTGGCTCACACAAGTTTCGAGGTTAAGCCTAAGTGACTTGTCCAAGCTTGCAAGTTTAAGACACTCGACCATGTCTTCAGTCGTTCGCGCAAGCGCAGTTCGCGTATCTCTATCCAACCTTACACCAGCCCTGGGCTCGCTACATAACGTACGCTTACCCTCAAATTTTGATGCACTCTTTCATTGACACCCCCTCAGCAAAAACGCGTTGGTCGAGGTCAAGGCTCTGGATATGGTGGCACATCCGGACGCGGTCACAAAGGTCAGAAAGCTCGCTCTGGAAATGGCAAGCCCAAGGCTGGTTTTGAAGGTGGTCAGACACCAATAACCAAGAGGTTCCCCAAGAAGGGTTTCGTCAACCCGTTAGTACTTCAGCACTTGCGCCCTGTACTTCATGTCTCATCCTCATTCTCTAATGCAGGAATCGTAAGGCTTACGCTGCGGTGAACCTGGACCGCATTCAGCACTGGATAGACCAGGGCCGTTTACATTCCTCACCCCAGACCCCGATCACAGCGAGAGAGCTGCTTTTGAGTGGTTGTGTGCACAACGTCCACGATGGCATCAAACTGTTAGGCGACGTGCGTATGTGTTGCACTTGTCCTTTATTCTATTTTGATGTTTTGTTGCAGGGTGCAGACTTTTTGAAGTCGGCTATCCACATTACCCCTTCTCGCGCATCGAAGAGTGCCATCAAAGCTGTAGAAGCTAAAGGCGGGAGCGTCCTTTGCCAGTATTATAATTCTCTTGCTTTACGCGACTGCGTTAAGGGCCGAACAGACCATATATCTGCTTCGCCCACTCGCCGCAACGATATCCGTGAGTTCTTCCAGCCCTCACAAACGTCAAATTGTAACACTTCCACCAGTCTGGTACACCGAATGGCGAAACCGTGGATATCTGTCACCAGAAGCGGTGGAGAAGATCCCACACGTGTCGGAACGTTGGAGGGAGCTATCAAGGCAACTTCTTGCATTTAAGGCCCAGAGCTTCACCAAGAAGCCGGTGACCCAGACCACCGAGTAGAACATTATGTATTGATACACTACACATCAGCTGTGGGTTCTGGCTCCATTCTATCAGGTGAAATACTGCGACTGCGTGAACGGTACGGTGAACGTGAACGTGAGGGTGTCCGGGAAACATATCGCCCATCGACAAATGGAGGACTGCTTCCTCCTTCGCTCGGGTTCCTAGATCGGTAAGGGCTTTTTCTTGAACCACGACTCCTACTGCTTCGACTTCTGCTTGAGCTGCGACTCGAGCTGCGACCCGAGCTACGACTTCTATGACTGCCCCCGTCTTCGCTCTTGCCTTCCATGGCATCCAGAAGCCTACTCTTTCGAGGTCCGATTTCGCCATTCTCTTCTAGTGTTTGTCGCTTAGCTATTCGTGGTAGAATGATATCGCAGACCCTCTCTTCGGTGACGAGGCTGTAGATAAACTCGTCGAAGTAAATTAGTGAGTATCCAGCTGCAAGATCGTTAGCTAGGTTTATGGGATAAACTGATGAAAGACCTACACATGTCCCGGTGTCTGAGCTTTTGGTAATCCTTCATCAGCGGTTCAAGAAGTTCGTACACTTCTACTGCATCAAATGTCATTCGGATATACATCGCTGCGAGTGCTCTCATGTATCTGAGACAGTGCATCGAGACATTATGGCTAGAGGTAGAGACAATAGAATGACTCACTTGAACTCGTCAGCCTGTAGATATTCGATCAAAATTTCCTTCTCTGGCTGAAGTTGTAGGAGCTTGAGGAGTAAGCAGAGGAATTCGGTAGGGCGCTGATTGCCGTAAACGCCTCCAATGCATCGGAGCTCTATCGCCTTGTTAATGAGCGACTCCGCTAAACACGACATGGATAAAAAGATTCTGGCATGTCACAGATACCATGCACCTGTCAATGCAAAGCAATGTTCCTTCCAATATGTCGACTCCCATATTCGATTTCGAATTACGGTTTCTATTAGGAACTGTATATATGAGAAATATTGGAGTTTGAGAACGGAGTGAAAACCTACCTGTGGATTCTGGCCATGAATAGCTAATGCGCCTTTGACTGTCGTATTCGCCATGGTTGTTGGAGTGCAAGGTGATCAATTATTTGTGCTTGTTAAGATCAGAAGCTTTTGCCTTATTTGAAGATTAGCGAAAAAGGAAAGTGCTCGCTTACCAGGCTACCACCACTGGCATGACAGACCAGCTTCGTAACGAGAATTACTGTCATTTTTAGCAATCTTCAAGTAGAATCAAATACCTATCTTATCCTGATCTGTCCAATGGATCAGTGGACTATTGAGTTTTTAAAGATATATTGTATTCACATTGTAAGTATGGCTATAGTCTACAAAGACCTTAGATAGGAATATGTAACATATCTAGCACAACATAGATGTAGAATTGACAAAAACTATAAGAGGGCAGTGATTGCCCAGACTACTAGGGATTAGCTAGGAGTAGCAAATAGGTATAGGTAAACTCACCTCAGCCACTGCCAAAGAGGGGCAAAGGACGACTGAGGAATCCGAAGTGAAAACTAAGTATATATATATAACAGAGTGGGCAGAGAAGCGCTCACTAATGATAATCAGGGAATAGGAACAGGAACAAGAGGAATTTGGGATTAAGTGATGTAAGGAAGTGACGGAGCATCCCCGGAGGCTCAGGAATGATGACAAGCAAAGGATGATGGAATACAATAAGGGTCCACGCGTCTGCACAAATTCCAGATTGATTCCGAGTGGATACCAAGACTCCAAGCAGTTTTGCCTGGCAGCAGAGCGGTAGGCATTCTGACGTTCCCGAAATGCGGAGTTTGTTGTTCCAGTTCTGGAGTTCACTGTATTTTGTCACTCCCACTCGAGCACATTTGTAGTCCCATACCTCAAACAAATTTCCAGTATTGTTCACAAATGAGAGGTTTTGTAAAGATGTCTGCTACCATGTCATTTGTGGGAACATAGCAGATGATGGCTTCCCCCTTTCCGACAAGGTTGTCTCGGATGAAGTGGTACTTCCGCTGGATGTGTTTAGTCTGTGGCTGGAATTGAGGATCACGGCTTAGGATGATAGCGGCCTGGTTGTCGCAGTGGAGGACAGTCGGCCCCTTTTGTGGGTGTCCAATCTCTTCAAAGAAGCTCTGAAGCCATGCCAGATGTTGTCTGGCAAGACTGAGTCTGATGTACTCCGACTCCATGGTGGAAAGTGCAACCATGCTCTGCTGTTTGCTCGACCAGGAGATAGCTCCATGATTACTGAGGAAAAGGAATATGGAGGTGGAGTGGGAGTTGTCCAGGTCCTGAGACCAACCTGCATCAGAGTACCCCTGAAAGTCCATGTCCATAGATACCTCAGAGCCATCAAAGCGGAGTTCCATGTCCTTGGTGGCTTGGATGTACCGGAATACATGTTTCGCTGCTTCCCAGTGCATCCTTTTTGGTGTGGCACTGAAATGGCTGAGTGTTCCAACTGCATATGCAATGTCTGGACATGTTCCGAGCATGAGATACATCAATGAGCCAATGACTGTGAGGTAGGAGACTTTCCGGCCTTCAATGACCATCTCCGGAAGGATTTGATCATTTTCTGGATCCGCAGTGGAGAGTTGTAAGTTATGTGCCATCGGAGTCCAGATGGGTTTGCATGTGGTCATTCCAACATGGTCTAGGATGGTGCAGGAGTATTGGCATTGTGACAAGGAGATACTCCAGAGCTTCTGGTCCCGGTTGATTTCAATTCCGAGGATGTATTGTGCTTCTCTGAGATCGCGCATTTTGAAGGCCGCTGAGAGTTTGGTTTTAATAGAGTTCATGAACTGTCTGGAAGAAGCTGCTAGGAGTAGGTCATCCACATACACAACTAGGAGACAAACTTGCCCATCCTTCCGGAAGACATAAAGGCACGTCTCCACATTGAGGCGAGCAAATCTGAGTTCTCCGAGTTTCTTGTCTAGTGTCTTGTTTCAAGTCCGCCTGGCTTGCTTAAGTCCATAGAGTGAGCACCAGAGTTTCCAGCAATACCCGGGTTGGATAGGGACACAATCTGGAGGAAGCAGGTAGAGATCCTCCTCCAATTCTCTGTTGAGGTAAGCAGTGGAAACATCCATTTGGTCGAGCTCTAAGTCATGTTTTGCAGCAAGGGCGATAAGGGTCTGGATGGAATCCAGGTTTGCTACAGGGGAAAATACTTCCTGGTAGTTGATTCCTTCCTTTTGAGTGAAACCCTGCATGATGATGTGGATTTTGTAGTGCTCAACATTTTCGGTGTGGTCATGTTTGATACAGAAGATGGGTTTGGAGGTCATCAGAGTGATACCTTTCGGAATGGGGACGGTTTCATACACATGATTGGAATTTAGGTTTAGGAGTTCTTCCTCAACTGTGGACTTCCAGCATTCTGCATCAGGCAATTGTCAAGTCTGAGTTCAATCCTGGAATTCCTGGATAAGTCCAGAGTGCGTGGAACAGTGGAGTCGGTTGGGAATCCCTGAGGGGGGGTCAGAGGGGCAAGGAACTTTGGCTTCAGCTTATGTGCTGTGCCCCTGTATGAGTTCTGTTCCTTAATTTCAGGGCAGAGGGTCAGAAGACAATCCTAAGGTCAACTTAAGGACTGAAGTGGGTTTCAGAGTGAAGTGGAGCAGGAGAGAATGCGATTTAGTTGATATTCGAACTAAGGAAATATCAGAGAGTACAAGTGGATTTATATACTGAAGAGTCCAGAAGATATAAAGGTGTTAAAGTATGTCAGACAAATCGGAGTTTCGGGTTTCTGGAACAAAGTAAGGGATGCATCAGAATGGCATCAGAATGGTGGAATAATGACTGGGGGCAATGGCACAATAATTGTGAAGCAGGGGGAAATGGAATTATTGATAGGAACTGCAGATGTTGTCACATCCCGGAACTCTCCTAACCCACCCGGCCCAATCCTGGCCCAATCCCGGCCCAATCCCGGCCCAATTCCGGATACTGTCACATCCCGAAACTTCCCTAACCCATCTGGCCCAATTCCGAACCCCTATGATCAAATCCTGAATCCCGGGCCTCGGACTTTACCTTAGACAATTTCTCTTTCATCAGACATTCCAAACCCTGTACTTCCCGTCCCGGACTTTTGTATTCCTATCTCGGTTATCTCTTGACATATGTCACTTTCCTTTGACACTTCTTGACATTTACAGTTCCTATCGATAATTCCCTTCCCCCTTGCTTCGCAACTATTGCACCATTGCCTTCAGTCATTATTCTACCATTCTGATGCCATTCTGATTCATTCCTTACTTCCTTCTGGAAACCCGAAACTCCGATCCATCCGACATACTTTTAACATCTTTATATCTTCCAGACTCTTCAGTATATAAACCCACGTGTACTCTCTGATATTTCCTTAGTTCAAATATCAACTAAATCCCATTCTTTCCTGATCCACTCTGAACTTCCTCAGTCCTTAAGTTGATCTTAGGATTGATCTCCGACCCTCCACTCTGAAATCAAGGAACAGAACTTGTACAGGGGTGCAGCACATAAGCTGAAGCTGAAGTTCCTTACAACTCCGACCCCCCTCAGGAATTCCCGCCAATCTCCGCCTTCTCTGCACTCCGGACTATCCGGGAATTCCGGGAACGAACCCGGACTTAACAGATGTCAAGAAATGGAAATGTCAAAGAAAAGAGACATATGTCAAGAGATAGCTGAGATAGGAATACGAAAGTCCAGGATGGGAATGGGAAAGTCTGGGACAGGAAATATGGGGTTTGGAATATTGTTAAGTCCGGGTTCATTCCCGGAATTCCTGGATTGTCTGGAGTGCGGAGAAAGCGGGGTTGGCGGGAATTCCTGAAGGGTCAGAGGGGTAAGGAACTTTGGCTTCAGCTTATGTGCGGTGCCCCTGTACGAGTTCGGTTCCTTGATTTTGGAGTGGAGGGTCAGAGGTAGAGATCAATCCCAAGATCAACTTAGGGACCGGGGAAGTTCAGAGGGGATCAGGAAAGAACAGGATTTAGTTGATATTTGAACTAAGGAAATATCAGAGAGTACACGCAGGTTTATATACTGAAGAGTCCGGAAGATATAAAGATGTTAAAGTACTATCGGACGAATCAGAGTTTCGGGTTTCTGGAAGAAAGGGAGGAATAAATCGGAATGGCGTCAGAATGGTAGAATAATGACCAAAGGCAATGGCGCAATAATTGCGAAGCAAGGGGGAAGGGAATTATCGATAGGAACTGTAAATGTCAAGAAGTGTCAAAGGAGAGTGACATATGAAGAGATAACCGAGATAGGAATACAAAAGTCCGGGACGGGAATACAAAAGTCCGGGATGGGAATGCAGAAAGTCTGGGACAGGAAGTACGGGGTTCGGAATGTCTGATGAAAGAGAAATCATCTAAGGTAAAGTCTGATGGCCGGGATTCGGGATTTGGTCATAGGGGTTCGGAATTGGGCCGGATGGGTTAGGGAAGTTTCGGGATGTGACAGTATCCCCCTCTTAGGCATGAACCCTTGAGTGCCTAGGTAGGAGTCTGTGATAGGAAATAGAAGTATAGTGGAGTTTGAAAGGCAGGGATCGATCTGAGGTGCCTTGCGACCATTGACTGCCTGTTGTTTAGTTCCACCATCCAACATGTCTACCCACTCGCAATCCGACGACGAAATCGCCCGTCTCCAACAAGAGGAGGAAGAGTGCACACGGGAGTCCACCCAGAGAATCAAGGAGGCCAGGGAGAAGAAAGCCTGGCGAGAGGCGGAAAAGCGCAAGGAGGTGAGGCGGAAGCTCGAGGAGGAAGTACGGAGAAAAGCGGAGGCGGAGGTCGCGAGGCTTGTGGCCGAGAGATTGCAGCAGGGGTCGCAGGAGTCGCAGAGGCACAGGGTGAGCGGAACATTGAAGGGATCTGAGGCAGGGCCATCACAGGTGAGTGCAGGGAGGCCCGGGGGTTGGCTCCCCGGGGCCAATACTCCCTGCGCAGCCTGCATGAGGGCGGGGGTACCGTGTCTGGGCCCGAAGACCAGGAGGTCGCAGACGTGCGTGAGGTGCTTGCAAGCGCACTCGTCGTGCCAGGAGGCCAGAGTGGGGAAGCAGGCAGCCGTGGAAGTGGCGTCGCCGCATGGGGGAAGGAGCGGAAGAGGCGGAGGCAGAAGAGTCCAGAGGCCCGGGAGGAGAGCGAAGGGGAGGGCGAGGAGGACAAAGAAGACGAGGAGGATGAGGAGCGTCGGGACGCACTTGGGGCCCTTTCGGAGTCCTATGAGGCCCAGAGGCGGGCCAATGAGGCATACCAGGGGGCCGTCGTGGCCCAGCTGTCGGGAATCCGGCAGGTGTTGTCGGACAGCCTGGCGGCCTTCCTGGTGTCTCAGGGGTCCCAGTTTGGAGATTCCGGAGGAAGCTGGGGGGTGTTGGAGTGGAAGGGAAAGGAGTAGGATGATGGAGAGGGAGGTCAGGGGACAGATGGGGAGGAGGGGGATGAGGAGGGGGATGAGGGTGAGGAGGGAGGTGAGGAGGATGGAGATGGGGAGGTAGTGTAGTGTCTTCCATTGGCCTCCTTATGTACAATTAGTGTAGTTTTGTGTTTTGGTGAATCGAACATTGTGTTTCCGCCCTCATCCAAGCGAATTAAGGGGTCCGGACTTTCTGGGATATGCGGAGTGAAAGTCCGAGATGAGTTCTGATGCGTGAGCAAGCTCGGTCGCGAGGATCCAGAAAGTTTCTTCGTCAGTCCCTTCGTAACCCGCCCACCTTACCAGGTACAGGAGTTGGCAATTCCTGCGTCGGCAGTTGATTTTGGAGTCTAGGATTTTGGAGATTTCATATTCGGGTTCTCTGTCGACTTCGACTGGGGGAGGTGGGGGTTGGACCTGATTTGGGATGGTGTTCGGAGTTGCGGGTTCTAACTGGGAGACGTGGAAAACGGGATGGACAGCGCACATGGAGTCCGGGAGTCGGAGGGTGAAGGACAGGGGTCCGGCTTGGGCGATGATGGGATAGGGGCCGAGGTTCTTTTCCGAGAGTTTCTTGGAAGGGCGAGTGGAACGGAAGTACTTCACCTTGACGAACGCTTGGTCTCCGATCCAGAAGTCCGGTGCCGGAAATCGTCGGGAATCTGTGGGTCCTTGGTAGCATTGCTGAGCGTGGGCCATTTCCGTGTGTAGGAATTTGTGGAGTTCCTGTAGGTCGACTGCATATTTGCGGGTGTGGGATGAGGTCAGATCCCTTTCGGGGTAGACCGAGATGTTAGGGTGGTAGCCTTTGTTAGCGAAGAATGGGGATACTCCTGTGGTAGCGCTAGGGGCATTATTGTAAGCAAATTCCGTGAGGGGTAGGAGTTCCAACCAATTGTCCTGTTGGTAGTTGCAGTAGATTCAGAGGTACTGCTCGAGGGTCTGGTTTGCCCGTTCTGTTTGCCCATTGCCTTCGGGATGGTATCCCAAAGTGAAGTGAAGTCAGATGTCGAGGGCTTTCCCGAGGGAACAGAAGAAGTGAGAGATGAACTTGGAACCCTGGTCGGAGGTGATATGGGAGGGAACTCTGTGCTTGGAAAACACGTGGAGCAGGAATAGTTTCATGAGGCTTGGAGAGTCGATAGTGTCATGAGTGGGAATGAATATGGATTGTTTGGAAAGGCAGTCAATGACTATGAGGATTGCGGTATATCCACCGGAGGACGGGAGTTGCTCGATGAAGTCCATGGAAATGGAGTTCCAGGGCTTTTCGGGGATTGGGAGTTGCTTGAGCATTCCATAGGGGCGGTGTCTTGGAGTTTTAGCTCGGGCGCAGGAAGTGCAGGAACTGACATAGTCCTTGACAAAGGTGCAGAGGCCTGGCCAGGTGTATTCCCGGTGGACGAGCTCTAATGTCCTGTTCTGCCCGAAATGTCCGGATAGGGGGTGGTCGTGCTTGTACCGGAGAATGCGAAGACGGAAGTCCTTAGCTTCCAGGACAAAGATGCGATTGTCGAGGGTCAGGAAACCTTCGGGGTTGACAGCCCACCAGGAGTCCGACAAGTCCGGAAGATGGAGGGAAGCTATGGGGTTGGAGGACAGGGAATCTAGGATGTCCTTGTGAATGTCTTTGATGTCAAGCAGGGACAAGGCAAGCTGTTCCTGAGTGAACACCAGTCAGAGGTTATGGGGATTGACGCGAGCATAGTCCTTATCCCCCTCTTTTGGGTAGACGTCCCAGCATCTAGTGAGGGAGTCGGGCTTAGCTCCTAAGTGTCCGGGGCGGAACTGGATGACGAGGTTGAACTGGGATAGGAATTCCAACCAGCGGGCTTGCTGGCGGGTCAGGACTTTGGAGGTGGAGAAATATTCCAGATTTTTGTGGTTGGTAATGACATTGATAGGGGTGCCCGAACCTTCAAGATAGTGACGCCAATGCCGGAAAGCTTCATGGATAGTGAGAAGCTCCTTATCATGAGTGTCGTAGTTGAGTTCCGGGGCTGTCAGGGTGCGGGAGTAGAACACGACGGGGCGGAATTCCTCGTCCAGACACTGGACCGAGAGGATTTCCGCAATAGCATAGTCCGAAACGTTGGTTTCGACCGTGATAGGACAGTCCGGAATCCAGTGAGTAAGGATAGGGGCTCGGGTGAAGGCATCTTTGAGTTGGGTGAAGGTGGAGTGGCAGGAGTCGTTGAAGTTCCAAGGGGCATTTTTCCGAGTGATTCGGGTGAGCGGAACAATGATATCGGAGTAGTTGAAGATGAAATGATGGTAGAAGTTGGCGAAACCGAGGAAGGACTGGATGTCCTTGACTTTCCGGGGTTCGGGCCAATCACAGACTGCCTGGACTTTCTCCGGGGACATGGTAAGCCCCTGGGGAGAGAGACGATAGCCCAGGTATTTGACGGAGTCTGAAGTGCCACTCACACTTTTCCGATTTGGCATAAAGTCTGTGTTTCCGGAGACGCCGGAGGACTTCCCGGACATGTTCTTTGTGAGAAGCCATGTCATTGGGATAGATGAGGATGTCGTCAGGGTAAACCACAACGCAGATGTCTAGGTTCGCAAAGATGCTATTGACGAACCGCTGGAAGGCCACCAGGGCATCACCAGCCACTTGTACAAGCCATAGCGAGTCCGGAAGGCGGTTTTCCACTCATCCCCGGGAGCGACGCGAACAAGGTGGTATGCATGACGGAGGTCGGTCTTTGTGTATACCTTGGTGCGGCTAGGGGAATCGAGGAGGTCGGAGATCAGGGGTAAGGGATAGCAGTCTTTCTTCGTGATTTTGTTGAGACCTCGGAAATCAACACAGAGGCGGAGGGATCCGTCCTTCTTGCGGACAAAAAGGACGGGAGCACCGTGGGTGGATTTGGACTGACGGATGAAGCCATAGTTGAGGTGTTCGTCAATGAATTCCCGGAGGGACTCGAGTTCTGTAGCGGAGACCAGGTAGACAGTCCCGAGAGGAGGGGAAGCACCCTCCTCTAAGTCGATCTTGAGATCAAATTCCCTGTGGGGTGGAAGGGTATCAGCCTTGTGCTTACTGAAGACATCAGGGAAATCGTGATAGTCCAGAGGGACGGAGGAAAGATTGACTTCTTTGGGGGTCTTGGAAATTCCGGAGTTCCGGGATATGGAATGGAGTTTGGAGTCCTGGGGACGGAGGTGAATGCTGAACTGCTCGGAGCCATCGAGTTTGCACGTGTGCACAAAGGCAGCAGCATTGACAAACAAGATGCGAGGAGCTTCGTGAGGCGGCTTGTCAGGAGTGTTGGAGTGAGATGGGGGTCCGGGGTCCGGAATCTCTGGAGGTGACGTCGGGGGCATTGGCAAGTCTTGAGCCGGCGTTTGGAAAGTGATACTGCCCAGTACCCAGTCAATCAATGGATTGTAGCGGGTGAGCCAGTTGTGTCCTAGAACAAGGGAACAAGAAGAATCCAATGGAGTAACATAAAATGTATCGGAGGTGACAAAGCTGGAAGGGAAACAAATGGAAAGGTCAACAGCACGGGTAATTGTAGAATTGGAAGTACCATCAAAAAGTTTCAAAGAAATAGGAGGAACGGAGTATGTTGGAAAATGGTGCTTGTCAACGAAAGTAGTATCAATGAAACAATCAGTAGAACCACAGTCTAACAAAGCGGGAAATGCGGACAATTCGGAAAGGGAAACAAGAGGCATAAGGGCCTTGGGATCATAAAGAGCGGACACGTTGAGACGGGTCTCCATAAGTGCACGGTGGGATTCAACACAGCCTCCTTCCCGTGCGGAGTCCGGAAGGCTGCGCCCTAATTTTTTGCCTCAGGGGTAGAGGCCTCTGGTTTGGCTTCCAGAGCAAGGGAGGTTGTCGCTGCGCGGGCTTTGGATGTGCGGGAAGTGGACTTCTGGCAGTCCTTAGCTACATGTCCAGCGGCTCCACAGAACATGCACAGCTTGAGGTCAAAGCGGCGTTTGCGTTCCTCAGAGGTGAGGCATCCGTCCTTCCCGAGTTTACTAGAGAGGTCGGATGCGGGTTTAGGGGTGGAGGACTTTGCTGACGAGGACACGGAGGTGTTGGACGGAGTGGTGGGTGTCGGAGATGAAGTGGTCGGAGTACTTTTGGAAGTGGAGGACTGGTTTCCAGAGGGTCGGACTTGCGTTCCCAATATCTCCCATCGATAGTCTGGGAGAGAGTCTGGAGCTCTCCTAGGGAACGCGGTTTTCCAATGCGGGAAAGCTCGTCTTTGATGCGGTCCGGAAGTCCGTTGTAGAAGTGGTGTCAGAGGGCTCCCTCGCCGTAACCCCGAACCTGGGAGGCTAGGTGATTGAATTCTACCACGTATTTGTTGATATGCTGGGAGTCTTTCATGGATAGGTGGTCGAGTTGGTGTTTGGCATCACCGATGGGGTCGTGGGGGCCGAAGTTGGTCTGGAGCTCGAGGACAAATTCCCGATAGTTGTCCATCCAGTCCGGGTCGTCCATCTGGAGGAGGTCGGGCTTGAACCATTTGAGGGCCATACCTTTTAGGTAAGATTGAGTGAAGGTGACTTTTGCGCGGTCAGTCCAAATGCACGGGGATGGTCCTGGAAGTTCAGCTCACACTGGACCAAGAAGGCCTGCAGCTTGTGAGGGTCAGTCCCGTTGAAGATGTCGGGTTCTCGCACCTTCATGCACAGAGATGAGGAGTTTTCGGATTCGTGGTCGCGGCGCGATAACTCAGCGAGGCCGCGGACTGCATTTGCAAGCGCCATGATAGGGTTAGGCGGAATTGCATTGTCGGGGTTGTCGTCGAAGGGGTTGTTGTCATCGGAGGGGTCGGGGTTGTCACCACCACCGTTCCTGTCGTCAGAGGGGTCCGGGGTGCCCCTGGAGGGGTGGCGACCTGCGGGAGTAGGGGTGGAGATGATTTGAGATGGAGGTCTGGCCTGAGAGGTGGAGGTTGATGAACGATGAGCAGAGAAGCTTTGGAATTGTTTGGTGACATCGGGGCCTCAACGCGAGGTCATCAGGGAGTGCAGGGTGTCTTCTCAGGCTGCCTCCGACTGAGCTGCGTCGATGCTTTGCATACTGCGTGTTTGGGCACGAGTCTGGATAGTTCTAGACATGTGGATAAGATATGATGTTAGTGAACTCATAGAGGTTTGAGTTCGAATATACTGTTAAGTCTGGGTTCATTCCCGGAATTCCCGGATTGTCCGGAGTGCAGAGAAAGCGGGGTTGGTGGGAATTCCTGAAGGGGGTCGGAGGGGTAAGGAACTTCGGCTTCAGCTTATGTGCTGCGCCCCTGTACGAGTTTGGTTCCTTGATTTCGGAGTGGAGGGTCAGAGGTAGAGATCAATCCCAAGATCAACTTAGGGACCAGGGAAGTTCAGAGGGGATCAGGAAAGAACGGGATTTAGTTGATATTCGAACTAAGTGTCAAGTCCGGGTTCTTTCCCGGAATTCCCGGATAGTCCGGAGTTGCGGAGGGGGCGGGGTTTTGCGGGAATTCCTGAGAGGGGTCGGAGGGGTAAGGAACTGCGGCTTCAGCTTATGTGCTGTGCCCCTGTACGAGTTCGGTTCCTTAATTTAGGAGCGGAGGGTCGGAGGTTGGTCCTAAGGTCAACTTAAGGACTTAGAGGATTGGAAGGGAGGTGATCAGGAAGGAACAGGATTTAGTTGATATTTGAACTAAGGAAATATCAGAGAGTACATGCGGGTTTATATACTGAAGAGTCCGGAAGATATAAAGATGTTAAAGTACTATCGGACGAATCGGAGTTTCGGGTTTCTGGAAGAAAGGGAGGAATAAATCGAAATGGTGTCAGAATGGTAGAATAATGACTGAAGGCAATGGCGCAATAATTGCGAAGCAAGGGGGAAGGGAATTATTGATAGGAACTGTAAATGTCAAGAAGTGTCAAAGGAGAGTGACATATGTCAAGAGATAACCGAGATAGGAATACAAAAGTCCGGGACGGGAATGCGGAAAGTCCGGGATGGGAAGTATGGGGTTCGGAATGTCCGATGAAAGAGAAATCATCTAAGGTAAAGTCCGAGGGCCGGGATTCGGGATTTAGTCATAGGGGTTCAGAATTAGGCCAGATGGGTTAGGGAAGTTTCGGGATGTGACAAATATCCAATGAAGGAGAAATCTTCTAAGGTAAAGTCTGAGGCTCGGGATTCAGGATTTGATCATAGGAGGCCGGAATTGGGCCGGATGGGTTAGGAAAGTTTCGGGATGTGACAGCAATGCATAGGCTTCCCGGATCGTTCCCAGAGGGGATGAATTGGGCTCGGAACTGGCTGCACCTGCAAAGATGAAATCCTGCAGGGATTCCATGGATGCTGTGAATGCCCCTGGAAATTTCGGAGCTTCCTCCAGGGGCTCCGGAGTTTCTGGGGTTTCCATTTTGGGATCTGGTTGTTGCCCACCACGGCGTTGAGCCCTGCGTGCAGCATCTTCATTTACAGTCTGTTGGTAGTCTCTATTCTGGTCAGCTTGTTGGCATTGCCAATTGCTTCTCCGGACTCCAGCAATAATCTGGGCTGGCACAGGTCTCTCCGGAGATGGAGATTGGGGGCGGATAGGCACAGGAGCAGGAGCCAGAGCTGGGACAGGTGGCAGATTCATGTCGAGTTGCTGAAAGCGGTGTGTAAGGTCATCAACAGTGGGACTCGGTGGTCATTGTTCTTCTGGAGCACCCAGAGGTGCGTTGTTGGCTCCCACTGTTCTGCGCAAGTCCGGAGTTTCAGGTTTCGGGTTCTCCTCTTCCACATCCTGATGCTCCGCTTCATGTTGCCTTGGAAGTAGTCCCTCCCACTGTCCCTCAACAGTGGGGACATTCCATGGGGCAAGGTCGTGTGCAGGGATGATTCTGGTCTTGTCAAAAGTGACATGCCGGCTGGAGATGATTGTTTGACGTTCCACGTCCAGGAGTTTGTAGGCTTGTTGGCCATAGGTGTAACCAATCATGATGCACTTTTTCCCATGTGAATGGAATTTTCCCCTGCATTGTTCCTTTGGTATGTGAGCATAGGCGGGGCAACCGAAGGGGCAGAAAATGGTAGGATCGACATGTTGGCGGAATAGCATTTGATAGGGGTTTTCCCTGTGGAGTGCAGACGTCGGACTTCTTGCAGTGATGTAGGCGGTTGTGGCCATGGCATCTGCCCAGAAGGACTTCGGAAGTTGGGACTCCTCCAACATGGCATTTGCAAGGAGGGTTAGTGTCTGGTTCATCCACTCTGCTAACCCGTTTTGTTCCGGAGTGTATGGAGTGGAGGTCTCGTGTAGGGTTCCATCTTTTCGGAGTTGCTCTCGGAAGGCATCATTGATGTATTCCCCTCCTCCGTCGCTCCGGATGAAATCCACATAGGCATTGGAGAATTTTTCCTGTCCGACCTCCATGCGGAAGAGCGTTTGGACGTCACCTTTCCAGTGGATGTAGATCTGGAGTGCTTCCTTTTTGTGTTTCATGAAGTATATCCAGGGAAAGCGGCAGAAGTCGTCTACAATGATGATCCAGTACTTATACCCTTCCCAGGATTGAGGAGTTATCGGACCTCCGACATCTGTGTGGACTATTTGGAGTGCTCGGGTTGCACAGGGTTCCTCTAGAAGTTCAAAAGGGAGCTTTTTCATCTTTCCAAGGATGCAGGCCTCACAGAAGGATGGAGTTTTGGTGAGGACGTCGATCCCCCAGAGCTGTCCCCACTTGACCATGTGTTCAATCCATGCTATGGAGATATGTCCCATGCGTCGATGGAGAAGGTTTATGTCCACTGCAGTGTGTGCCGCTTCCTTTGGGCATTCCGGAATGGTGTTTGCGTGATATAGTCCCTGTCAATGAGAACCAGAGTTCTTCCCTTTCGGATGTAGCATGTGCTGGAGCTGGCTGGGAAGACAGTGGAGAGTCTGGCAGTAGAGAGGCAGTTTATGGAGATTAAGGAAATCCAGAAGTCTGGAATGAGTAGGACATTAGTTAGGACAATTTCATACTTCTTTCCGGAGATGGTGGAGTTGTCTCCGAAAGCAACAGGGCGAGGTGGAACCAGTGGGGAGTAAGTTTGGAACCAGGATCAGTGTGGGACCATGTGGGATGTAGCTCCGGAATTGATGACAATAGTGTTTCTCCCACTGGCCTTGGGTTCGGATGACAGGTAGGCAAGAACACGTGCCATTAAAGATTTAGATACACCTTCGGTAACTGTGTTTGCAATCTCCGGAGTTTTAGGGGTAACTTCCAGAGTGTCCTCCGTCACATTAGCTGTCTCCTTCTTTTTCTCCCATTTCTTTCCTCCTCCTTTTCTCAGCTCCTTTGTCCAACGCTGGTAAGCATAGCAGTCATTAGAGTTGTGTCCAGATTGTTGGTGTTGCTTGCACCAGGCAGCAGAGTTGGGCGGACGAGCAGAGGACTTGTTGGACACCTTGAGGGTGGAGTCCGAGGGTCCAGAAGGGTTTAGGCATGCCTCTTCCGAGGTGATCCAGGTTTCCACAGCATTGAAGGTGGGTTTTCTGTCTTCAACGGTGTTGACAATGGAGGAGGTAAACATGTTCCATTCCGGAGTTTTAGGGAGGGAGTTTCGAAGAACGAAAACAAGGAGTCTAGTGTTGACTGTGAATTTCATTCCGGTGAGGTGGGCTTCCAAAGTCTGGAGCAATGTGATGTGCTTGGAGATGGCAGAACCTCCGGACCATGTGGAGTTAAATAGCTGTTGGAATATGTAGAAGGCAGAGGCGAGGTTTGACGCTTGGTGAATAGATAGGAGTGCGTCAAAGAGGGTCCTGGCAGTGGTATACATCTGCGTCTTGAGCAAAAGAGGATCGCTGATGCTGTCCTGAATGATTCTGTGTGCTCTCTCATTTTGTTCCATCCATTTCCGAATGTCCTCTGTTGTGGCTGTGCTGGAGGTCATCGGAGTTCTGGATGAGGTAAGGGAAACGGTTGAGGAATCAGGAACACTGGAGGACATGGCAGGAATAGGTACAGTGGTGGTGGTTCCTGGGGTGCTGGGAAATGTGGTTGGACAGGTGTCAGTTCCCAGGGCTACACCTAGGACTTTCTCTCTCCGAAGTTTCCAGATTTGGAAGTTTGAGGGACTGATCAGAGTTGGGCATGTGGGAGTGTCAACAGATGCTGTATTGGATGACATGGTAGAAGTTCTGAGGGTCCAGAGTGTATCCAGATGTGCACTGAGGGATTTGCATGAGAGTTGAGTCGTTCTGGAGAAGTTTCCTTTCCACTAGTATGCGCTAGTGGGGCTCATAACCTGACAAAACTATAAGAGGGCAGTAATTGCCTGGACTCAGCCGCTGCCAAAGAGGGGCAAAGAACAACTGAGGAATCCGAAGTAAAAACTAAGTATATATGTATAACAGAGTGGGCGGAGAAGTGCTCGCTAATGATAATCAGGGAATAGGAACAGGAACAAGGGGAATTTGGAATTAAGCGATGTAAGGAAGTGATGGAGCGTCCCTGGAGGCTTGGGAATGATGACAAGTAAAGGATGATGGAATACAATAAGGGTCCACATGTCTGCACGAATTCCGGATCGATTCTGAGCAGATACCGGGACTCCAAGCAGTTTCGCCTGGCAGCGGAGTGGGGGTAGGAATTCCGGCATTCCGGACATGTGGAAACATGGATTCCGACATTCCAGAAATGCAGGGTTTGTTGTTCTGGTTCTGGAGTTCACTGTATTTTGTCACATAGTTTTTTTTGTTTTGATGAATTATAAAATGTGTTTCCATCCTCATGCGAGAGAATTAAGGGGTCTTGTCAAGTCCGGTTCAATCCCGGAATTCCCGGATAGTCCGGAGCACGCGGAATGGTGGGGTTGGTTGGGAATCCCTGAGGGGGGTCAGAGGGGCAAGGAACTTTGGCTTCAGCTTATGTGCTGCGCCCCTGTATGAGTTCTGTTCCTTAATTTCAGGGCAGAGGGTCAGAAGACAATCCTAAGGTCAACTTAAGGACTGAAGGGGTTTTCAGAGGGAAGCGGAGCAGGAGAGAATGGGATTTAGTTGATATTTGAACTAAGGAAATATCAGAGAGTACAAGTGGGTTTATATACTGAAGAGTCCGGAAGATATAAAAATGTTAAAGTATGTCGGACAAATCAGAGTTTCGGGTTTCTGGAACAAAGTAAGGGATGCATCAGAATGGCGTCAGAATGGTGGAATAATGACTGGGGGCAATGGCGCAATAATTGCGAAGCAGGGGGAAAGGGAATTATCGATAGGAACTGTAGATGTCAAGAAATGTCAAAGGAAAGTGACATATGTCAAGAGATAGCCAAGATAGGAATACAAAAGTCTGGGACGGGAATGTGGAAGTCCGGGACGGGAAATACAGGGTTCGGAATGTCCGATGAAAGAGAAATCTTCTAAGATAAAGTCCAAGGCTCGGGATTTGATCATAGGAGGCCGGAATTGGGCCGGATGGGTTAGGAAAGTTTTGGGATGTGACACCAGGACTCCAAACTCTGTTCCGTATTACTTGATTCCAAAACCCCCGAAGAAGTCAATCTGTCCTCTGTCCCTCCAGACTATCATGATTTCCCTGATGTCTTCAGTAAATGCAAGGCTGACACCCTTGCACCCCACAGGGAATTCGACCTCAAGATTGACTTAGAGGAAGGTGCTTCCCCTCCTCTCGGGACTGTTTACCCAGTTTCCACTACAGAACTCAAGTCCCTCCAGGAATTCATAGATGAACACCTCAACTACGGCTTCATCCGCCAGTCTAAATCCACTCACGGTGCTCCTGTCCTCTTTGTCCGCAAAAAGGACGGATCCCTGCACCTCTGCATCAATTTCTGAGGACTAAACAAAATCATGAAAAAAGACCACTATCCCCTACCCCTGATCTCCAACCTCCTTGATTCCCCTAGCCATGCCAAGGTGTACATCAAAATTGACCTCCATCACACCTACCACCTTGTCCGCATTGCCCCCAGGGATGAATGGAAAACCGCCTTGCGGATGCACTATGGCTCATATGAGTGGCTGGTGATGCCCTTTGGGCTCACCAATGCCCCTGCAGCCTTTCAGTGCTTTGTCAATAGCATCTTTACGGACCTCCTAGATGTCTGCATTGTGGTCTAACTCAACAACTTCCTCATTTATTCCAACGATATGGCTTCTCACAAGGGACATTTCCGGGAAGTCCTCTGACGTCTCCAGAAACATGGACTTTATGCCAAACCGGACAAATGTGAGTGGCACTCAGACTCCGTCAAATACCTGGGCTACCGTCTCTCCCCCCAGGGATTGACTATGTCCTCGGAAAAAGTCCAAGTGGTCCAGGATTGGCCTGAACCCCGGAAAGTCAAGGACATTCAGTCCTTCCTTGGGTTCACCAATTTCTACTGTTGATTCATTTCAACTACTCCAATATTGTTGTCCCACTTACCCAACTCACTCAGAAAAATGCCCCCTGGAACTTCAATGATTCCTGTCACGCCATCTTCACCTGAGCCCCTATCCTTACTCACTGGATTCTGGACTGTCCTATCATGGTTGAAACCAATGCTTTGGACTACACTATTGCAGAAATCCTCTCCATCTGTTGCCCAGATGAGGGATTCCGCCCCATCGTGTTCTACTCCCATACCCTAACAGCCCTGGAACTCAACTATGACACCCATGATAAGGAACTCCTCGCTATCCATGAAGCCTTCCAACATTGGTATCACTACCTCAAAGGTTCTGGCACCCCTATCGGTGTTGTCACCGACCACAAAAATCTGGAGTATTTCTCCACCTCCAAAGTCCTGACCTGCCGGCAAGCCCGCTGGTTGGAATTCCTCTCCCAATTCAACCTCATCATCTGCTTCTGCCCCAGACACTTAGGAGCTAAGCCCAACTCTGTCAAGTCCAGGTTCTTTCCCGGAATTCCCGGATAGTCCGGAGTTGCGGAGGGGGCGGGGTTTTGCAGGAATTCCTGAGAGGGGTCGGAGGGGTAAGGAACTGCGGCTTCAGCTTATGTGCTGCGCCCCTGTACGAGTTTGGTTCCTTAATTTAAGGGAATTATCGATAGGAACTGTAAATGACAAGAAGTGTCAAAGGAGAGTGACATATGTCAAGCAATAACCGAGATAGGGATACGAAAGTCCGGGATGGGAATGCGGAAAGTCCGGGACGGGAAGTACGGGGTTCGGAATGTCCGATGAAAGAGAAATTGTCTAAGGTAAAGTCTGAGGGCCGGGATTCGGGATTTGGTCATAGGGGTTCGGAATTGGGCCGGATTGGTTAGGGAAGTTTCGGGATGTGACAAACTCCCTCACTAGACGCTGGGACGTCTACCCAAAAGAGGGGGATAAAGACTATGCTCGCATCAATCCCCATAACCTCCACCTGGTGTTCACTCAGGAACAGCTTGCCTCATCCCTACGAGCCACTATCCTACTAGCCCCAGTCCTCCGGGCCTCGTCCCTGCTTGACATCAAAGACATTCACAAGGACATCCTAGAATCCCTGTCCTCCAACCCCATAGCTTCCCCCCATCTTTCGGACTCGCCAGACTCCCAGTGGGCTATCAACCCTGATGGTTTCCTGACACTCAACAATCGCATCTTTGTCCCAGAAGCTAAGAACCTCCGTCTTCACATCCTCCAATACAAGCACAACCACCCCCTGTCCGGACATTTCGGGCAAAACAGGACATTAGAGCTCATTGATCAGAAATACACTTGGCCAGGACTCTGCACCTTCATCAAAAACTATGTTAGTTCCTGCACTTCCTGCGCCCAAGCTAAAACTCCTAGACACCACCCCTACAGGATGCTCAAGCAGTTCCCAATCCCCGAAAATCCCTGGAACTTCATTGAACAACTCCCCTCTTCCAGTGGGTACACCACAATCCTCATAGTCATCAACCGCCTTTCCAAACAATCCATATTCATTCCCACTCATGACACTCTCTGAGCCTTGCGAAATTATTCCTGCTCCACGTGTTTTCCAAACACGGAGTTCCCTCCCACATCACTTCCAATTGGGGTTCCGAGTTTGTCTCCCACTTCTTCCATTCCCTTGGGAAAGCCCTCGACATCCAACTTCACTTCACTTCGGGATATCATCCCGAAGGCAATGGGCAAATGGAACGAGCAAACCAGACCCTCAAGCAGTACCTCCAAATCTACTGCAACTACCAACAGGACAATTGGTCAGAATTTGCATACAACAATGCCCCTAGCGCTACCACAGGAGTATCCCCATTCTTCGCTAACAAAGGCTATCATCTGTCACATCCCGAAACTTTCCTAACCCATCCGGCCCAATTCCGGCCTCCTATGATCAAATCCCAAATCCCGAGCCTCGGACTTTACCTTAGAAGATTTCTCCTTCATCAGACATTCTGAACCCTGTATTTCCCATCCCAGACTTTCATATTCCTATCTTGGCTATCTCTTGACATATGTCTCTTTCCTTTGACATTTCTTGACATCTGCAGTTCCTATCAATAATTCCCTTTCCCCCTGCTTCACAATTATTGCACCATTGCCCCCAGTTATTATTCCATCATTCTGACGCCATTCCAATTCATTCCTTACTTTCTTCCAGAAACCCGAAACTCTGATTTGTCCGACATACTTTAACAGCTTTATATCTTCCGGACTCTTCAGTATATAAATCCGCTTGTACTCTCTGATATTTCCTTAGTTCAAATATCAACTAAATCCTGTTCTCTCCTGCTCCACTTCACTCTGAAACCCACTTCAGTCCTTGAGTTGACCTTAGGATTGACCTCTGACCCTCTGCTCTGAAATCAAGGAACAGAACTTGTACAGGGGCGCAGCACATAATCTGAAGCCAAAGCTCCTTGCCCCTCCGACCCCCCTGAGGGATTCCCAACTGACATCCGCCATTCCACACGCTCCAGACTTATCTGGGAATTCTGGGATTGAACCCGGACTTGACATCATCCCAATGTCTTGGTCTACCCCAAAAGGGATTTGACCTCATCCCATGCTCATGAATATGCAGTTGACTTACAGGAACTCCACAAATTCCTATGCACAGAAATGGCCTGCACTCAACAATGCTATCAAGGACCTGTGGACTCCTGATGAATCCCTGCACTGGACGTCAGGATTGGAGACCAAGTGTTCGTCAAGGCAAAGTACTTCCACTCCACTCGCCCTTCCAAGAAACTCTCGGAAAAGAACCTCGGCCCCTATCCCATCATCACTCAAGCCGGACCCCTGTCCTTCACCCTCCGACTTCTGGACTCCATGTGCACCGTCCATCCCATCTTCCACATCTCTCAGTTGGAACTTGCAACTTCGAACATAATCCCAAATCGGGTCCAACCTCCACCTCCCCCAGTCGAAGTCGACAGAGAACCCAAATATGAAATCTTGTCAAGTCCAGGTTCAATCCCAGAATTCCCGGATAGTCCAGAGCATGCAGAATGGCAGGGTTGGTCGGGAATCCATGAGGGGGGTCAGAGGTGTAAGGAACTTCAGCTTCAGCTTATGTGCTACACCCCTGTATGAGTTCTGTTCCTTGATTTCAGAGCAGAGGGTCAGAGGTCAATCCTAAGGTCAACTTAAGGACTGAGGGGGTTCAGAGTGAAGCAGATCAGGAGAGAACAGGATTTAGTTGATATTCGAACTAAGGAAATATCAGAGAGTACAAGCATGTTTATATACTGAAGAGTCCGGAAGATATAAAGATGTTAAAGTATGTCGGACAAATCGGAGTTTCGGGTTTCTGGAAGAAAGTAAGGAATGAATTGGAATGGCGTCAGAATGGTGGAATAATGACTGAGGGCAATGGCGCAATAATTGCAAGGCAAGGGGAAAGGAAATTATTGATAGGAACTGTAGATGTCAAGAGATGTCAAAGGAAAGTGACATATGTCAAGAGATAGCCGAGATAGGAATACGAAAGTCCAGGACGGGAATGCGAAAGTCCGGGACAGGAAATATGGGGTTTGGAATGTCCGATGAAAGACAAATCTTTTAAGTCCGAGGCTCGGGATTTGGGATTTGATCATAGGGGGTCGGGATTGGGCCAGATGGGTTGGGAAAGTTTCGGGATGTGACAGGGGGCCGGAATTGGGCCAGAATTGGGCCAGATGGGTTAGGAGAGTTTCGGGATGTGACAAATCTCCAAAATCCTAGACTCCAAAATCAACCGGTGATGCAGGAATTGCCAACTCCTGTACTTGGTAAAGTGGGCGGGCTACAAAGGGACTGATGAAGAAACTTCCTGGATCCTCGCGACCGAACTTGCTCATGCATCGGAACTCATCTCAGACTTCCACTCTGCATATCCCACGAAATCCAGACCCCTTAAATCCCTCAGATGATGGCGGAAACACATTGTACAATTCATAAAATGAGGAAACTATGCTATTGGTACATGAGGAGACCAATGGATTGTTCTATACTACTTCCCCATCCCCATCCCCATCCTTCTCACCCCCTCCTCACCCTCATCCTTCTCCTCATCCCCATCCTCCCCATCTGCTGCCTGACCTCCCTCCACATCCACCCTCTCCTTTCCCTTCCACTCTGACGCCTCAGCCTCCTTCAGACTCCATGCCCCAGGACCCCTGAGCCTCGAGGAAGGCTGCCAGGCCGTCCATGAGCACCTGTCAGATCCCCAACAGTTGTACCACAACAGCCCCCTGGTAGGCCTCGTTGGCCCACCTCTGGGCCTCATATGACTCCACTAGGGCCCGAGCACATCCGACAGGGCCCCGAGCGTGTCCCGTCGTTCTTCATCCTCCTCCTCACTCTTCTCCCAGTACTCCAGTCTCTTCTGCCTCTGCCGTTTCCAGTCCTTCCCTCCACGTGGGGATGCCACTTCCATGGCCACCCTCTTCCCCGCCACTCCAGCCTCCTGGCACGATGAGTGCACCTGCGCACACCTCATGCACATCTGCGACCACCCAGTCTTTGGGCCTGGACACAAGACCCTTGCCCTCACACAGGCCACACAGGGAGTATTGGCCCTGGGCCTCCCCGCACTTCCTTGGGACGGCCCCACCTCAGGCCCCTTTGATGATCCACTCGCCCTGCACCTTTGCAACTCCTGCAACTCCTGCCACATCCTCTTGGTTGCCATCCTCACAACCTCCACCTCTGCCTTCCTCTGCCTCTTGTCCTCCTCTGCTTTCCTCCATGCCTCCTCCTACCGGGCCTTCTTCTCCTTGGTCCTGGATTCTCTGGGTGGACTCCCACATGTGTTCTTCCTCCTCCTGCTAGAAATGGGTGATTTTGTTGTCAGATTGCGAGTGGGTAGACATGATGGATGATGAAACTAAACAACAGGTAGTCAACAGTCATAAAGTCCCTCAGATTGATCCCTGATTTTCAAACTCCACCATACTTCTATTACCCATTATGAACTCCTATCCAGGCACTCAAGGGTTCATGCCTAAGAGGGGGATACAGTCACATCGCGAAACTTTCCCAACCCATCCAACACAATTTCAGCCCCTTATGATCAAATCCTGAATCCCATATTTCCCATCCCGGACTTTCGTATTCCTATCTTGACTATCTCTTGACCTATGTTCCTTTCCTTTGACATTCCTTGACATTCACAGTTCCTATCAATAATTCCCTTTCCCCCTGCTTCACAATTATTGCACCATTGCCCTCTGTTATTATTCCATCATTCTGACACCATTCCAATTCACCCCCTTACTTTGTTCTGGAAACCCAAAACCCTGATTTGTCCAAAATACTTTAATAGTTTTATATCTTCTGGACTTTTCAGTATATAAACCCAACTTCACTCTGTAATATTTCCTTAGTTTGAATATCGACTAAATCCTGTTCTATCCTCTGAAGTCTTACTTCACTCTGAAAACCTCTCTCAGTCCTTAAGTTGATCTTAGGATTGTCCTCTGAACTTCTGCCTTGAAATTAAGGGACAGAACTTGTACAGGGGTGCAGCACATAAGCTGAAGCCAAAGTCCCTTGCCCCTCCAACCCCCCCTCAGGGAGTCCTGACCAACTTCACCCTTCCATGCACTCCAGACTATCCGGGAATTCTGGGATTGAACCCGGACTTGACAGAGCCCAAACATACTGAAAATTTAAAGACTTGTCCTACGTTAATTGGTGCACACAAAGTGTGTTCACTAGACCTATCAGAGTCGAATGGCATTGTTTTTATTGAGTTCCTGTGGGCCGTTGAGGAGCTATGAGTAGACCGAGAAGAGGGAGTGTAAATTACAGTCGCCTCCCTCCTAACACATACCTCTTGGGATAGCGCCAGAGGTATGGGTTATGAGGGAGTATGGGGTGTCCAAGAGGGCCATATTCCGCCGCTTTGAGCACACAACGTGTGCTCAATATCTATTTGTATTGCTCTTGTAGTTACTCTGAAGCTATTTACAGGAGAAATAATCTGTCAATTTCGTGTCTTTCATGTCCTGCATCTCGGCTACATGAGTCTGCTGTCCAAATGACCCCAACATCACCTCAAACTTGTGGGAAAATGGATTGTTGATGGTCCTGATGTATTTCTTCAGCATCAGCATGGCCTGGAGTGCTTCACGACGGGTCAGACCTGGTGCCTGAGGCTCTGAGTTGTCAATATCATCGTTGTTGTCATCTTTAGCATTCCTCTCCTGTAACATCTTCACATCCATCATGGACTCAAAGATATCCTCGTCTGTCGCGTCAAACATGTTGTAGGTCTCAACTGCTGGGCTTAGAAGTGTTGCAATGTCCATCCGGTTTGATGGCTGAAGAGCCCCAGTTGCCTCAAGATCGTCCAAGGCATTTTTGACAAGCGTCTCAGCATGTGTAATGGCATCACCCATGGCATCTGTCAGATGGATGAGGGATGAGATTGGAAGGATGGGTTGAGTGGGTGATGATGTCGCTGAGTCAGGTAAAATGTTGGCCTTTTGCCAACAGTTTCGGATGGTTGTGGTGTCCACTTCATTCCATGTGTCTTGAGCGAGTCGCATTGCCTTGAGTTGATCAATTTTGTAGATTTCAGCGGGAGTGACACCAGCTTCATAGCGATCAATCACATGGCAGATGGCCTTGGCGCGGTAATGTGCTTTGAAACAATGAATGATGCCCTGGTTGTTTGGCTGCACATATGTGGTGAGGTTTGGCTTGAAATTTCGACGTGAATGTTGGTGAGGGTATCTGGAACAATGTGTCCTGCAAAATTGTCCTGTAAAAGAATAATTTTCCTGTGTTCGTCTCGCATCTTCCGATCCCAATCCAATAACCACTCCTGATTCAGCGATGCTGTCATCCACACCTTGGCATTGTTCCAATAGTAAAACCCAAGCTGCGAGCCTGTCTTGTTCTTGAATGCACGGGGTTTTTGTGCTTTCCCAATGACTAGCGGAGGCAGTTTCTGTGAGCCATCTGCATTTGTTGTGAACAAATAAGTCAGCCGGGCTTTGTTTCCTTTGACACCAGACTGCTTCTTATTTGAAAGACCACGGTCAGGAGGTATACTGCCAGTAATCAAATTCATTGGAGACTTTTTATTGCCTGAAAGAGAGAACTTATGCATAGAATAACAAGGATTCGTCTGCATTGAAGATGTCATGTGGCCGATATTGATGCTTTTTGATAAGCTCTTGCACGTGCTGTTGTTCCTTGTCGACAGTCTCAGCAGCCACCGAAGCAGCTTCACCGTGACGTCTCATTTCCTTCAACCCAATTCTTGTCTTGTACCGAGTCAACCACCCCTCACTGAGGTTCAGTCACTCGTCCTTTGGCACACTGGCCAAGTCTGCAAACTTTATCCATTTTTGGTGGAGAACCATGCCGGTGAGAAGAATTCCATCGGCCATCGCCTTTGAGACCCACAGATCCAGCATTTCAGTGACCTCAGCATGCTGAGTCTGACAAATCCGTTTTGCAGAACGAGCCAAACTTGTGCTGGTCCCATATTCCTCTCGCCATCTTTCTTCATTCTTGCACCAGGTGGATATCCTTGGCTGTTTGAGTTGAAGGTTTGGATAAATCGCATCAAAATGCTTTGCTGTTTTGCTTTGATTTTCCCCATTGGCATGGTGCCAGTCGAGAATCTCGATCCTCTGTTCTAACGTAGCATTTTCTTTTTTCGTAAATACTGGTTTCTGCACACTGGCAACCTTTTGTGGGTTGTTGTCCGACATTCGAACAGGCAGTTCAGGACCTGCAATTGGACTTAGCATAAATCATTAAATTTAAGAATGCCATACGCTTGCACTTGTTTGCAGGCTTCTCGTGATCACCACTCCCAGCAAGGTTCTTTAGCTTCTCAATGACAGATTTATCATGTGAGTTAAGCCTTTGGAGCCCTCGCTCATAGTCTGATGCATGGTCCAATGCATCAACAACTCGTTCTTCATCCACCAGATTTCCAGCATTATCCAACCACTCCAGGTCGCTGTCAGATACAGGCTGGTGGGCCTTTAATTCACCCTCGAGCCTTGTCTTCCGGTCTCGGATCTGATGACGAAGCTTTGCTAAGCCCTTTTTTAGGGTCTCAATTGGCTTAATAGTGACGAAAGACGTCCAAAACATTAATTACATAATATTATTTCCTATTTTGGTGCTATATCGGCATTATCCGACCCTAGTTATGGGTTATAATTGCCAAAAATACCTATGGGTTATGCTTGCAAAATCCCCGCAAACTAACTCGGGAAATCCAAAAATGTATGGCCTATGAGGGAGTATGGGTTATACCTGGTATGTGTTAGGAGGGAGGCGACTGTACATGATTTTTGCCGTGTGGAAAAGTTGCCTGAAAAGGACCACAACAGGAAGTAAGGACATTATGGATATAAACTATGTTGCTAGTGATTATAACAGTACTAGTATAACTTTCTTTCGTCTGTGCGTATCTGACGTGGTCTCAGTAGGATACTTTCTCGCACTGCGGACGGCTCAGGCGATGGAAATAGGGCGCCTTATTGCCTCATGAAGACGCGCCAGCGGTAAGATTGCCATATGTATGCACCGAGGTTTCCAAGGACAGCTGCCGTTTCCACCCTGCTCGCCGTCTGAGAGTCCTTGGCCCGTAGTACGCTGGACATGCATGCCTCGGCACATTTGTTGTCGCTTGAGAGTTGTCGTGAACTGGTTGTCATCAAATGTGAATGTTGGCTCAGGCGATGGAACTAGGGTGCCTTGTTTCCTCACGAGACGCCCCTTGTTGACGGATCATTCGGTTTGCAGCACGTATCAAGGTTCCCGAGGATAGCTGTCGTTTCCACCCTGCTCGCCACTTCACTGGGTTCCCTCCTTGTCAAGGAATAGTGCTCTCTTGCTCTTCGCGTCCTCACTGGTCTTAGCAGCAGATTTTAAAAGTTGACCCCAGCAGCTGCAACTTGGGTCCCTTGTTTGGGTCCCTTGTGGCTTCATGAAGACACTCCTACCGAATGACCCTCTGGGGATGTCACAGGCGCCGTGGTTCCTAGCGTGTGTTGACGCTCCACCTCGCTTCAGGCTCTTCAAAAACCGGTCACAAGCGAGCCTAGACAGAACTGAGACGCTCAGCACCATGCATGGGATTGACGACTATGCTCGTGATCATTGACGGCCTCAGGGATGCGCTACTTGCACAACCTCTTCGGATATCAAGGCTGCTGACTTTGTCGCACCAACAATTCCTTCCACCCATTCCCTCTTCGTGAGCGGATCCTACGTCATCACTCACTCCTCTCACAAAGCTACGTTGGGGTCGACAATCTATCATTACATCACGCTAACGAACAACGTTCTGAAACAGTTGTACACATCAAACACAGGCTCATCAACATAGATAATATTGGCCATCCATCCTTGCTGGTCGCATCTTTACTGACAATCAGTTCTCTATAGCCCATTGGGGAAGCCACTCCTCCCAGTCATCCCAGACGTTGTCATCGTCTTCGCCATCGTGTTCGTGGTGGCCATGGTGCCCGTGACGCCCATGACGCCCGTGATGGTCATGCCCCTTGCGAGGGTCGAGAAGGGTCGAGATGACGTGGAGTGCCCCGTTGCGGGCGGGAATGTCGAACGGACCGACGTCACGACCATTGACCTTGAACCTCGTGAAGTACCGGGAAGGGCCGGGAAGGGGTAGCTTGGACTTGTAGCGAGCGACCTGGACTCGGAGGTCATGGTCCTCGAGGAGTGTGGGTAGGGTGACATTGTACTCGTACACGGGTTCCGGCAAGGGGAGAGGCTTCACGGTGAAAGGGGAACCGGCGACATCCTCAGGGAAGGGAATGTCCGCCCCTCCAGCGTGGAGCTGCGCTCTGGTAACATCATCGAAGAAGCGGGCGATCTCAGATTCATTGGATGTGGCCTTGTGAGAATAGTCTGCAAAAATTCATGATGATCTCTCTGGGCTTTCAACCGATCGACTCACCACTGTGCAAGACAAAGTTGGGTACGATGTGATACTCGAGAAGCTTCCGCAACGCCTTCTCGCCAAAGGGGGAGAACAAGAACAACTTCAACTTCTTCGGAAGACGCTGGAATGCGCCTGAGGTGGGTGCGAAGACCGTAGTTGCGGTCGCCCCAAGGAAACCGCCCTTCTTTCCGTCATCACCAGAAAAGTGCCAGCGATCGATAGCACCCGTAAGTCCCACACGCTGAATGGCGGTTGTCTGAAAAGAGAGCGTCAGATAGCTGAGATGTGTGACGCAAGAAAAACACTCACAAAATAAGAAAAAACTTCGGGTACGAGGAAGGTCTCCTGAAAGACTGACGGAGGAGGAAGTAAAGGATGATTGATCTGGTGAATTACACCTGTAACGAAGAGTCAAAAAACGTCGAGTCGCTAGAAATGCTATATGTACCATTCTTCGCCTCGATATCTTTCTTGGTCACCTCTACAAACGTATTGATCCTCAAGCGAGGAGGGACGCTAGCACGTGACACACTCAGCCTCAAGGGCTGGTAATCCATCGAACCATCCTTGAGTGTTAAGTTAGTGGCATAGGTGGAATTCTGGACAAGGTCGGCCGCTTCGTATTTCTCAGGAAGGATGTGGTATGCAAGGATGCCCCGCACGATGCGTCCGATGGTTTCCTTGCGTTTCTCCTTGTCGCGAGAGTCTGACTCAGAGTCAAGTTCTTCCGCCTGAAGGACGAGGCCGCCGAGTTCGTGGGCAATGTCACGAGGGTCGCCTCCGCGAGGAGGGATTAAATTGTCATCATCGCCATCCCTAGGCTTCCGCGGGTGCGGTAAAGCAGAGTTGGGCACAGCGAAGAAGGTGACGCTGGAAAAGAACTCAGAGAGGGAACATCAGCGAGGATTGATGCCTTCGTACCTCTTTGAGGGGTCATTGAGAAGGTCGACAACTCTGTCGCTCAAGTCGATAGCCTTGACCAGACGCGAGTATCTATTATGCCACGATGAGAGGACGGTCATCGCTCAAATATTATGTAGGAAACACTCACTCGCTGTCCTCTTTGAGTACTTGATAGATGGTCCTTTCCTCTTCGGAGTTCTGGAAATAGTCCCAGTATTCGATGAGTCCGTCAAGAGGAATCTGGCCGAACCAGGGTAAAGTTACTACAGGGAGTGCATAAGCACCGCACAAAAGAGTGAGTGGTGCAAGGTTGGCGAGACGCATATTGTTCTATGAGGGAGGATGGTAGTAGTGTGTTAAAAAGCAAAAAGCTGAAGAAAAGCCCCTCACCGCAAGGGGCTTGCCTCAAGGAAGTCGTCATTCACTCCGCAGTAACTTACTACTAATGGCGAGCTGCGGAACGGCGTCAGCCTATCTCTTAGTTGGTGCGACAAGATCGATCGGATCAAGTCTCACGTCACATTGATTTAGCAGACATTTCCCCCTAATTCCCGTGTCAGCTCATAGCAAGCATGCATGCAGGATATTTTGCGGAGTAGTCGCGTACCATTATCGGTGGGGCCTCGCTTGTTGCCAGTCAGTGGGGGCCGCCCTGGACGTATCTCGGTAAATTGAAGATGATGATGGCCTGCTTCCCCGGGCCATGCTTCTCGCAAGGACACCGCTCAATCAACGTTCAATTCCATCGAACCATGTTCTTATTAACAGGACGACCTACAAAGTTAAAAGTTCACACCTGCCGCTAAGTAAGGTTGTGATGTCCGTGCACCGCCAAGGTTGGTCACGGCGCAAAGCATTCCTGAAGACGGGAAACCATTAAAACCTTGACCAATAATTCTGCTACTGCGATCAGCGCCCATGTCATCCGTGGAGTCAGACTGAGATTTAAAGTTTACACTGTTGGCAGCACTTCATGCATTCTCTGGAACTGTAATATGGCTCGTAGGATACAGAGCGTCGTTCACACGGGTGTGTAATTGAAGGTCCAAGGTTGCCTTAGCGAAAACGTCGTCTACTCTACCATCTGGCGGAACCGGTCTTGGATCTCTGCATGCAGAGCATCAAGCTTCATCACAATCGACTCCTGGCCCTGCGAAGGTGACTAAAAGGAGGTGAAAGGTCAACAGCAGCTCCATAATATTACTACACTCCTGCTCACCTCAAACTTCATCTGCGAGAGCTTGAACATCAAATCTCCAGCAGACTCTCTGATTCGGGCGAACGTTAAATCACCCTGTGCGGTTGCCTTCAAAGCCGCATCGTAAAATGCCACATAATTCCTCAACATAGCGCTCGTCTTGTAAAACGGACAATAGCGGTCATATTCGCTCATGCCGTTCTGTTGCAAGAAGTCATCCTTGAACATCCTTGCAACCTCGAGTGTGATTTTGTCGTTCTCGCCGAGTGCACTCTTGCCCACAAGTTGAACGATCTCGGCAAGGTCTTCCTCTTTTTGAAGAATCTCTTTCGTGCGCACGCGGAGGTCGACGAAGCCCGGTGAGGTGCGTTCATAGTAGGGTTCGAGGACTTTGGTGTACTTGGAGTAGGAGAGGTTCCAGTTGACAGACGGGAAGTGTTTGCGTTGAGCGAGCTTCTTGTCAAGGCCCCAAAAGACTTGAACGATACCAAGCGTAGCAGATGTGACTGGGTCGGCGAAGTCTCCTCCAGGCGGGGACACGCTAGTTGTATAGTTAGTATGACGATCGATAATACTTGAGCAATCAGAGACTCACGCTCCCACGATGGACACTGTTCCCTGTCTCTGAGGGCTACCTAAACATTTGACCTTACCCGCCCGTTCGTAAAAGCTCGCGAGTTTAGTACCCAAGTATGCAGGGTAACCTGAGTCAGCAGGCATCTCAGCAAGACGACCCGAAATTTCACGCAAGGCCTCGGCCCAACGTGACGTCGAGTCAGCCATCATGGCGACATCGGACCCTTGGTCACGGAAGTACTCTGAGAGCGTGATACCGGTATAAATGGATGCTTCACGGGCGGCGACGGGCATGTTTGAGGTATTGGCAACGAGAGTCGTACGCTTCATGATGGGCTCTTGCCGATCGCCGACTTCCATTGTCAGCCCAGGGAACTGCGAGGAAGGTCAGGTACTGAATAAAAATTTTCAAACAACGGCCAAGGTCTTACTTCCATCAAGACTTCAGCCATCTACGAAATGGAAAGGTAAGCGGGGAGCAATACAAAGGTACGGAGAACCGACCTCGTTTCCTCGCTCGCCACAACCAACGTAAATGATAATATCGGAGTTGGAGAATTTGGACAACGCTTGCGAGATGACAGTCTTGCCACAACCGAAAGCACCAGGAATAGCGGTCGTACCACCCTGCACGCATCTTTATTTCCGATGGGTCAATGAAACTTACAGAGGACGCAAAGGGACTTACGGGAAGAGGGCGTCCAAGATACGCTGACCTGTCAGCAATGGATGATCTGCTGTCAGCTTCTCGGTGACAGGGCGGGGTGCGCGAACAGGCCACAGCTGCATCATCGTGTGCTTGGTTGTCCGGCCTTCAAATTCAGTTTCTAGCACAATATCCTAACAGTGTACTAATTGAGTCCCTCAAAAGAGAAAGTGGACACGCATGAATACGAACGTCGACGGCATAACTGCCTTTCTCCGCGATGTGAGTGATGGTACCGAGTGCACGGGGTGGGAGCATGATCTTGTGGTTGTTCACGAGCGAGTTCTCATAGACACCACCAAAAGTGTCACCCCCTGATATGTGGTCACCAACCTGCGCACGTTAGTCAGAAGAGCGCTCAAGATCCAACACAAGGGAATACTGATACTTTAAACGATACCGGAGTGAAGTCCCACTGGAGCGAACGATCAAGCGCTTCGGTGTTGATGCCACGCGGTATGTAGATGGACTTTGAGAGTTCTTGGATGGACTAAGGAAGGAAATAACGAATCAATCAATGTATGTGGAGATAGGTGTCAGCTTACTCTTAGTGGTCGCTGAATACCATCGACAATGTTACCCATCAAACCTACGATATGATGAGTATAAGCATACTGAGGTCACGGATGTTACATACCTGGACCTAGTTCTACACTGAGGGGCTTTCCAGTTCGAAGAACGGGATCGCCGACTGTTACACCAGATGTTTCCTCGTACACCTGAATAGTTGCCTTATCTGCCTCTATCCGGATGACCTCTGATACAACAGTTAGCAACACACGCAGAACGTCACTGACAAACGATTCCCCCACCTCCTACAAGTTCGTCATGTCCGACGCGGACAAGCTCATACATGGCAGCCCCAGTCATGTTTTCTGCAATCACAACGGGGCCAGACACGCCAAATACCTGACCAAAGCGAGATTCGCGTTCCTCGTCTGCGATCTTTGGGAGGTCGCGCTTTGCATTTTGTAGTGCACCGGCCATCGTCGTTGGTGATGAGGAAATGGCCAAGGACTCGGTTGCTGCTGCGAGTCCCTTCACTTTAGTCGCTTCCCTCCCGAAACGAGCATCGCTCAAAGCGGAAATTCAATTTCGTCGGGAAATGCCGACACGCGTACCAAGTGACGCGTCCCGTCATCATGTAAGCAAGGACCACCACTACTACCCTTGCTCATCGCCCTCTACAATGCCGCCCAAAGCGTAAGTGACCCTTGATATAGTCGAGGTCGATACTGACAGCGCTTCTGCAGTGACTGGGAGAAATGTATGCTCCGCTACTTAGGCTGGAATGCGATATAGACGTTCATATTCACATTCCCAGATGAGAAGAAAGTAGACGAGAAGGAGGAAAAGATTCAAAGCAAGTTGTGGCATTTGACATTGTAAATGAGTGCTTACATACTCTCCAGCACTTACCGATAGCGATATTCAAATCCTCAAGACCTATGTGCGCCGCTCGTCGCATACACTTCTCAGATTCCAATTAATGCATCCACAGGGTCAAGGTCCATACGCTGCCACGCTGAAGAAGACAGAAGCGGACATCAAGGAAGTTCAAAAGCGAATCGATGAGAAACTCGGCGTCAAAGAGTCTGATACTGGCCTGGCCGCACCGAACCTATGGGACCTCGCCGCTGACCGCACACGTATGAGCGAGCACCCTCTGCAAGTCGCACGTTGTACGAAAATTATACCGATGGATCCTAAGAAAGCCGAACTTGCTCGCTCAGTAAACCCCGCTGGAGCTATGCAGGGACAGAAAGGTGCTGACGAACAAGACAAATATGTCATCAACATCAAGCAAATCGCAAAGTTCGTTGTCGGTCTTGGCGAGCGCGTCGCACCGACGGACATCGAAGAGGGCATGCGTGTAGGGTGCATGAAAATGTCAAATGATGATGCCCACTTCCACTGATTATTCACGCAGAGTCGACCGAAATAAATACCAGATACAGATACCTTTACCACCCAAGATTGACGCATCAGTAACAATGATGCAAGTTGAGGAGAAGCCGGACGTGACGTACTCTGACGTCGGCGGTTGCAAGGAGCAAATAGAAAAGCTTCGCGAGGTCGTTGAGACCCCTCTTCTCTCGGTATGTTTTTGGAGAAAATCAGCTGATGGTTCGCTCACCGTTGTCCAGCCGGAGCGCTTTGTAAACCTCGGTATTGACCCTCCCAAGGGTGTGCTTCTCTTTGGACCGCCTGGAACCGGGAAGACCCTTTGTGCTCGTGCGGTCGCCAACCGCACGGATGCTACCTTCATTCGTGTAATTGGTTCTGAGCTTGTGCAGAAATACGTTGGTGAAGGCGCCCGAATGGTTCGCGAGCTGTTCGAGATGGCACGCTCAAAGAAAGCATGTATCATCTTCTTCGACGAAGTCGATGCTATTGGTGGCGCACGGTTCGACGACGGTGCAGGAGGGGATAATGAAGTGCAGAGAACGATGTTGGAGTTGATTAATCAACTTGATGGGTTTGACCCGCGAGGGAACATTAAGGTGTTGATGGCAACGAATAGGCCAGATACGTTGGATCCTGCGCTGCTTCGACCCGGACGTCTAGATCGCCGTGTGGAGTTCTCGCTGCCTGATAATGAGGGACGGGCACACATTTTGAAGATCCATGCACGAAGGTGGGTTCAAGTTTCATCTTTTCTCACTCTTGAACTTGCAACTAAAGAAATGTATGCCTCAAGTATGAGCGTAGAGCGAGATATCCGGTTCGACCTCATCGCACGATTATGTCCCAACACTACTGGTGCAGAACTGCGGTCGGTGGCCACTGAAGTACGTCTCGAGTTTCTTGCTCATTGTCATGGAACGGCAATTAATGCACTTGTCAAGGCTGGGATGTTTGCTATCCGTGCACGGCGGAAAGTGGCGACTGAACGTGATTTCTTAGATGCAGTGGAGAAAGTTGTGAGACAAGGTACCAAGTTCTCATCAACGTGCGTCGTGTTTCGTTCTTCCTCTACGCTCAGCCCATTGACCTGCGCTCGGCGACCTCGCAGACCGCTATATCAGGTGTATAATTAATAGAGGTAATCTTGGACTCGTAGGTTGTTGCATGTATTTTCTGGTCTGCCTTTATTTTTCTCGTAAGCTTCTCGGTAGTGAGACAAACCGAGGACATTGAAACCTTGTCGCTGAGTCCTGCACTTGTGCAACAATAAATGACATGATGCATCGTGCATGTGATGGCCTTCTTGCCGTGGGAAACAATACTCTTGAGTACTAGTGCCCCTCGATGCCACACAGGCGGCAAGTGTCGGGGGTCCATTTTGTGAAGGTGTGAAAGTGTTCGGACTTTTTTTAATAATCATATTACGTAATACTTCGAAATGATAGCGGAGCCTAGCCTGATTACATAATAATTAATAATCAGATTTGATGCAAATCCCAGCCGATCCAAAATTTCGCGTTCCCCAGTTGGCATGGTCTAGTTGTGAGCGTCCAGCGGAGGCAATCGCAAAACTACAGCGACCCGAGGTTATCATTGTACCATGAGGCGTACTGAATATCGATGTTGTTTGGCACTGCCAGTGAGTACACAGACACTGATGGTACGTACATCTCTGTTGTGTTCAGACACTGCAAACGAGGGTACTTGTCTTACGAGCAAATACAGGGTCATCAAATTAGCAAAAAGAAGGTCCCACTTGTCCCACCGGGAAATGACAAACGAAGCTCCGAGACGTTTTATATTATGTAACTTGCACATACGTTTGTAGCCTCTGATGCAGTTATCTTGCCGAGAGTCCTCACCGTGAGTTCGAGACCAGGTCTGATGAGGTCCCAGCAACCGACGATAATACAAGGAACACACACCCACACTTGGCTATGGAAGTCTTCGCAGTTTGTCAAAAAGATAAAGAAAAAGAAAAGCCGACATTTCTGGGTAATTCTATTTAGTAGGGCAGCTAACCGAACACCTGTTTATCTCCAAACAACATATGTAGGTCTCCAAGTCCTTGTTCCCCACTTCGCATACACTCTCATGTCTCTTGTACAGCACCTCGTATCACCCAAGCTACCAACCACGCTTGCAGACCAAGCGGATGTGGATTTACCTGGTTATGAACTTTGGTTCCACAACGTGTGTCTCCCATCGCGGTACCTTCGAGTACTCATGCGACGTCCGTGTTAGATCGATATTGTTCACATCCTCTCAACGGAGATTGATGTGAGCACCTTCAAAGACGCTCTCTCCAAAGCCCTCCAATTATTCCCTCATGTGGCTGGACAACTTCGGTGTCGTGATGGCCGTTGGTCTGTACGTTAGATAACCCGTTCCAGCCCACAGCTTCCCATCCTGACCCTCTGTCAGATAGAGCTCACAAACACCGCCGTTCCCGTGGACATTGATTATCAACCAGACGCAAAATCCGATTCGATGCTGCAAGGGGATTGGGTCGTTCAGGACAACCTGTTCCCATTGCTGAGCCAGCAACCGATCGGTGCTAACCTCGTCAACGGCGGAGCGCCTCTTCTCCGTTTCAAATTGACGCTTTTCAACGGTGAAACATGTATCGGAGTATCCTGGCATCACATTCTTGGTTTGTTGTTGTATCTGATTGCATGGACAATGGTTTCAATACTGATGACTAGGTGACGCCGTGACTCTGTCTCGTTTCATGCATGCGCTTTCCCAGTTCTATCAGGGTTTATCACCAGAGTTCCAATCGCCAACGTTCAAGAAACACGTCTTTTCTGTGCCATCCCAATCCGTCATGGCTGACTTTCTTTCTCGAATGCCCCATCTTCTCCACTGCTACCCTTTCAATGAACTTGGAGCAATATATGCTGAAGCTAGCAAAGGTGTCGAACACTTGAAATGGCGGCTTCACAGTGACGAACTCAGGGATCTTCGCGTGGCACTCTCCTCCGATGGCCAGAAAGGGCATTCCCTTTCGGTACACGATTGTCTCACCGCTTACATAGTCGCCGTCCTGAATCGTAATCGAAGTGAACCTGTACAGCAAGTCACCAACGCGAGCAGCGTAAGTTAGTGTACAATATATATGCCACGGTGACACTCATCTATTCCAGTATCGTAGCATTAAAGCTCCATTCATTGACGAGAATATAGCGGGCAATTTAATACAGAATGTTTGTAAAGTGCATTGGTTTTTCTCCTGGCAAATGTGCTGACGAACCCCACTCCTCCCAGGTCCCCTCTGGCGCCATTCCTATGGATATGGCAGGTATTGCAACCACTGTTCGAGCCGCGCTTGTTCGGTGTCGGGAACCTGGCTATCTTAACAATTGGATAGGTACAGCAAGCAGTCTCATGCTTGACACTGCAAATGCTGGGAAATCCTTCTTCTTTACGCCCCAAGACAACGCGATAAGTATCAACTCAAATACAGTGTGGGTTGGGTGTCCCTGACGCGACGATCAAGAAAGCTCACTTTCGCTCTAGGATTGATTGGTGCAGCGCACATTTCGGATGCCCTGATAGTTCACGGTTCCATACAAGCGGAGTTGGGAAATTTTATCTAAGAACCTTCAGATCTAACCCAGTGAAAGGAGGTGACGGGATTTGGCGAGCTCGTCAGGCCTCTATCGATATTTCCATGGGTGTTCCAGCAGAACTGAAGTCGAAACTATTGGGAACACTTGCCTGCGGTGTTCAACATATGTTAGACCCTCAGGTCATGCAACTGTAGCCCTACACATGCTGACGAGGTGTGGGTTAAATTGTATTCTCTTAAATTGTCTTTGAATTGCACTGTTGTATAAGTTGTGTTGACTCCGCAATAATACTTGCCAGTATCCTCCAAGCTCCAAGTCGCATAGCGTTTTACGGTGAGAAAAGCTAACGAGAATGTCACCGAATTTAGAGTCACACTTTGATATATCATCCACAGCCTTTCACCTGATCTTTTGAAAGTACAAGTAACGCCTTTGAGGAAACGGCCAGATGTCCATGTCAGTTTCCATGTTGCTTGAACATCTTGTGAAGGAATGGCTCAGGTTGGATCCGGTATGTCAATCGAATACCATCACTCGCCACCGATCGCTCAAATTTTCGATCGCATAGAACGAGAAGACGAGACGCGAAGTACAGGGACTATGGGACAGACAAGACATAGATGAACTAGAAAAAAGGATGAGGTACTAGTACTTGCCAATAAACTGAGTGTTTGCGAGTTGAACATGCTGATGGCTCGTTCCGATCTTCGTACTTCACCACGTTTCAAGGACACGTATTGAGTTTGGAACTGCAGGTGAGGTATATCTACACCAGTTATGGTTACTTTCTCAAATTCAAGTTTCAGGACTCCGAGGAAGAATGGAGGCTGGATGGGCCAGAATGAACGACTTGATTATCATACAGGCATCGCAGGCGAGTACTTCCAATGACCCACGTGAGCGGGACTCTAGGTTGTTCATTGTCGGTGGACGCTAGGGACTCTGTGCCTACGTGCTGAAGAATGTTGCAAATGCTGCTTCACGCGGTGTTGTCATCGGTCACGATCACCGTCATAACTCGAAAGAATGGGCACGCCTCACCGCAGCTATATTCATCTCCTACGACATCAGAGTCTATCCTCTTAGAGGTTTGGTTCATACGCCTCTGTGAGTTTTGTTTCTTCGCTTAATCTAAGGGACAGCAATACAATGCCCTCTTCAAGCGTACCTTTTTCAATGAAAAGGCTCAACGCGGCTTGTGGGGTAATGGTCACCGGTATGTTGGTGCATGTTCTTCCGGCTCTCTAGGCTCAGTGCCTTTGTAGCGAGTCACAACCCGAAGGTATTGATCGTCATCCATATCTTGGTCTGTCAATTATAACCTCATTCTCTTTGGAGGAGGACAACGGCTTCAAGGTATGTGTCGCACAAGAAGTAGCTAGCGTTAATATGTCCTTACACCATAGTACATAGGTCTATTGGGAAAACGCCGTCCAGGTAAGCTCATACAGCCCCGCACCTCCGATCACGGACGATGCCCGCTACAGATAATCGGACCACATGACACGGGCATTGCTCAAGCTATTCTCGATAATCTCGAACCAAGAATAAATGTCGAATTTGATGTTTATGCATCTTCACTCTGCTTGGACCGAACAGACGAGATGAGAGAAAGTTACTTTGCATTGATCAACGCTATGGCCAATCCCAAGTTCGTTGCTGAGCGCTACGGCTGTACTTGGCTGATGAAGGTGGCGAGTGCAGGTCTCGTGTCAATCCCTCTCTTGTGAAATTCGTGAACACCTCAATGCATGGCGTCAGCGATGCAGTCGCATCTGAAGTTTTCAGGCGTGCAAGTTTTGAACCGTATATCGCGGCGGAAGAGCAACGGGTCCCAGATCCCGACTTTCCAACAGTCCGATTTCCAAACCCAGAGGAAAAGGGTGCATTACTTTTTTATGTTACTTTTTTAGTTGTGGTGACCTAGCTGACGAACCCTTTTATGTCTTCAGGGGCCTTGGTAAGCTTATTTGACCGACTTCGTGATCTTTCCAAGACATGACGTTCAAAAGGAACAAGCAATTTTCACAGCTACGCAAGCTGGTGCAGATTATGTGTTGGCGCAAGATCCTGACGCGGATCGATTCTCCGCCGCAGAGAGAGGGTAAGATAAGCCTTTCAGACACTGATGTATGTTCATGTGTCAGTCTAGTACTGATGGGGTCTTCAAGACATTTACTGGCGATCAGTTGGGAACTCTATTTGCCAGCCGCGTGCTAGAGACGTACAAAACCTCTGGAAAGCCGTTAGGTAGGTAGGAAACACGATATGACCTCGTACCTTGGGGGAAATTGACCACGTTCCAGATAAACTAGCGATGGTAGCATCTACTGTAAGCTCTAAGATGATTGAAGCAATGGCGCATTCCGAGGGTTTCAAGTTTGTTGACTGTCTGACTGGTAAATCATTCGTGCTATTTTGCTTGGTACGAAGTTTGCAGAGTACTTTTCATCAGGATTCAAATTCATCGGAAATACCGCACTGGAGCTTGTACAAGCCGGCTACGAGGTGCCCTTTGCATATGAGGAAGCCATTGGGTTCATGTTCGGTTCTGAAATCCGTGACAAGGACGGCATAGCTGCCACGGTGAGTGAATATCTACTATATTTGCATTACAACTTATCGCAGGGGGTAAGTTAATGTTTGCAGAGTTGGCGACTGAGCTCCGTCGCCAAGGTTTGACAGTTCACGAACACTTGACGGGACTTTACCAAAAGTATGTATACGCAGTTGTCTTGCTTATTCGAAAGTTCATGGCGACCTTTCAGGTACGGCTATTTTGAGGTATAGTCGATTGTCTGCAGCTAGGCCCTAGCCTCACGCTGGGAGTGTTTAGACGAGAAACAGCTACTTTATTTGTTCAGATCCAGTCAAGGTTGACCGGATCTTTGCAGGACTTCGAAGCTTTGAACAGACTGTATGTGCCGCGGTCCTGTACCCACTTTCCAGTACAATAACGCCACATTGCAGCGACATCCTTCCACACAACAGTACCCCTCCTCAATAGCTGAACTTACCGTAACCAGCGTCGTTGACCTGACAGCTCAACATGGCTACGATAGCAACAACGCCCCAACCTACGTTCCGAGGCTGCCCTTATCTTCAGGGCACATGATCCAATTTAGAGCACAATCCGCGGATGTGACGGTAGTCCTCACCATCAGGTAAGTCCCCCGGGTGGCTTGAAGCGTCCGTTAATGCCACATCCGTGCAGAACTAGCGGGACAGAACCAAAGGTACGGTACAACCCCACACTGGTGATCGAGTGCTGACTGCTTTGCAGATAAAGTACTATCTGGAGGGCTGTGGCAGAAACCCGCAGAAGGTGTCAGCCGTTCTACCCCGCGTCGTAGATCATCTTGCAAGTGAGTGGATGAAGGCCTCTGAAAATAGCCTGGGTAGGCCATGACCGTGTGGTATTACAATAAGATATTTAGTTACTCAGCTACTCAGTGATGGTCGACGTTGAACAGCCACTCTAATGTTGGGAAACTTACTGCTTTGACCATACCCACTGCTTCTCGCAGTATTTTCCCTGTATACTACTAGCTGACTATCAATTTTGAGATGGTGTCGATTGCTTTCTACTTGTGCGCTTCCTGGTACTGTCCACACTCAGTGTCCCTCGAGTCTCAGGACCTGAAGTCACCACCATTTCGTTCAAGTTGATGCATCATGATCCCCTCTTGCGATGCTTTCACGAAATGCCATCAACACTGATGCCAAAGAATTGTCATGAGTAGATTCGTAGTATGCACGATGGTATGTGGCACCGTCCGATCCAGACTAGATTGAAAACGGTATGTGAAGACAGGACGATGGCGTACAATTGCGAGAATAATCGATACAATCACCATAAGCAAGGCGCGCCGTTTCGAGCCTCCAGAGGGTGACGAGTGTACTATTGTAGGCCATGCACCGCTGAACGAAATGTGAACGAGCGAAACAGACGTCGATATCATACTACAAGTACAATAGGAAGTACCAATACAACAAGACGTACAAGGCATAAGTGTTTTGCATATGTAGTGATTACACGCTGATTGCACGATTCCTAGGAAGTCGTCATTCAAGGGGCAATGAGGGTGATCTACGAGAAGCGCAGCGGAGTCAGTCCTGGATACAGGGACGGGGGTTTTGAGGTTTGCGTCAATCACCTTCATAAACTCCTCATAGCTTAGCTGCGCCCAGCCATCGTTATCCGTGTCAACCCTAGATAGGAGGACTTAGCGACTGAACTTCGTTGGTGGAACAAGAATCACCTCTGGAAAGCTTCGGTGAGTGTCTTTACAGTAACGCAAGCCCTGACAAATCTATCGAACGTGATCCCAAGAGATGGACCATACGCGGTAGTTGCCCCAGATGCTAGTGATCAGAAATATGAGCTGATCACATCGGACAGAGCACGGCATCAAGAGGTACCATATTTATGTTCCAGTATAGTAAGCAGCGCAGGGGAAAGATTGTAACCGAAGCTTCGCAAGGCTTCCGATAACTCTCTGCCTTCTATGGAGCCAGAATGGTCTCTGTCAAAGTGCTTGAAGACGCTTTGCCATTCGGCAATATATTTCCACAATCTAGCGAAGTCTGCCGCAGGAATAAGGAAGGTGCATGTTGAAGATGGTAAGCGTGGTCACCTGCAAAGCCGATGGTGCCACTGCGATTGCCATCCTGGATGTGATTATAAGCCACTTCGAGAAGGGGCTTTTGGTCTGGAGCTTACGAATATATTCACTAACATCTTGACTGTGTCAAGATCAAAGTCTGAGAATCAACGAGTGAAAAGCAGGTAGAGCATGCAAAGAAGATCACTTACTGGACCAGTTGCCTGACGTAGCGGTACAATCAATCAGTCAGATCTACTGGATACGGAAGACAAATTCGTACCATTGACGAGGGCTTTCTGTAGCTCGGTGACGCTCAAAGCACCGGATCCATCGGTATCTACAGAGGCAAACCATTGCCATAACTGGGGATCAGCTCCAACGGGGGGGGCTGGCTGGTACGAATATGGTCGACTATGAGAGCTGGAATGGTGATCATGAGGGCTCGCGTATGAGCCCGCGTAAGAGTGAGAGTGAGAACGGTGGACGTAGTTAGAACCGTCATTATAGTATGACATTTCTGGCGATGGTACGGATGGGATATATCGACTAGACTTGGATGATAGTCGATGGCGTCTCGAGAGGAGGAACTTGAAGGTCTGTGAGTGGCTGTGCCAGCATCCTCCAAACGGTCGTGAGCGCTGGCGTCAATTCGATTCTCAAGTTGCACTTGAAGCGCTGAACGAGACTTACAGCCGACCTGATTCCTAGTTCGCCGAAGCCTGAATTAGTAAACAGTACCAGTACCTACTCATTGGAGGATGGCAGAGGCGGAGTCGTGACATGTCAGTGCCCTCATCAATCACTGGTTGAATTGTACAACGGCGGTGTGGAGGACATGCTTATCGGAATTTGGTGAACAGAATTTGAATGCAGCTGCAGAACTGTTGATTGGCATTCCGTGGGTGGTCTCAACCAGTTGACTGTTTTTTTGAAGTCGCGGGCAATGTTGATAAACCTTTGCAATGCCAGTGGCAGCCTTGACAGCACTTTGATGACAACAGTACTCACTACCGGTTGCGTCGCGAGATCATCGATCATCGACCATCATCATGCAACTGCTCACTGCATATTAGTATCGTGATCAACATAGTAACACCACCACCACCACCACCACCACAAAAGTTGAAGAATGCTGCACGCGAAAAGAATTCCAACAAAGACAAACGCCCCACGAGAGTACTTGTTGGAATCTGCCAAACCTGGCGACCCTTGTCTTTGGTTGGTGTTGCTGGAATTCTGTTGACATGAAATATATACCACTCTGCTCCAACGTCTCCTGGCGCATCCCGATACTACCGTTGATACATTCCAGGCGGACGACCCGCCGATTCTCATTCCTGTCAGAGACTCAGACAAACCCCTGGCTTTCTCCAGTCTTTCCAGTTCGGGGGCCTCTCTTCCGTGCTCTTCATTCTATAGCCTACAGTTATGGACAGTCTTGAACCACAACGAACAAACATCGATTCTCATCTCTCAAAAGTTCGAAGATGTCTCGCTATGCCCGCGCAGCGACTCTCGGTTTTCATGGAAGATACGCCGGGCGACGTTGTCGAGGAACCTCAACCCGGCAGCCGCATCGCAGCGAAGATCATGCACCTACGAAATTTGACCGCCACTCTCACCCCTGTCCCTGCTACGACGGAAACTGATCAGTACTCCATCTTAAACCTGTTTCGGGCCAGCGTTGAGACGTTATGGAGCGATCGACGCGAACGTGACGGGTGCGAGGCAGATACTCAACGTCGCCTCCCTGTCCATATAGACTCTCCGACATTTCGTCGTTCTTTGGAATTTTCGCCCAGCTCAGGACGCGGACATCGTCGAACCGGTTCCTCGAGGATATAGCAAACATTCCTTTTTGTTCTCATTGTAAATTTTGACGTCCATGAGGCACGTGTGTACACGACAACATAGATACATATGCATGCGATGGTTCTTAGTTATCAGCAAGCTAAGTGCTGGTTAGTGGAGATCATTTATGCGGACCTGGCCTTCGCTGAAGGCTTCCCAATGTCCATGACCGGCCGACGTGGTGCAATGGAACAGGGAAAAGGGACAGGTGCCCTGTTGTGAGCGTATCAAAAGATGGAGATCACAGGTGTCGAGACTGGTAATCAGAGTAAGGATACTTACGTGGTTACGCCGTAGGTGGATTTCGGACTGAAATCGATCTCGTTGCCTTCTTCATCCACGGCCTTCGATATATTCAATTGGGACAAAATGGACGCCATGGCAGCCCAAACTGAAGCATCAGCGGTGTGGCGACCTGGACAAATCCGTCTGACCAGTAGATAGTGTCAGCCACAAGGTCAAGAAAATATAAGTGTATTGCACTACCTCCCGAAGCCAAAAGCAAGACTGGTGGTAGACTTCTCGTCATTGATCTCACCATCCACGAAGAACCTCTCAGGTTTGAAGACATCTGGCTCTGGGTAGGTATCTTCGTTGTGATTCATCGCCCTGCGAAACGAGGTTTCAATGTTCTTGGAGGACAAAGTGGATCATACTGTGGGACATACCAGATATTGGCCACAACGGTGGATCCTGTTGCGTTGAGCAGCATAAGACAATGGTTGACTACATTGTACCGTCGGATTCTCTCACCTTGCGGAATGAAAAACCCTTCATAAACATCGTCGGTCGTCGTTGCATGCGGAAGCCCTGTGACAGATCGTAAAAGTCAGCAATACTCTGATCAAAATACTCACCAAGGGGTGCAACGGGATACATCCTCAAGGTTTCCCTCAGGACAGCCTCGACATATGGCAAGTAAGCTCTATCATCAAAGTCCGGCAGTCGATCTGTGCCAACGACTGCGTCGATCTCTGCTTGAGCCCGTTCCTGCACCTCCGGGTGCTGCAACATTGCGAGCAGGAACCAATGCAATGTCGATGTGGACTGCGAAAAGCTCAGAAATTTGCAAATGGTCATTAGGATTGGAACTGACAGTTTCTGCCCCGGCTGTTGGAGTTGTGATATTTGCAAGTCAACTTCCAACTACCGAGTCTTGTTTGTCACTCTTTACTCACCGACAAACGCTGTTGCGCAGGTCTCTTTTACTAGTTGTAGATGTGAAGGATCACCCGCGCCTTTCGTGTTTCTCAGTAAATCAACGGCCATCGTAAGTACGGCAGTGCCACCAGCCTGACTTCGCGTCAGTCTTTGCTCATGAGCCAAAGGCAACTAGACATACCTCGCGTTTTCTAGCGTGTTCAAACGGTTCTGATATCATTTGAATGGCGCATCGCGTGGATAATACAGCTCTGCGTCTGATGCCACCGCCTGGGAACCACTCTGGCAGGCTGAGGACTAAGAGGACTTTGAGTTAACTAGGGTCCAACGAAGGACAACTACGAACCGAAGGGAAAAGCAGCAATCACCGAAGCAGTTTCTGGCGTCAGGCCCTCCATCGCGAGGCTGTTTCCACGCTCAAAAAGCTCGACGAGATGATCGTGGTCAGGAGCAATTTCGTAGTCGTACACAACTGACATGATCACTGCGGCAGAAAACCTGAAGGCGCATCTACTGTTCAATACGAAAATCCAACCAACCCCAACCCATTCACCTTTGGATGTGCATGGCATAATCACCAGGTGATGCGAGAATATCCGAAACAAGCTGACGAGCCTTCCCCAACTGAAGAGGACGAAAGGCCAGTGCAGCGTCCGCTCTGAAGACTTGATGGAACATCCTCCTCTGAGAGCGCCATTTATCTCCGTAGGAAGTCCAACCGAAGTTGAAAGACCATCCGAACCTAACAGAGCGGAAATCCGAGTCAGTACGAGGGGAAAGGGGGGAATTACTCATAGTGACGTACGGATCTCTCGTAGCAATGTGTGGTCTATCAGAATATATACCAGATCGGCGGTCAAGAAGATCCTGAGCAATTTTCTCTGAGCTGATCACGATAATATCTTGGCTCAGCACACGGATCATAAAGATGTTTCCTGTCGTTTGAAGTTCGGACTCAGATTAACATAACAAATTGAGACATAATATAAGCCGACCGTAACGAGCAGCCCATTCGGCGTAGGTCGCCCAAGGTTTCGAGGCGTTGATACTGAGAGCACTCCCAACGAAAGGGATTGGTATAGGTCCAGGAGGAAAGGGAAACCGTCTGGCCTTGCGCCATTGTTCCCTGAGTAATTTAATAGCGACGGTCATTCCTGCACCAACGGCTGCCAGAGTCAGCAATACATTCAAGTTTACGGACGAAGGCATGTCGAATGGATAGAAGGAGAAAAGACGCTCCCTTATCGCTTAGGTGCTACCAACGATGTCTATAAACTGCGTGTGTTTCATGCGGCTCAGATAGGAAGGGCTTGATAAGAACAAGGCGTCTTCCAGAAACTTCAGTGCCTGGGGGGTCGAAGAACTTTGTTCAACTTCCAGTACCCTTGATTGGGATGCCGCGTCAATTCTTTGACGAGAGATGGCCTGGATGGGGTAGCCTAGAGTTCGAGCGCAAATGACACCATGTCCTTCAAGGATTTGAGTTCCAGTTGAATGAACAAAGTCCGACTCGAAACAAACAATCCCTGTCAGGGCTCCGTTTGGCTCTGTGAGCTGCAAGGTAACTTGGTGGTCGGACTCGGATTTCCAGGACCTCTGCTTTGATATCGATATCGTGTAAAAAGATCATGTGGCAAGCTAAACAATGAAAATATCTGAGTCAGGTGAAAGTCATTGAGGTGAAGTCCAAGAGGCTTGGCAGCAACGGCAAGAACCAAGTGTACACTATTCATGTAAGTTACTCAGCCCTATGAAAGTACATAAGCGGTAACTTTTGCCCTCAGCACTTAGACACGACACTCAGAGCAATCAACTACTGCCTTCAAGACATACCCAATGTTCTTCTGTAAGAATCGTTTAGTTTCTCATATACTTAATCAGTCTCCTGATTCATAGTCCAGTTTGTCTCCCCATTTTATGTCAGTTCTAGTTTCCCTGTCAGTCTCCGCAGTCACGGTCTTCTGACAATCAATCTCCCCGTATCGTACTTGCAGTTGGCTGTCCCACCAAAATCACTCCTGATGGGAATCAGGGGTCCAGAATCTGCCCGAGATGTCACAACGGTATGTACAGTGTCTGTTCAAAGTTTCACTATGTGTAGTTGTGCTCAATCTTACCTCGCAGCGTCCATGTTTGCTGCCAAATCTCGTGCATGGTTCGAGCTTTGCTTCGTACCTTTAATCCCGCTGGGCTCCAAGCATCTCTGGATGTGTGGGATATGCCAGCTCCAGGCTCAGGTGCAGCCGGGGTGAGTACCTAGAATTGCAGTGCTGAGGTTGGTCAGGTCAACAGTTTTGTCTTCGACTAGATGGGAGCCTCCTCTGGCGCATCCTGGATACCAGCATGGGATGCAGAGTCAATATGAGTCTGGTGCACCGATGGGTGAGCCTCAGAGTCATGGCAAAGGTTATCAACCGGGATACATCCACACCGGATAGGATCCTTGCGTACCCATGTACGTTGGTCTACTTTTGTATCTTACACGCACACTAGCACTGTTCGGACATCGTATCTCGCTTTCTGTGTACTCATATTCTGTATCAATGGACTTTCCTCGATCTCCTGCTGACTTTATAACACACCGTTACCAATCCCCCGAGCAGAAACCCGCCTAACGCGCACCCTACACTTGCAACTCCGACATTTGCGTTCCATTGATTCGAGTAGCTGCGGCTTAGTGAGGATGGTGGTGGCGCAGGGTCTGATCCACGGGCATTTTGGAAGTCCGTCAGGGAAACTTGTGGGTCTGTGAGACTCATGAGTCCGATCATTGGCGGGTTTGAAGACGTTGCGCCTTGGTGAACAACGTAGGCATTCTGAGAAGGACATACCCATCAGTGCCGTTGAGAGTGTACGCTCAAATTTTGTTAACTTACCCTCAGGAAAACATCCCCAAGGAGCCAGTCACCGGAGTTGACCTATCATACGCCGTGCAGCTGCTCAAACAGTTCGATGGATAGGGAAAGCGTTCACGTACCCCGTCATTAGCCTGCACACCACCCATACACCACCCATCCCTTTCTCCGCCTTCTGCCCAACTGATATCCTCGGGGTGCACGACATATTCCCACGTCCCTTCCCCTTGTCCCAGCGTAATACGCACATCGACAGCACGATCACATCGTACCTCCCATAATTTCGTCTGTGTATTGTACCTTGCAGATCCCCTCGTTCCAACAATGCCCCAGAATGCCTCGACGTCCACGGTGGGTCCCAGGATGAGTGTAGTACCCGTATCAAGCACTCCGATCGGGGAGGGTGCGCCGCGCACGAGGGAACGAGACAAGGGGAGGGGGAGGGTGTTGATGGTTATATTAAAGATAGGGAGCTTCCAGTAGTCGTAAGGGCTTGCTGATGTTTGGAAGACGGGGAAGTATGTCAGTTGCGTGGTCGTATTTGAGATGATTGAAAGATCGAGCTCGCCAATGGTGAACGACGAGTTGGTTGTGTTCAGATCGCTTAGAGTCCCATTCCGACCGAGATTGAAGGCGAAGAAACGATGTGATTCCTCCAAGTGAGAAAAAAGGTTGTCCAGGACAGAGGTTCCCCATGTTGGTTGAATGGAGGCTGTTGGCGGGAATGAGAGACCGAGAATTCCCGAGTTTCCATTGTTTTTGAGGTCTAGTCCACTCGTTCCATTGGCTAGCGCTGGATAGTAGTGCATAAATAGATGATTGTCGGCGGAATGGGGGTAGATGGGTATCTTACCAAATATCTGAGAAAATATTTGATATGCGCCTAGTGTGATGGTCTCGGTGCCTACAGACCCTTGGACAGAACCTAAAAGGTAAGCCAGCCGGAACGGTTTGTCTGAGAGACTAAGTGTGGAGGACGCAGACGGTGAATACGTCGGTATTTCTTGGCAGTCTTTATCTTTGCAACCTGACGAGACGACCCACTAAAGGAAGAGATGAGCAAGGAAGTTTACGAAAAGCGGCCGCGAAGCGTACCAAGTCCGATGAGCCGGTATCGAAGGTCACCCAGAATACTTGGCCTCCGATACTTCATACAATAAATTAGGACAACACAACTTTATCAAGTTGAAACCGCTCACTCGACATTCACTAGATAGGCACTGCGGTCAAGGAGTTCATAACGCAGATCAATAGAGGAGAAGAGTGCCAACTTACAATCCCTCGCTATCAAAGACCGACACTGCATCATCGTTGACGAGCGTGATCATTTTTCGGGGAACGCGTCGTAAAGAGAGCTGTGTGCCCTGCGTGATGAGAGTAGTTTGAACGCTCATTTATATACTATATCGGAGAACGAGAATGGGGGTGTAATGTGCAGAGTCACATCCTCTGCAAATTTCTATTTGCTGTCTACGAGCGCATGGTACGTGGTCGAGTTTTGAATGGGACTGGGTGGAGTAAGAGAGGTCACACGAGGAGTAAGGGACGAGAAGCGTTCAGATTGAGACAGAGGGTGTGATGTCAGAGTAAGAGTAACTCAACACGACCCCGAAGTATACAACAGAGTTACTTTCGAGAATAAGTACAGCGCGAAATGAGCGAGATGGCACGGTTAGGATGATCCTCTGACTCACCAACAGATTTTGCTATTGACTACATCATAGCGCTAAGGTGCATTTCGCCGCCTCTCAAGCTCTTTTGTCCGTTCCCATGCATCAATTGTTACCTCCTGCTGCAGCTGAGATGCTGCAAGAAGCCTTTGCGCGTCGAGTATTGGTACACGTAGAGCAGGGATAAGGAAAAGAGAAAGCCGACCTTGCCACTTTCATGAGATGAACGAGATCCTCTGCAGTCATCGATCTGTCTTGTTGACGCTGGCGGACAAAATCTTCTCGGATGTGCTGCATATATGCGCATGAGAACACCCAACCCAATGCAGTGCGTGCAAGTTGAAGGTCGTGATTACCTTGGAGGTCTCCGTAGACACCTGCACTTTCTCGCTTGCTGCTTTACAGGCGGCAACATATGATCGGTATGCTGTCAGCTTCTCTGGCGGTGGTAAAGAAATTTCTTCTTTTTGCTTGTACAAGTCAGCGCTGGTATTGGAACATCGAAGGGGGACGTTGATACCGGTCTATGTGCAGGTTTTGTGAAAAAGCCGATCAGTGAATATGGAAGGGACCTCCGAGGTGTGAAATTACCTGGAAGAACGTGCTCTTCCTCCCCTCGCTCACCACTATGACTGAGATGTCTGTATTGAAGGGGAATGTACTTGAGAACGGAAAGATGTACAGCAGTGTTTGTGAATCCATCACGTCCTGAATTGCGTGGATATTGCTGACACCTGTGATTGCAGATACGTCATCAAAACGCCCTGAGGAAAGAGGGAAAGACCTCACACACCCCTTTCGAGCAGCTTACCCTCTTGGATTCCACATTCTGTAAAGAGGATAGTTGTTCCGAGGGGAAGTTGGAGGTACCCGGAGTGCAGATCCTCGTCTTTGCTTTCGGGCAGGAAAAGCGTCGTATTAAGAAGATCCAGGGAGAGCGGGATAGACAGGTATTGTGGCAGAAGCTCTGAAAGGACATGTGAAAGTGTTGGAAGCATAGGTGACGAGAAAGGCTGTGGAAATTGCGATATGGTAAGGGAAGGGGGAAGGAGAGGGATTGCACGGGTGTGTCTGTTAGAAGGTTAACGAAAACGAAATAGGAAGTCCATTTATCAACGAACACTTTTGAAGTTAGTTGGAGGAGAAGCCATTCTGCAGCATCATCATCGCCCCCAAGAGCCTCGTGAGACATCCATTCTACAAGATCTTTGCGTAAATTAGGATTAAAATCTGCACGAGTGACACTTGCAGGGGTGAGTTGATAGCAAACAACATGCAATACTGGGGCGTCTGGCGATGATTCATCTTCTATGCTAAGACTGGGTAAATCATGTCAGGAGGATTAAAGGTGGGGCCATCGTGAGTGACATACGGCTCCGATGAGAGAATCCCAACAAAAGTGACCACATCGGTAGTCCTCAGATTTTCTGTGTCGGGGTGGTCATACATCTTGTACGCATTAGCTGTGCATGCAACGAAACCAGGAATATGGCACCTTTACTCGTACGCCTATATGGGGTGCCCCTGGTATGGGGAATTTGTGTGGCTGAGAGGGCGTATGTGCGGGGAAGCTTGCTGGAACGGCTGGTCAAGTGTGAAATGTGATGGAGATTATGTGCGCGTACTGGGAACTGGTTGAGATATCTCATTGGTTCGCCATGGAGACTCGCCTGGGACAGATACTGCCCAGACAATCGTCGCATTTCCAAGATGATCAGAATCAAAGACATCTGAGACATAGTCACTTTGGGATGGTTGTATCCCCCAACCACCACATCTGTTGTTGCCTAATTTTGCGAGATACACTTCGTTTTCTAGTGAGGTATCCTGAATCATAGCGCGAAAGCGGACAAGCGTGCCACTGGTGTACGATTCTGGGGGATGAGATATATCGAGTGATGGGAGCTGTATGGATGGTTAGCTGACATAGGACGCGGTTTTGCTACTTCTGACCTGGTTGACTGCATGCAGGTCACTAGGGTCGAAAAATATGTCGGAAAAGTGTCTGGCCACTGCGGATGGAAAACCAACCAGGTTGTCACCGTCGCGAGTGTCGTAGATACGTTGAATTGATTTCCTCGGATTATATATTTCTTCGATGGCTTGGACAGCGACCATGATAGTTATACGTTGATTGAGTTGGACGTGTTATCATAATCTACAATAATCTGCTTACTAATATCCGTGGCTGTGGACACTGGACAGCAAGTAAGTAATACAGCGCCCAAGTCCCAGCCACATATCTGTTCGTCGACAACGACAACGACGACCACCCACGATGACCCTCTTCAGCCGGAAGAACAAACACAGAGACAATGCAGATAGCCAATACCAGAACGGCGAGCCCAAGAAGGAGAAAGGCAGCTGGAGGAAGCCTGCAAGTAAGCCGCATACATCACCTCGCTCTCTCTCATTCTCCCTAACCGCAGCAACTCCTTTGTCCCTCCTTTTAAACCCTGCATATATTGAACTTTGCGTACCCAAGATACCGCTTTCAAACAACAGCGCCTCAAAGCATGGCAGCCAATACTCACCCCCAAAACTGTCCTACCTACCCTCTTCATCATTGGCATCATATTCGCTCCAATAGGCGGTCTGCTCGTGTGGGGAAGCAGCTTGGTATGTTGCCTCTTTTCATTCCCGTTTCATTCCCATCTTATAAGCGCGAATGTACATGTGTTTGATTGATTTTGGTAAACTGACAGGTGTCTGAAATGACTTTCGACTATACGGATTGCTGGAATCTAGAGAACTCCACATCCCTGGACACTCTCAACTTCCAGCCCATGCCTTCTTATTCATACAACCTTCGCTCCGCGGACAACGACAAAACCATTATTCCTCCAAGCTATGCCTATTTCTACAACGCAACTGCACCGCCGACCCAGACAAACTCGTGTTTTATCAGGTTCACCATCGTATCAGACCTCGAAGCGCCCGTGTTTCAATACTACAAACTCACCAACTTTTATCAGAACAACCGGCGATATGTACAGAGTCTCGACACCACACAACTTCAGGGTCAATACGTCGACAACGACACACTGAGTGTTAGCAACTGTAAACCATTGGCGGTGACGAGCGACGGCAAGGGCATTTACCCCTGTGGTCTGATCGCCAACTCTGTGTTTAATGGTAGGATCTTGGAATCGTAAAAGTGGTTCATGCGTGCCAATTTTACTTTCCAGACACCATCTCTGGTTTCCGCCCAACCTCTGACCTTTCCGGGGCCTCTGACTATAATTTCACCCAGAACGGCATCGCCTGGCCTGGGGAGGCCAAGAAATACAGCGCTACATCCGGCTATGTCGGAAAGCTTGAGGAGATTGTTCCCCCTCCCAATTGGGCACTGAGATACCCCAATAACTATACGAACGACGACCCACCTCCAGATCTCACAAAGGATGAACACTTCCAGAATTGGATGAGGACTGCAGGACTGCCAACGTTCACGAAGCTTTATGGCAGGAACGATACGGCTACGTTACCTGCAGGACAGTACCAGGTTCAGATTTACTATAGTGAGTTTCGCTATCAGAATTCGGTTGATGGTTGATGGTTGATGGTTGATGGTTGATGGTTGATGGATTTTTCATAGATTACCCAGTACAGGGCTTCAAGGGAACCAAGTCCCTCGTAATCTCCACCGTTTCTTGGATAGGTGGCAAAAATCCTTTCTTGGGATGGGCCTATGTAGCAGCGGCAGCCGTATTCGTACTGCTCGCACTCGCGGGAACGATCCGTCATCTCGTTAAACCAAGGTATGTCCGTCCACACCACAAGATAACTCCCGACTGATATGCTATATAGACGGTTGGGAGACATGTCACTCCTTTCTTGGAACCGGTAGATGCAGTGACTTGTCCTCGAGGCGCCATCCGAGGCGCACGAGCGAATGCGAGCACTTTCCACCCAATGTACTGGAGATATATCAGCTACTTCCCATGTAATACAGCGCTTTGGCGTACAGACTGTTGCCCTTGCATCACTTCTAATTAGTATTTATGGTCTCCCCTGTACATGAGCAAACTGACATTTGGGGTATTGAATGTCACACCTATGCCATCACTACGAGCGATGAGGGTGGGGGTGACGGAGATGGCATGAAGCCAATTCCGTCGCAGGTAATGATTGTGCTGCTAGGTGTACCCTCGTCGATGTGGAACTGTGCCCCTGTCATCTGCTGAGCCACATGGATAGCAGTTCTTTCATCCCAATGAGCCAAAGGTACGTTCAAGCACTTGGAGCAGAGCGCAACTCACCTCGTGTGATCTGTCAAAGGACCAGCTTTGACGATCGACCGACCCTTTGCCAGGGCAAGGAAAATGATAATTTGATCTTGCAAATATTCATCCACACATCCCCCATGTTTCAAATTCCTCATCAGTTCCTCGGCAGCCTCCTCCCCGACGTTCTCTGGCTTCTTGTCCTTCGTGCTTACTGCAGACCCTCCAATCAAACATCCCTTGTCGGTCTCAGCCCATAATATTATCCCTCCACCGGCTCCCACGACGTCCTCGTCGCATTCTTTCACCGCTGAGATGGAGATCTTTCCGGACACAATACCATTATCTAGAAGCTTTCGGTGGGCCCCCGAAACCATCCGCCGTGCGACACCCAAACCCAACCCACCAACACGCGCACTCCCTCGAATCGCACTCACCTCCCCGCGTTCCGTAAGATTGACCGGATGTAATGGCCCGGGCACAGAAGGCACGGAACACAGGACGCAACCGCCACCTTTAGGGAAGTAGCCCCTGCGGTTGATGATGAGGTTAGGGGAGATGTGGAAGTGTTTGGAGAGGAAGGGGAGAAGGATTATTTTCGTGTAGTCGATTTGGGGTGCTAGTGAGGCGTTTGTGCCACCCCGGAGCGTGAGGATGGAGATGAGGGGTTCGTGCGAGGGTTGAGATGGGGATGGGGATGGAGAGAAGAGGAGACATGGGAGGGCAATCTGGAGGAGGAGAGTCGTGGAACCTGCGGTTCCTGGGTCAGCAGTAAGCGTTTTGGGGAGATGCATGGGGCCGGGACGGAAGTCGATCACCATGGAGCCCACCTCAACTCCATTGGTCTCAGCGCAGCACATCGCTGCTGCAAGTCTTATTCCTGCAAGTTCAGGGAGTGTTGGTGAACCCCGTGTGCTCTGATTAAGCCTGGGAGAGACAAGATATTATATAGAGGGAACGCACCGGCTTCATGCTGTTTCCGCAGGCCTGCGGGTCGACGGTTTTGGCGAACATTGGATATGGAGATTGGCTTGGAGAGGAGGGCAGATAGCGTGACAGCGTTTCTCAAAAGTTGTCCTCCGCCTTCGCAGAAACTTCCGTCGATGTGAATGAGCGCTTGTGCGATGCTTGAAGCCATCGCAAGGGAATGCGCCAAACCCCAGCAAGACCTGGTACCACTATGTCCTTGCGCTAGACCTTGGCTGGACCTTTGGTCGGTATGGTGTTACCTGCCAGTGTCACGGTGTAAGTTATGGCGCGCTGGTCCTAGTCAGGCTGATGAATGAATCACTGAGTCATTCAAGCGCGTTGGTGTAGAAACTAAGGCAAGGGGAAAACAGTTGTTCCTCTCTTGCACGTAGACGACAGTACTTATTAAATTATTAACCACCTGCACACTGCCCAGTGAACCGCCAATGGTGGCCTAAAAACTAGATGGATGTGGATCGCCGGGAGAATTAGGTACAAAAGTATGGGGATGGTGTCAAGATTGTGATTACTGAATGGGAAATAGTGGGTGTATATCCATGAAAGAACTTTGAAAGAGCGTCGAAAGCTTGAAAATGTGACTTGTGTATGACCACTAGAATCATCATGCTACCGGTGCAAGACGTGTCCCAGCTATAAGGACAACCCTGTCAGCATGAAGCGAACTGGTAGCTCGGTGAGAACTCACAGTCCTTCGCTGCTGCCCTAACCAAGCGGTAGGTTCTGCTTTCCCCTTCGTCTGCTGGGTATGCGAACTCCAGACGCGGAACATGCCAGTGTGGTGCACGACGCCACCCATGTGGTTAAACTCGAATTGGTATCGTTTCTTCAGCTCCAGGTAACGCGTCTGTATTGGGTGCCCCTCATGAGTAACAATGTAAGCACTGGGATGAGCAGGAGAGTGCGAACATTGGCACGATCGAGCTCTGCTTTGAGGTCCTTGATTTGGGTTTGGAAGTTGCCTTCTGCTTCGTCGAAGTCGTTTTGCTATGCGCGCGCTTGTGAAGGGGACGACAAGCGTATAACTGAACGTGCACTTACAGATGACAAAGAGGCAAGCTTAGCTTGCTCTTCTTTGAAGAGTTTGTCTTGCGATTTGATGAACTGTGGAAGAAGTGAGTACTTGACTGACACCTCCACCGAAGTGTCTCACCGCCTTGGCCTTTGTTAGCTTGTCTTGAGAGGTCTTTAGTTGCTCCTTAAAGTTCAGGTTCTCTTCATGAAGTGCCAGCAATCTAGCTTTTACATCTTCAGGCACATCCCTGCCTGATAGCGAAGCACGCAAGTCGCTGGTAGTCCTCTTTTCAATCACACACCTCTCTAAAAAGCAAGTCAGAGCATACCCAAAGTCCCGTTCACGCTGTAGCATCTTTTCTCTCTGTCCTATGCCGTCGCTCTGGAGGGTCACTTTCTCAAGCAAAAGTGCGTTGACTTGTTCAAGCTGCATACGATTCTTCTCATTGAGCTCCTTCATTTGTTTCTTGAGACGATCCGCCTCGGCTTCAAGTGCTGCTTTGTCTTCGCTGACCGACTCTCGTAGCGAGGCGAGTATTTCTACTTGATCTTTGTTAACGAGGTTTACTGGAGGAACGAAGGTTAGAGAGTATTAATATAAGGTGGATGGAATACGGACAGTCCGATTTGACGATGGTGAACTCTCGCTTTTGAGAATCATATTGGACTTCGAGTTCTGCGTGTTCTTTTCGCAGTACCTCCAGTTGGTCAACCGTTTCGTTCAAACGCTGGCGAAGAGCAATAGCTGCTTCAGCCCTGCACAGGCATGATTAGTCTCTATCGTGAGGAGCTTATGGAGCGTGTATACCCGTCACCTAAAACCTTGCCACTACGTATCTCCTCCAAGTCGCGCTGCAGAACAAGTTTCTCCCGGTGTGCGGTGAGGTAATCGGCCTCATATCGTGATTTCATGCGATTCGCGTCATCTAACAGGTTTTCCAAAACCAAGATCCGGCTACCATCTGCTTCATTCTTCTTGACTGCTGACAGCTCGCGCTGAAGCTTCTTCACCTGGAGTTTGAGGTCGGTCATTGTTGTCCCGGAAATAGCGTCGTCGAGCTCGTTGTCGAGTGCAAATGATTCCTCGCCTGTTAGTTCCTCTTCGGTGAACACGTCCACGTTCCGTCGGGGTTCTGCCTCTGAATCGCTTGGCTTCACGGTGGATGGAACTCGATGAGACGTCAACTCCAATTCACGCATCCTCTCCTGGTACAGTTCGAGCATCTCCGAGTCTTTCATGCGTTCCTCTGTCGTGATCCGAAGCTTGGTACGCGTTTGTTCGAGTTCAAATTTGACGGTTTCGAGTTCCTGTGTTCTCGCGGAGACTTTGGACTCGAGTTCGGCGATTTGGTTCTTGTAGGAGTCCATCAGGGGCTTGAATGCTGCAACTTTGCGGTATTCCTCTTCTATGGAGGCATTTTTGTCAACGAGGTCTGCATTTTGGCGCTCGAGCGACTGTTCGGGAGTTCCATCAATGTGTGAGAGAGGGTAGATGAAAGACGCCAAGGAACTGACTTTAACGTGCTGTCGGAGATCGGCGCCTTCCTGGAGCTTCCTCTTGTATTTCTCCATGACGTTTTCGGTCTTCTGGAGCTTGTCTGCAGCATGACGATATCTTAAAGGTAAAGCAGGCAAGTGTTGAGTTGGCAGCTCTAAAGGGAGACTGGTTCGCATACTCGTCCACTTGGTCTTTCAGGCGCGCTGCCTGATCAGCTTTCACCTGAAGCTCGTCAACTCTGCGTGTGAGTTCGCTGACTAGTGAAGTCTGTTTGTCGAGCTCAGCCTCTGCCATTGCAAGATTATCTTCGCTCTTCTGGCTACCATCTCCGCAGATATTAGATGGCGTTCTACCTATCTGTTCGCGCTGGTAGGCACTCACAGTTCCGACCGAAGCCTGTCGATCTCAGCGCGCATCATGACGTCGGCTTTGTCGTTCCGCCTGGTCTCGAGATCTCGCTGTGCTTCGCGAAGTCGAGCAAGGGAATCTTCTTTCTCTGAGGCGACGTCATCAAAGTTGGTTTGGAGGGTACGGTGCTCTTCCAGGAGGGCTTGGTAGACTTTCTCGACTGTCTCTTTCTCTGCTAGGATTTGACTGCGTTCAAATTGTATCCGGTAATAGTGATCATCTCTGGTCCGGAAGTCGTTGAGTGGTCCGTGGATGGGAGATGCGAGGAACTCACTCGGTCATGCTGACTTCTCCAATACCGTGGTCACCTTGCGATGAACTGATCTTCACCATAACCTGTCCACGCTGCGATTGAACGCCGTCCTCACGCCATTGCACCACACCTCAGAGCTTACCTGCTCTATGGCCTTCATCAAATGATGTTGCGCTCCCTCATTCAGTTTCTGAATCCTCTCAATGATCTCCTTATTCTTTTCACACTGTACCGCGATTGCAATCGTCATGCGACACATGATGAGCGTCGCACTGAGATTGTGGTCTTTTGCGATTGTTTGGAGGTCGGGCACCTCGAGGCCGCTTGTCGGCTTTTGGAGGACATCGGCAAAGTATTGGGTGAGGAGACGGTAGAGACGTTTGAGGGCGCTGAAGCGGAGGACCCAGTTGTCGGAAAGCTGGGGCGTAGTGCGACTGGACTGTCTGAAGTAAACCGCATCTCTGCGTATGTACGTGGTTAAACACGCTAGGTGGTGAACGCTGCGGGCGTGGGCTTACATGAGTGAGAGGATCTCGAAGAGTGCCGCACCGTCGCTGAGATCTGAAACTGTGGTAACGGGGCGCGCAAGATTGAACGTGGCAAAGAAAGCAACGAAAGCGTCGAGTTCCTTTCTTTCATGTTCGGACATGGCAAGTTCGTTGACCAGAACCGATACCAGACACGACGACGACGACGACGACGACGACGAGAAACCAGTTCTCAGTTGCTATAATGCCTACGGACAGCGATCAGTATCGATTACATAACGCGACTAGGAAAGGCAGGCCTCTAGAAAGGCAGTGGCATACTACAGAGCACTCAGGTTACGATCAAGGTCTATCATGTCAAGCAAACAGTACATCTGCATCAGTACACGAGCCAGTTCCGGCACTGGCGTACGTCAAACCCTATATAGTCTCGAGAAGCACGCCGTGGAACAGAGCAAAACCGCTGCGAATAGGTAGAATACTCGTCCTTCTTTCATGGAATCCCCGTGTGCAAGGAAGTTCCTCAATTGGAGAAATACTAAACCAACAAAGAAATTCACAGTCCCTATACGGAGTGTGAAAGAGGCATAGAAGAGCGCGAAATCGCGACTTACAGTTTACGGACAAACTGACCGATGATATCGCAGAAACAGCCTATACGTGAGATGATCAACCCAACTCGAGGCTGCAAACGAAAGCACTTACATGGAGTGGCGCAACCTCTGGGATTATAACGAACGGTATGGGTCCAAGTCCAATGGCAAACGACCTGACAAGCGAGTTGGGGCAAGCAACTATTCAGTAATTGGCACTTACATCACGAAGGTAGTGATAGCTATGCTCGAGAGGGTGACCCATCCTGAATTAAGGCCATACCCCACTGCTAAATGCGAGACAAGTGCACCGGCGACAGACCAATGGACCAACTGCTTTCTGCCAACACGCTGAAGGATGTCAAAAAGGGTGCCAATCAGTGCGGTGAATAGATATACCTCAATCAAGAAAATTGGGGGAAACGTCATGAAAAAGTTTACGATTGTGATTCCTAGCGAGACGTATGCCGCGAATTCGGGAAGTGATCTAGAGAGGATATTATTGCTATAGTACAAAACTAGAATTCGGTGAGGAATGAGGGTAGCAACCACGCTATGGTCAATGACTTGCCTGCATTGATACCTAAGATCGACAAATCAGTGACGTGGCTCAAAGAAACACAAGCAAATGCAATACCAGATAATTGTTGGGATGCCATTGCAAATGTGATAGTAAGGAGTGGCCTTCGGAGCTCGCGAGAAGCGAGAAGTTGTGGAACGGTAACTGCTGCCCTCTGTTCACTACGAGGGACATCAACTTCGTTCTCAGGTATAAGAAGCGGTTCTTCGCTGCGTTCCTCGACTAAGAAGATGAGCATGCACTTCACCACATGAATCCTAAACCTACGATCTGAGCGGGCGGTTCTGGCTTGGTCTGCCCACAGCCGTCGAATGACAGTTTCTTGTTCGTCTACGAAGCCATTTTGATTGAGATAAGCTGGTGATTCTGCGATCATGGGATTGACCAAGTACTGTACAGCGGATAATGCGAAGGAAATGAAGAGTACAAGACGCCATTGTGTCGGAGTGGCCAGTCCAAAGCCCATGATTTGGGTAAACATGATCCCGATGACGATGGCGAGTTGTGTGAGGACGCCTAAGCAGGCTCGTCAGGTGCAGAGGCAAGGGAGTGGGATAATAAACATACCTAAGTTGCCCTTGATTTTGGCTGGTGCGATCTCAGAGAGGTAGATGGGACAGACACAGATACCAATACCAGCGGCAACTCCGACAAGGAACCTAAGAAGCTGATGTATGAGAGTATGTTTGTAGAAGTTGATGTAAGTTAACTCAAACCTTCCCAGAGCGATGGGGACAACGGAAGCAGCAACACCGGACATAGCGGCACCAGCAGCGTTGAAGGCGGCACTGAGTTGTGTTGCACCTTTCCTACCATATCGGTCCATGGCGAGGTTGGCGAAGAGACTACCAAAGAGGCCACCGACTGTGAACAAGGAGGTAACGAGGGAGAATGTGGCATCGGACATGGGTATACATGTGGGGAGGCCATAGTTCTGGGGAATGGGGGTAAAGGTGTGTTGGCAGGTAAGAACTGCTTGGAGCTGGTTCAGTGCGGATGTGTGGTATCCATACTGAAGGGTCATTAGCTCATAGGCGGGTAAAGTGAGCGGGGAGGGGTGAACTGACCTGGAAGGAGACAGTGAGGACCCAGAGACATACGAACCAACCGTAGTGAGTAAAAGAATGAGCTCCGTTATTTGGAAGCATGCCTTTGTGAAGTTCTTGGAAAAGTTAGAAGGAGACTGGTACTCGTTACATGGACCAAATACTCAACTTACGATCATCTGATTTCGTGGCTGTGCAACACCACTAATCTTCACCCCTTTGTCGAACAAGTATCATCGTCAAGTACATAGTCCTCAGTCCTCAGTCCTCAGTCCTCAGTTCTGACATCTCAATCGTTCAACATTCATCACTCAGAGACCATCGTTGGTCCATCATGACAGCATCAATGCAATGATTTTATAAAATGTAATGTACACATGACCTTGGCATCTAGAATTCCGAAGCATTCGTACGTCAAGTTCCCCATTCCGATTGCCAGCATGCCGCATTATGAACGCAAACTTGATCACGCAAGACAATGTCCGTCCTCGTTACTCGCCTTCTGCCTCTAGGTGAATTTGACCTATGTTCTCTTTTCCTCCTACTTTCTAAGTCCTGCTCTTACCTCCTCTGACCCTTCTTGAGTGTCCCCGCTGTTCGCTTCAAGCTGGTCCATTTCATTCTTTACCCCTCACACTCTCTTGAGTTCATCTCAACCCAGTTCTCGTCATGAGAATAAATTTGTATCAAACAGTGCAAGTCCTTTCCTTACTTCTCTCATTGCGATTACCACTGGTACTTGCTGCAACCGCCGACGAATGGAGGGGCCGCGCGATTTATCAGTACGCGTTTCCCCCATTTTGGAGATTCTTGGCTAACTTGGTTCGATTCAAGAATTATCGTAGATCGGTACGCGTTACCCGAAGGAACAGACCCTACAAAATGTGACCCAGGCGACCGTACCTGGTGTGGTGGAACATGGAACACGTGGGTCTGACTTAAATTCACTTCGCGTCAATTGTCCACATACAATTGTAGTGTCCGCGAAAATCTTGACTACATCCAGGACGCCGGCTTCACTGCACGTAGGTCGAATATACCAATCAACTTGAAGTCTGATTATTTTTTCACGCAGTCTGGATCAGCCCTGTGTCACAGAATTTTGAAGGACCCACCACTCCGTATGGCGATCCATATCATGGTTACTGGATTGCTGATGCGACAAACCTCAATGCTCGGTTCGGTACATCTGATGACCTGAAAGCTCTCTCCGATGAATTGCACCGTCGTGGAATGTCAGTCAACTTTGCCCCCCGGCTTCTCGCATTATACTTACCCAACGACCGGCCTAAATATAAACAAATAATTTTAAAGGTACCTCATGGTTGACGTGGTCGTCAACGATGTTATGGCAACTTCGACGAGCCCGGATTTGTCAACATATATGTTCAAGGACAAGGTCAGAACCATGCAGTAATCAGCTCCTATCCCCGCTGAATTTGCACGCATATAGTCGCAATATCACCCATATTGCGTAATTGACTGGAGTAACACTACTAGCGAAGAACGGTGTTGGATGGGAGACACCGTAGTCCCTCTAGCAGACATAAATACTGAGGATCCAACCGTGGTATCGGCGTTTCAGAATTGGATCCAATCCCTCGTACAGGAGTACAGCATCGACGGTCTCCGCATTGACGGTTCGTGTGTGTATAGCTTGGTCCACTGCCTATCTGACGTCTATTCCGTCCAGCTGCGAAGTGAGACATCCTCTCTTGCTTTGAGAACAACCTACTTACGAAAGATAGACACGTCAACATTGACTTTTGGCCTGGTTTCTGCGCTGCTGCCAAGGTATTTTGTATCGGCGAAGTTTTCGGTTCCGACATCAAGTATGCAGCGAGGGACTCAACCTTCTATATTTCTAATTTTTTTTGGCCAGTGAATCGGCGTTGTACCAAGGACCGAACTCGTTGGACTCGATCCTACACTACCCGATGTATGGCGCTCTCGTCGATGCGTTCACTATACCCGGCCTACAGAACATGAGTGCCGTGGCTGATATGATAGCTCAATCGAAGAAAAAATTCACGGTGATTTAAGCAATGATCAAGTATATTCAGGATAATGACAGCTATCTAGGACCCCAGACTACTGGGTAACTTCATCGAGAACCAGGACATCCCGCGCTGGCACAATTTATCTGTTGATCCTCAAAGTCTCTAGTAAGGAATCCAGCTTTCTGGATATCATCATGTTTGGTCTGATGCCCGTAGCAATGCAATGGTTTTCAATTTTATGTCGGATGGGTAAGCTATTTTTATTACCGAGCTGCCCATATTCCTCTCTGAGGGTCAACGACAGCATACCAATTGTATACTATGGTCAAGAGCAGGGCTTCAGTGGATATGCGGACCCGGTAAATCTTCCTTCCTGCCCGATCTGGTCGACACAACCTAAACCATTCTTCAAAGTGGAACCGTGAACCGCTGTGGACCTCAGGATATGCTAACACCACGACGTACCAATTGATGTCGACGTTGAACCAGGTCTGATGGGCCTTCTTGGGTACTCCTCTGTCGCTGACAGACCCTCGTAGTTCCGCAAATTCTTGGTTAGCACCACTGAATGGGTCAATTCCTTCATGGAAGTTCTCACTACCACGGACAACGGTATTGCCATTCTTAAAGGTGATGTGATCTCCATCATGACCAATATTGGATCTCCGGTATGCTCCTTTTTTGTAGTGTGAAACTGAACTTAGACTTCGTCACACAGCCTAAAAACGTCAGTATTCCGGTGTACACACCATATCCTGCTAGCACAGCTCTCATCAAGTAAGTTGTGTGGACACTGGACGGGCGTCCCCCACGTTAACCCTCCTATGTCGCGTAGTATCCTCACCTGTGAGCAATGGCCGGTTGGCAGCAACGGCACCATCGAAGTGCAGTACAGCCGCGGTGGTGTTCCTGTCATTTTGATACCTATGGATTATCTGCCAGGTTCTGGGCTCTGTGGAACTACCTCCCCAGCACAAGGTTCGTCGCAGTACACGTCTGGGGTACAGACCACACATCGTGATATGACTGGTTCTCGGGGAATTGTGTTGTCACTTGTTGTGGGCCTCTTGTTGTTTTTTGGTTTATAGTGATTGTTTATTAGGGTTGTACTGGTGCTTTTGTTTTGTTTGGGTTTTTTTTGGCTTTCGTCACTTCTTATTTTGCTCGACAGATTATACCAACGGGTACTTGGGCTCAGCAATGTATAAAAGAGCAGCTATAGTCTACCAGTATCATATGGTGACATCAGGTGAAACGTTCTTCTGTCCGTGGTCGCACTCTTTCCAAGATCAACTCCACCGACCCATGTCTACAAGAAACTGCTTGATGGAATCGTGCATACCAGCACATTGTGGGCTACTGGCCCGTATCGACTGTGCTTCCGCAACTAACTCTTCCAGGTGCTACGCGATTAATAAGTTATGCAAATCTGACGACAGGGGGTATCTAATGTTCTCTTACTTGAATACGTCGCATTGCCCCCGGATGCGTGCGTAGGAACTCTAAGCTGGATCCGCCATGAGCTTGTTCGTACTTCGCCAGACGCTCTTGCATCCTGCGATGTATGTGTAAGGAGATTGGGAGGTGAAAAGAGGGGAGGCATTATGTTTACTCCAGTGTAGCTTGAGGGTCATAACATGCTCTTGCAGTTATACGCATGCCGATAGTATCAGCTGTCGGGGTCTCGATTAACTCATAGAGAATATTTGGCGGCCTTGTAGCTCATGCAATCCTCACCTTCTAATTCTTGTGTTCTCGAGTTGGGGAGTTCAAGGAGGAGTTTGCTCAAGAGGTTGGTCACGCCAATGTCAAGGCCAATTGATTGCAACAGAAATGCGATCAAAATAAAGACCTTGGAGGACGAATAACGCTCTGGTGCATGACGTGCGACTAAAAAGACGAGTGAAAGTCGTACAGGGGAGAACATGCACACTTCGTACCTACATGTCCGATTTCTGGACAGAAGCCAAGATTAGTCTGAGAGCACGGAAGAAAGGAAGACTAACCATGGCCCAGAACGGCGGCCAAGCCTTGTTCATCCTTACAAATTGGCAAAATACCGGTAAAAACGACGATATTACCTTGGGAAAATGGGTATTCAGCGAGTGCATACCAGGTCCACACATATCACACACCGAAAGTGGCCAAGGCATTGACAACTCTGGGATCGTTCACGACAAGCAAATTCCACTCTTTCCTCCCACTCTCCATAGTTGAAGACGATCTATATGGTCTTGCGGTTGAGAAAGGATCGTCGTGCCAGAGGTCGTCGCTCCCTGACAATGATCTCTGGGGTTCGCTCGAGTGAAGAGTGCCGAGGTTGGAGGCCTCCAGAATGTCAGTAATGACTCGGTGAACATGGCGCGTGATGGGGTGATCAGCAGGTAGAATCTTGCCCTGGAACTCTGATAGGAGTTCTGCATAGGCAGCTTGGGCAAGTTTAGCTTCATACTTTGGACTTATGTCCATGAACCTCCATCGACCAGTTTCTGGTACCGGCTCCAGACTACCCGGGGGTCAGTACGTGAATGGAATGGGTATGGTAGGGCTTAACAACATACTGTGCCACATAGTACACCACACCTCCAACACCAATGAAAACTATTATCCTCGTTCTCGGATCCCAGGAACTCTCAGACTGGTGGGGATGTGACTGCCCATTCGAAGAGAACCGCGTGTACTGGGCTTGCAGAGGAGACGTTGTAGACAGCTGGCGAAGGCTGAACTGAGGTCTCGGGGGAGATGACTGAGATAGCGCTGACACACGCCATGGATACACAAAAGTCCGAGATGGGGCACAAATGATAGAGCGAGTGAGTTGGGAGCGCGAGTGTCCCAATGAAGGATTTCTGAAGTGAATAACTCTGAACATCTTGGTGCGCAGGACGGTCAAATGATGGTGAAATTCAAAGCGAGTGACCCAGATCGATGAACACGGTCAAGGCATGACAAGTAGTACGTCGTGCATTCGGCAGGAGGTTGTTTGAATCACAAGCTGTTGCCAAACAAAACAAAAAACATTCATATCTTCTTCAGCACTCCCGCCAACCAAGTTCTTGAACCAATAATGGGTATTTTCGATCCACTACCGTCCACCCCGCTCTGTACAAACCTCGACGTTTGTTGCAATGAGCTTCTCATCCATTATGAGCGCGGGAGTTAGAACGCCAAACGAGCTGCAGTTTCGTTTGCCTCATGGCCACTTGGTAACCGACAGTCCAACTTGAAATATCCGAGTGACACCTGAAATCAACTTCGGTTCACGACTCATCCTTATGCCCGATAGATTAACTTTGTACTACTAACCTCTAGGCAAAGGAAAATGTCGTTCAACTACGACTTCATGTCCAATGGTCGGCGCAAACATTGCCCCCAACCCCCCATCTCGTCTGTCCCGCCAGTGAAATCTCCAAAGTCCCAAGACGCCCATTTGTTCCCAATGTCACTCCACGTGGCTTGCAATTCAACTTCACTGATGCCAGACTGTGATGAACCCTACTCAGGCTGCCCGTTCAACGCGTCCTTGGTGGAGCTGCCAATCAACTTGGACGACATGTTTCATGACTGGGACATGGATAATGGCAGCCAATCATCAGCAACAATCCTCTCTCGCTCCGTCTCTCCAACGCTATCTACAAACCAACCCCTGAGCGACACCAATCACACATTTTCAGAGTTTGTCTCCACAGACCTGCCCGCTCGGCTGACTGAGTCACGACATTGTTTTATCTACCCGCTCCACGAACCGGGTGAAAGGATAGCGGAGCGCACCCAGCAGCTTCGCGCTCGTACTGCTGCCATACTCAGGTCATTACCTGCGACAGTCGAGAATATCACAGATGCATTCGACAACTACGTCCCTCAGAAACATCAACATCTTGGGATTTACGACGACGGGCACCCGCTAACGGTAGCTTTATCGCCAAAGCTAAGACGTGTTTCAGGGATTCCAAACATGCGCAACACCTTCCGTGGTGGTGATCCCGTGCCAATACACCCTGCATCTATCTCCCGGACAGAACTATTCAAGGTCCGTAACCTAAATCGTCGTCTTGTACATACCCAGACTTAGTAAATTATCTAGGCTTCATTCGAGCTCGACACAGTCGCCTCATCGTCACGATCAATATCTCCCTTCTCCGCCTGCTCTTCGGTAGATACCCTTGTGGATCTCGGGCATGCATTGCCTCAGAGTTCTGGTGATCTGAAGACGCTATACAAGACAACTGTCAGCTCCACATCCATTACTTCCAAATCTGCAACGAAATCTCCTTGCACTTTCCTCCAGCTACCATCACCTACTTGCCCTCCAACATACACATCAAAATCGATGCTCCAGGAAACGCATCTTTCCCGTCACTCACTGATACATCGCCCGCACTGCAACAGTCGTGTCCAACAAGCGCTGCGTCAGGACAACTATGGTTGCGCACGTTCTGGAGACACTATCTGGTCGTGTGCCAAGATTGCGCAGTCGGCAGTCAAGCGTGCTGCTCGACAAGGTTACACCCCAAGGAAGAGTCGGCTTTTCAGTGGTCCCTCTGCCCTGGCTCTCCCTCTGTGAGGGTGGGTCCTCCATCGAGTTCACGACCTTTTACGAATTTTACGATGCTCCCAGGCCGGGCGACTTCACCTTCCTTAATGTGTATTGGTTACTTGTGCTGGTAATACTTTCCCTTTTTATACTTTAATCAACAACATCCCACATAGCGATCAGTCTTTTACCCACTTCAAGTTTGTAACACTAGTTTGGGCGGCAGGCTGCCATGAATCACCCATAAGGCAATTGACTTACTTCTGACGGTGATCTGTATTCCGGGAATACAATGGCGATGACAGGGACACGAGAGTGAGGCCTGAAGGCCTGAGATTTGAAACCTCCAATGCGTAAGGCATGAGATACAATACGGCACTTCTCAGATGCTATTATGTAATAAAATTTTCCCCCGAGTACCCGAGTAGCATTTGCCCTGCAAAATCCATCATTCATCATGCATCATGTCTCAAGCTGGTACAACTGCACAAGTAGGCACTCATTTGCCAATGAACCCACACAGCTCACTCTTCACCAGAATTCTAGATGGAAATTTAAGGAACGGGAAGAGGCTAGATATCCTCGCGAAAAGGTGATGGGATTTGGATTCGAGAATGCAGATTATGGACTAAGATTACTTGGATACATAGGGAGAGGCCCAGCTTCCTGTGATCCGCGCTAGGCTGGAGGAGAATGGCAAGAATAGTGCAGACGCTAACACTGGAAATGCGGTTGCTGAGCACGACTTTGAAGGTGGCTTTGGAGGACAGGAAGATCTCGAAGATCGCTACGCCACGACAAGTGGGGAGCACTGACAGCACTCACCACAAGGACCCACGAGATCACCGTTGTGTCAGCATTGTCCAGACCCGGATTATGTCTGTAGTATAATGAGATGCTAAACGAGTGGTAGGAGGATAAGTGAAAGTTTGATGACTACTGAGTGCTGCAAGTCCATGATGGCCAAGACAAGGCGAAAGAACAAAGTAAGGAAGGGCGGCCAGGATAATGGGGGTAGTGTGAATATTGTACATGAAAGTGATAAGATGAAATAATGACAATCAAAACCCTGACAACCATCTGCGATGACACGCCAAACCAGCGACCCGGAAAAATCCATGAAATCAGTGTGCAGTGTTCAGAAGGCTCATCAGTGAGATTATGAGATGCGAGGAGGAGGGGTAGTCATGGGTTCTAGAGCGCGGGCAGCAGCGCCAGTACTGCACAGCGGTGAAGGTGGAGCTGCGCTTGGACCAATCCAAGGGTCGAGGTAGCTGCATGTTGCGATGCCGACCATCTCTCCAGCATTGTCAGAAGGATTCTGCCATCCGTTACCTGCGTTAGCTGTCGCGACAGACTTGCCCGAGGTCACGGTGAAAGTGGGTGGTGGCAATGTGGCGACGGTACCAGTTGGTGTATAGGAGGGGAGTAAAGTCACCGCGCCAGCGTTGCTGATGGTGGCAGGGGGCCAGGCGTATTCCTTACTGACAGATGCAGCAATTTGTCCAGCACCCTCACCACCTGTCTGCCACGGCTGAAGTGGAGGGCTCCATAGGTTTTGATCTGCGCAAATTCCAGAAGCAGTGCGAGGATCCTTGGGCATCCATCCATTCTGCAATCCAAGAGAATACGACCACTGCGGCGACCCCACGACACCGGTAACCGACGAATTACCAATTTTCCAAGTCCAGAAGAACCAGTTCTAGCCCAAGATTCATGAACGGACAATTCAGGTGAAGAGAGAAGAGCATACCTGAAGAGCATCCATACTTGCCAAAGCAAAGTTCATGATACCCGTTTTCATCGTTGTGTCCCAGGTTTGCCAGTCGGTCCACGGGGTGCAACTGCCAACAACAGGCCAATTGCCGGGGTACGTCCCCTCGTAACGTGTGCCTAGGCCCACGCCATTGACCCACAATCCGCAGTCAGTGACGGCATTGCTGAATTCACCTGCTGCTGATAACCCAAAGGCACTCATTGATGTATTCAAAGTGGCAGCCCAGGTATTGCAAGGAGTCTGAGCGTATGATGACATAGGGGCATCAGACTGGCCGCCGAAACAAACGTAAGGGTGATCATCGAGAGCAATACGGTCGGCGTTCGGAAGGAAACCAGCCCACTGGGGAAGCCCAAGGAAACCATCGTGGAACGACACGTAGGCTCCGTTACCTTCGCCGATGCCTGATGCCTGGCGGACATTTTGGTATGCTTGGAAGTAGCTGGGAAATGCGTCAGTTGCGCAACTTCGAGCTTTGATCAAAAGTGATAGTCCTACTATCTCGAGAGTGCATCCTGGCCAACCATGGTTCCCTGAGGTTCGTTGGTAATTCCGAACATAACGACTACATCACGATACTCAGGTTGAGAGATGAATTCCGCGATTATCCGAATGTAATCCAAGGATCGTTGCGTATTTGCCAATCCCATCGGCCCATTGAGCACGTTCACCGAGCCAAGCTTTCCAGAGTGATTCCATCCATTCTGGCTTCCAGGGAGAGCGTGGAGATCAAGATTAATCCGAATGCCGTATTTGCGAGCCCACTGAATAGCCTTGAGGAAGTACCTTTTGCGTGGTCAGACAAGAAAGCCACGTTCAATGGAGAGGCGGAAAGAAGACCTACGTCCAAGAGGTCTTGGCAAGGAAAGGTTCATTGGCGCGAGTCTCGATGGCCCAGTACGGAAGCGGAATTCGGACAAAGTTGAGTCCAGCACCCGCAATGTCAGCGAAGTCCTGCTCTGTCTATCAAACCATAACATAACAATCGGTAATGGAAATATTGTGATAGAAAGACATTGTCTTACGATGAACGTCTGATAATGCGTCTCTAGCTGACTGAGACCACCGCCAGCGGTATCAGCTGCCATTGCCTCACTCAACGTCCATTCGTCCACAGCCTGGGGTGTTGTGGTTTGATACTTCTCGTAAAGAGCAGGTGCACTGTGCCAACATATCAGCAATGGGATGATTGAGTAATGATACGGTACTTGCATGAACTGTAAGAAATAGGTCAGTTGGGGCAACATCAGTGAGACGAGGTACGCACGGGTTCAGTAGTAAGCCAACCACCCAGGTTGACGCTGCAACAAGATACATTGAGTTACCAAAAGAAGAACACTTAGGAGACACGGACCCGAATATCCTATCTGTACCGAATTTGAAGGTTTGATTGAGGGGGGGTGTCCACGAGTTTGCTTGAGCATTATTATTGAATGGGTCGTTTGGGTCCCAGTACCATGTGCCACCGAATGGATTATTGTAAGTGAAAGTGGTACCGTCTTGGGTCGTGATTTTGCTACCATCCCCACCAGTTACTGCAACAAGACTTCCACTGCCGCCCCCGCCGGTCGAAGTTGGGCTGGCAGGGATTGGGGTTGCAGCATTGGAGTTACTTGACTTTGGCTTGACAACTGTAAAGTACACAGGCACGACGATAGCGACAATGACGACAATTGCTGCGGCGATGGATGCGATGATGATGAGACCACGTTTTGACTTGGCACGTGATGTGGGATAAGCTGACCGCTTCTCCGCAAGGTAACGAGGTGAGTCAGAACCACCCGCATAAAGCTCACTGTCCTGAGGGTCGTCGCGGTACGCAGCAGACCCTGCACCACCAAGCTGAGTGGGTGCAGGGTTGAGGGCATAGACAGACGAGTTGCGAGCGGAGGGGAAGCTGTGGAAGGTATTTTGTGATGCGACGGAATCACGGTAAGACTGGTCAACACCCTCGTCGAATCGGGCGGCACCAAGAAAACGTGGGGTAGGTGTACTGGGCGGCATACCTTCCGGGAAGCTTGTCAACTCGACAGGAGGTGTTTCGAAACCTGGAGCGTGAGGGGAAGGGGGATCAGGGTAAATTGAGTTTCGAGAGTCCTGTGTTAAAGGAAGTGGGTCGTAAGGAATGTTGGGGGAGTGAGCATCGTTGCTGCGAGACATTTCTTCAGGTGGCGGGGTTAGATGAATTTGAAAGTTGCCCTGGTCAGACATGGTTGAATGAGCATGAGCATAGGACGAATAGGAATGAGTGGGTTTAATAGTACTAAACGAAATAAGCGGGCATACAAAACGAGGATGTTTCGGCCTCGTTGCAAACAAATGATCTGGAAACAAAAATAAGAAGACGCTAAACTCACAGATACGTATGTAATGAGTCACGGTGATTGTGGGCAGCCCTCCTTTCACAAGTAATGTAAGTATTTGATTGAAACTAGAGGGATAGATCAGATGGATGATTAGGAACAAGGAAAGGGAGACCTCTGTCGAAAAGGATGGACTAGGAAAAAAAGAGCGATGTCGAGGGTCAATGAACAAGCAAGCAAATGTGGGGATATTACAATCCTCGTGACGTGATCAACAACGGCATCCAATGCCGTCCCCCAAGTTCTCACGTCGGTCAGTTCTTACCTAAGCAGCACTACTCGGTCACCTTTGTCCACATCTGTAAGTACCAAGCGTGCCTTTGACTTGAATTATTTCGAGTTTCCAGCGCTACTTGAGCGTGGTCAACTGTCACTACCTTTTAGTTCCTCTTGTAACTGATCATCAAGTCATCCCACAGCCTTCGTTCTGGTGATATTCCTCAGGTACTCACGCTGTTCCATCCAACACGTTGTAGCTCGAAGGGCTCTGTCGAGATAGATCAAAGTCATGACAAGGTCAAGCAAGGGACGAGCGTGTCATCCATCTTGATAGTACTCGACAATCGGGCCATCCGTAGCCTACGCCAGTCTTCGAGTTGCTCGGTTGAGATGAAAATGACCTGTTAGCAAAAGTACAGATGAAGCTCCTGATCCACAATTTAGTACCCTCTCGCCTGGTATTAGAACTCCCATTGATGCAATCTACGAGGCTCCGCGGCCACCGCAAGAACTTGTGCCACCACCTTCACACACACTGCATCGATCCCCATGCCCTCGCGTATTCACGACTCCTCCCTAAATTTGCTGATCGATCGCACGTTATCCAGAGACATTGACATTCCCTGGGATCACTTCCGTAAACATCGTCAAGTATTTTATGAACTAGTCACAGGGTTTGGCGATCCCCTAAATGCCGTGCATTTGTAGCCCTCATATCGATTCTTGTAAGATCTGTATCCTTTGCTCAGCGAGGCCTTGTGGTCGTATATATATGACGGTAGCCACTCAGAAGACCGTGGTGATGCGTACTATCAACAAAAAATATCCTTGCTATCGTGGACATATGTGATCTCTTGCAGCTTGGGTATTGGTATTTCAATCCCCTCGTAAGTCTGGCCATGTGGTACACATGTAAATTTACGATCCCTCGTGTCACCAGAAGGTCCCTTTGGCTGCATATTTATTTTCTTCTTCTTCGCTTGCTTGTAAACGCGATGTTGGCATTCATCGTTTTGTGATTTATTCCGTGACCTGTTGGCTGTGCCCGCAACATCGGCCATATGTGACACCTCGGATTTCGATTTGAGCCAGGTCTCCTGGACTTGGTTTATTGTTTGTCAATGTGATAACTCTGCTCTCTTCGCCCCAATCAACGATCATTCGTGAGAATGTGCAACGCATGAACAGGGATAACGGGGACTGGTTTGCTTCCAGTAGGCAGGTCGTGGGCATTAATCAAAATGCTTTCGTGACATAAGAGCTGATCACTTCGATGCCAAGGGTCAGAAAACGGGAGCACCACGTACTAGCATACGAAGCTATCACCTGTCTTGGAACAAGAGTGGAATCATTGCGTGTTCTGTTCACTTGCGCCGATAGACTTCAGGTGATGCGATTGTGAAGTTGGTCCACAGTCATCATGTCATGTTTGGGTCCAGTCCATCCAATTGTGCCACCTCCGCTCACCATGATCTTGAATCATTCGCGGTGGAGTAATCCACGCTCCGATATGGTTTGGGCATACAGGTAGCTCCTTCGACCCGATAGTCCGAGGAACTCGGGTACCGACTGCGTCAGTGGCCAGCTGTTCACATTCCCCAACTCGTAGGGTAAGTGTTCTCTATGAGCCTGAACGGAGTCCGTATGGGTATATGGGTATTACCGGGCATACATGGGAACGCTAGAAAGACAGGGGGTCAGGCGATCTGCGCATTGTCCCTGCTGAATGCTTGCGGCTGTGTATCATAGGATCGTCGGCGTTGCCGTGGCACAGTCTGCACAGTGGCAGCGACTCGGAGAGTGAGTCCCCTTACCAATTCAGGAAGGGAGCTCCCTCTCTGTGCAACAGAGGAGGACAGGGAATACGGCGCGATTATCCCACCAGGACGGACGGGACCCGATAAAAGGTCAGGCCGGTCAGGGGAGATGTGTGTTTTTGTACTGGAATAGAATGGCTCTTGGTACGTGCGGCCCGAGCTCCGGTCCCCGGATCGGAGGTGTTGTCGTCACGTGCAACAGAGATGGGCTCGGAATTTTCCAGGCTCAAGACGTCCTTCAAGTTGCAGTGTTTTTAGTGCCAGTGGAAAGCCACGACGAAGCCCTGTATGGTAAGCCATAGCCATGAAAGTGGGCGTATGGCCTTTCTCAGGGTGAGGTGGTCTCAATGCATTCGTGTGATTGGCTATAGATTACTCAAAAATTGCCTGTTGTTCGTAAACCATGTATGTCTACGAAACTCATCGAGAGAACATTGGTTTGTGTGCTACCATTCACATTCATGTTTGTTTGTTATCGCTCCGAGGGGGATGTGAATGTATATTCTCTGGCTTAGTACTTTAAATACATGGGGGTAAAAACAATGGAAGCGGAACTTGGGATCAACAGAAGATGAAGAGCATATGATGCGAGCGAGAGGAAAACGAGAGTTCCCCAAACTCAGGCTGAAGTAAGCGAGAGATAATCTGTGTGATTTGATTGCGTAGATAAGAATCGTCACGTGGAGATCTATAATCGTGTGAATGCCATGGCCATGTCGTGGCTATGCTGGAAAGTCACTGGCAAGCCATGTCGCCTGGCTAGTGTCCGGCATGAGCGCCACTAGCACTTCAAACACTGCGTCCTTGCACATCCGAAACTGCTGCACTTGATCGCGTTGAAACCCGTCAAGTTAAGCTCAATACGATTATCAGACTCAAGTTTCGGCGTGACACCCAACCACATTGCCAGCGGTACTACTTGGTGCACTCCGAAGCGTTCACGGTGGGACAATCGGAGTCGCTTCTATTCTATTCAGGACACATCCTTCCCTGTCCCATTGTCAAGAAATCCTTTCTGCGTCAATGATTTGGCCTCACGTCGCTGAAAGTCTCTTCAGACGCTGCCACCTTAACTGGTTCTCAGGTCGCAATTGGGCAATTTGGTTTCGTGCCCTGGCATCACACGATATAGCACCTGCTCAACAAAGCATGCGGCATTCACTCTCATGTGTATTTTGAGTCAGTGCACGCGCTCACAAAAATGCACAGTAACGATCTCATCCAGTGCTGGTATATAATGTCAGTAGTTGTGCCAGCATGTCATTTTCAGCTACGGGCATCTCTAGCTAATCTCAATTGCACTTGTGGTTGCCGCGAGCTGAGCTACGGCAATGGTGTTCGTAAACCTGCTTTGGCTTGCTGTTGGCGCTCTCTCGTTTACTTCAAAGCGGGTGGCTGCTCTGGGATCTGAATGTTCTGCGGAGGTCACAACAGGAACTGCTGCCCCAGAGGCGCCATACTGGCTTGAGGATATCACTCATCAAGGCATGGCCCCGTACGCTGCTAATTTGAGTACCTATCAAGTTTTTCGCAATGTCAAGGACTACGGTGCCAAGGGCGACGGTGTAACTGACGACACTGCTGCAATCAAGTAAGTGTCGTGTGGGTGGATGGCACATGCAGTAAAAAAAAACTAACTTTTTTTTGAAGTATGGCGATATCCTCAGGCGGCAGATGTGGTTATGATTGCCCTAATGGCTCCTCGACGTGAGGTTCATGTACTGTCTATAATATTTTGGTGCTTACCATATTTGAAGTACCACTCCGGCGTTGGTTTACTTTCCGGTGGGGTAATGATGCCAAGCTCGAGCAAGCGAACGTCCTGTTTGATGTGCTAGTTAGGACATACTTGGTTTCGTCCCCGCTGCAAGCATATTACTACACGGTGATGATTGGAGATGCAAGAACGCCTCCGACACTCCTCGCTGCAGCTAACTTCACTGGAATAGCTGTCATTGGTATGCGACTGCAGATCATGAGATGAATCATTTTGACATGTATTCAGATGCTGATCCCTATGGTCCCTATGGCTACAACTGGTACGTTAACCAGGACAACTTGTGAGTGGATTTTTCCATGTGGTAGATACTCCTATCAAGCACTTGCGAAGCTACCGCTCTATACGCAACTTCGTTATTGACCTTACGCAAACACCTGCCACGGCGTCATCGACTGGCATTCATTGGCAAGTTTCTCAAGCAACCTCTTTGGTTAATGTTGTGGTGAATATGTCTACTGAGCCCAACACCAACCACCAAGGTGAGTGGATCGTGGATTTTGTGCCAACTGGAAACCGACAATCCCCCAGGTCTGTTCATGGAGAACGGAAGGTTAGCCATTCCAAATTTTTGTAGTGTTTACCTTACTAAACGAACATCATAGCGGTGGTTTTATGGGAGGTATGGCGAAAGCTTGCAAGGATATCCTCACGAGCACTGAATTGCTTTCAGACATCGTATTCAATGGAGGGAAGTTCGGTATCTGGGTTGGGAACCAGCAGTTAGTCTGTAGATGCTTGTCGTTTGTATTGCTGACCATTTCGTGCGAAGGTTTACCGTTCGCAACATCACTGTCAACAACGCAAATACCGGTATGCTTTCGACAATTTGGTTCGGATAGCGACTCACCTGATACAGCTATCTACGGATCGTGGAACTGGGGTTAGCTAGTCCTGATTGCCTACGTCTGGCCATCTAACTCATCTTGTCGTATTCCAGGATGGACCTTCCAACGTGTTACCATCAACAACTGCCAAGTCGGTTTTGGCCTGTTGACCGGAAGTCTGTCGAGCGCAGATCAAGTGCGTTATCGAAACAGCGTGGATACCTTCCATTGACCATTCCCGATAGACGGTCGGTGCGGAGACCATAATTGATGCCGTCGTCACAAACACTCCCATCTTCATCCAAACCTCCAGTGCAAGCAACGGCACCCTGGCTGGCTCCCTCGTTCTCAACAACATCCACCTCAATGACGTGCCCACCGCCGTCAGCGAGAATGGTATGACGGTCCTCGAAGGTGGCACGATGACTATCGATTCTTGGGGTCAAGGAAATGTCTACTCCGGGACTAACCCAAATGGAACGTTCACCCAAGGCGATGTCTACTCTGCCTACAAGGCCCCCAGTCTTCTCGACAGTAGCGGGTTCATCTTCGGTAAAGGACATCCTCAATATGCAGATTACGCCATCGACCAGATCATGAGTGTCAAGTCGCAAGGTGTAGTTGGTGATGGGCAGACTGATGACACCGGTGCCATCAATGCTGTTTTCGAAAAGGTAGACCGCTGATTGTGTAATGCCTAATATGTCAGGCTGATATCAGGTTGTAGTATGCAGGGTGCTACATCATTTACTTTGATGCGGGGATATACAAAGTCTCTTCCACCATCAATATACCTGCGGGCACCCAAATCATGGGAGAGGCATGGTCCCAAATTATGGGATATGGTGCCAACTTTCAGGACCAGACTAACCCACAAGTCGTGGTTCAAGTCGGATCAACGGGCTCGACAGGTGTTGCTGAGATTTCGGATATTGTTTTCACCACCCAGGGCCCAGCTCCAGGTGCTATCGTAATTGAGTGGAACGTCGCAGAGCCCGTTGGCCAGCAGGGTGCATGTGGTATGTGGGACAGCCACATCCGGTATGTGAATTATATTATGAGCCACCAAAGCCCTGACTAACTGATTATGGATACAAAAGACTCGGAGGTTGTAAGTATTAACAGTGATTCTCTGCTGTGCATCAAAGCTCATCGCGACCACAGCTCTGGGAACAGATCTGCAATCAGCTCAGTGCCCTGCGGGTTCTGACAACCCGGCCTGTTTCGCATCGTTCCTAGCCCTTCATCTGACAAGCCTATCTACCGCGTATCTTGAGGTTCGTCTCTTAGAGGCGATTTTGAGTCTAACGCGCAGAGGCTGACCGTCGTGAGAAGGGCACGTGGGTTTGGCTGGCAGATCATGACCTCGACGGAGCGGACCAGCTCACCATTTACAGTGGAAGAGGCATTCTTTCCCAGTCTGCCGGTCCTGTCTGGATGATCGGAACATGTAAGTATTATGCTAGTCAAACTCTCACCATTCCCTGACAAACGTCTCGCAGCGTGTAAGGAACAACTTGACTTCTGTGCTCTCAAGGGTCACTGACCCTTGTCCAGCTGAGCATCACGTGTTGTACCAGTACAGTTTGGTTGGAGCAACCGACCACTACATGGGCCTAATTCAAACCGAGACGGTACGTGTCCATAGTGGAGCTGGAATCTTGGATGGCTGATCATGACTGGCTCCCAGCCTTACTTCCAACCGGACCCCGTGCCGCCTACTCCGTTCAGCACAAGCTCTACCTATAACGATCCTACTTACGAGAACGGCATGAACATGGCGTGGGCTCTTTGGGTGGAGCATTCGACGGATATCATCATCTTCGGTGGGCAGTGATATCCTTCTCTCCCTTTTATATTCTTACGTTTTCAATCCAGGGGCTGGTCACTATAGCTTCTTCCAGGTAAGAAAACACAACTGTGTTCCATTCAGATTTTGATCCTCTTCACCTTCGGTAGAATTATCGCCAGACATGCTTGACTAACAACACCTGCCAAGCTCAGATCGTAAATATCGATTCTGGCTCCTCGGTCACCGTGTACAGTTTGTCTACGGTTGGCTCGACTTATCAACTGAGCGTGGGTGAGAACGGTATTGTTGACTGGGACAATAACATCGACGGTTTTGCATCGACTGCAACGGTCTGGAGCCAGTGATTTATGGCGCGAAGTCTGTACAGAGCCTCTTCTTTCTTCAAGGGGAATTGTGTTGCGAATTTACAACGACAGTGAATGTAATTTAGCTGCTGAAAGATATCTATCGGTCCTTGTTGCATGGGTCTGGGCGTATGGGTTTCAAGAGGCTTCGGCCTAGCGGCTCTCGCTGCATGTCGAGCGGATAACCCGACTCCTCAGAGCACTCGTGGATTGCAACACGATTTTGTTTGGCCAACAGTTTTGAGTTGTAAAGGGATGGTGGATTAACCACGTGACCTACCTGAGCCCAAGTTGTAAGACAAACAGCACTTTCAATTCCAAGTTGCCCGGGTACCTTGACTGTAGGTATCGTCACCCACGGCGACGACGACAATGCATCGTCGAAGGGCTATTTTTCGTTCAGTAAAGAACTCGCGATCAGCCGCTACAGCTACGAGAATAAAGGTAGAAGCCTACATTACTGTCACCGCACGAAAACTTACAGACAAACTATAAGCCAGTTGCATGGCAAGCTGCTGAGCTGGATGTAGCTTCTCCTGAACCCAGCGTTTCGCAACAAGCTCCCCACTTGACTTTGCGACCCCCATTGTCGCGGGCCTCGCCAAACTCGTTAGTATCCCGGGCGTCCTCGGGGTCACTTCCTTTCCGTAATCCACCCTCCAGTACGTCGACATCCAGATGGCCTCGTCCACATTCCGGACAGTCACGGACCTCGGACCCTCTCCGTTCTTCTGAATCGCCTAAATCATTCAAACCAGCCTCAGGACGTCCACAATTTTCGATCTCCCGTAGCGTAGCACGTTCTTCACCCTCCCACCAGAAGACATCACCCTCCTCAAATTTCATACGTGATGCTGCTCCTCACGCTGACGTTGGACGCAGATCTAGTCGTGTTCAACATCTGTTTCCCGACTCCTCTCGCCAGATCCTGCCCCAAAGCCGTTCACACCGCTCAACACCACGCTCGGATGTTGAATCTGTTTTCTGTGAAAGAACGAACATCGACTCCACTTTGGATGCCGTCAAAGAGTCAAATCCGTATGACGAGCTCCTCGCCTACTCCCGAGAAGGTGAGGGAGGTTACTCCGAACGTCAAAATAAAACAGCATTCAAAGAACGTGGTTCCCTCCGTTCTGGAAGTTCCTTCATCCCAGCCCGCTCCAAAGGTAAAACGACCGATCATTGGCAACAGTTTGCCCATAAAAAGGAAAAGGACAAGGAAAAAAAGAGGGCACATGAGACCAAGCAGATCAAAGTTGATCTCTACATACCCACTACCGTCTCAGTTGGACAATTCGCCAAATTGTTGAACGTTCGCTTGCGTAACAAAATTCCCTGTTCCCTTCACGCTGTGAACTGACTGTACCTTCCTCAACAGGCACGCTTCAACGCAAAATGGATGAAGCAGGAATGCAAGCAGAGACGTCCTATGATCACGGTGGGTCTTTTGCCATCTCACATAATCTGATAAATGTAAATAAAACCTCTTCATAGTTCTCACTTCTGACTATGCTGCTTTACTTGCGGAGGAGTTTGGTCGTAACCCAATCATTAATGACGAAGCCGCGTTCGACTTACACCCGCCGTACGTCCGGCCCTTGCCTCCTTCCACTCACCCTGTTCTGTTTTTGTGTTATCAGCATCCACTATCAGTATACCTCATTGACTCCGGCGCCCTTTAACAGACCTCTCCATCCGAAACCGCAACTCCTTCCTTCCCGTCCCCCTATCATTACCATCATGGGTCACGTCGATCACGGAAAAACCACTCTTCTCGATAGTCTGCGTTTTTCCTCAGTCGCTGCCTCCGAAGCGGGCGGGATAACCCAACATATTGGTGCCTTTTGTGTACCCGTGAAGATGAGTGGCGACTCCGAGTCGGTAACTGATGGGGCCGAACGTCTCATTACCTTCCTCGACACTCCGGGGCATGCTGCTTTCTCTGCCATGCGTGCGCGCGGCACCTCAGTCACCGATATTGTTGTCTTGGTCGTCGCCGCTGATGACGGCGTCATGCCCCAGACACTCGAAGTCATTGAGCTTGTGAATCGTGAGAAGGAGAGGGGAAAAATTGGAATGGTTGTTGCCATTAACAAGATCGATAAGCCGGAAGCTGATGTCGTACGTATCTTCCCGTTACCACAGCACGTTCACTTCGTTCCTCCTTTCTCCAATCCTCACTCAGATTAGGTGCTCACATTCTCTCGCTTTATGGGCGTAGGAAAAAACTAAGCTTGCTCTGCTTTCTGCTGGTGTTGTTCTGGAAGAACATGGTGGAGATGTATCCTGCGTCGAAGTCTCTGGGCTTACCGGCAAAGGCCTTCCTGACCTTGTTGAAACCCTTGCTCTCATGGCTGACGTCATGGACCTTCGCGCAGAGCAGGACTGTCCCACAGTTGGATATGTTCTTGAATCTAGAATTCACAGGGGATTAGGGTAAGCGCATACTTTTGACCACGTCAAGAATACTAACAGGCATGCGCAGTCCTGTTGCAACTGTTCTTGTGACTCGCGGCACTCTTACCCCAGGAACTCCCCTCCTCGCAGGAACCTCCCCATGTTCTACACGTCGCATCCTCTCCCCCTCCTTACTCCCCCTCATATCTGTCGGCCCCGGGACCCCCGTCCTCATCACAGGCTGGAAGTCTCTTCCCGCTGCGGGAGATGAAGTCCTAGCCGGTAGCGAGGCAGATATAAAGAGAGCACGCCTGAATCGAGAGCGGAAGCGAGAGCTAGAGTGTGTGATAAGTGGCGTCGAGGCTATCAATATAGCGAGGAAGGCGGACAAAGAGAGGGAAGAGAAGGAGAGAGTGGTAGCTAAGTTGAAGAAAGGTAGAGGTGGACAAACGGAGGGAGAGGAGGAGTGTGTCGTTCCAGCAGAAGCCGAGAAACGAAAACTCCGGGTCATCGTCAAGGGTGATGTCAGCGGGAGCGTGGAGGCTCTCGTAGGTGCCATCGAAGGCATAGGGAATCACCTTGCGAGTGTTAAGGTTGTCTCTACTGGCGTTGGAGACGTCTCTGATTCAGACGTCATGATGGCTAAAGCTGCCGAGGGTACGTCCCCGTCCGACTGTTTCCTGCATACATATTCTAAACTCAAGTAACTTGGTATCATCACTGATTTCCCATAGCAGCCATGATAATTGCATTTTCTGTCTCTGTGCCCCGTTCCGTGCAAGCTTCCGCTTCACAGAACCACGTGCCAGTTTACTCCTCCGATATCATATACCGCGTCATGGACGACGTCCGAGATCGCGTGATATCGCTTCTGCCATGCACCTATGAGACAAAAGTCACCGGCGAGGCAACAGTGCTACAACTATTCGACATACATATCAAAGGAAAGCTCACTAAAAAGATAGCCGGTTGCAGAGTCACGAACGGGATTGTGGAACGGTCGAACACGGCCAGGGTTATGAGGGAAGGCAAGATTGTACATGAAGGTTGTTAATGGTACCCTTGCATCTGGATGTTACATTAATAAATTTGTTCTGCAGGTTTCCTAGACGCGCTGAGGCAAATGAAGAAAGACATGACGGAGGTCAAGAAAGGCTCGGAGTGTGGTATCAATCTACACGAGTTCGATGATCTCCGAGAGGGTGACCTGATACAAATGTTCCAGACGATAGAGGTGCCGGGTGTGCTCTAACATCATCTGCTGTGAATTCGTACGCAGTGTTAGCTGTCTTTCTAACATGACGTTATCTAGACTTGTAGAATTTCCCATTTATTACACCATCATTAGCCACGCGGTTTGCATGCGTTCGTTCTACAACCCAATCCCCTTTACGATGCACGATTCCTGTTCTGTTCGTCGAGTATGGTATCCTTACCACCGATTGTGCCAGTTCTACCCCCAACCCCAAAGGTCAAAGTAATGTTCCCAAGATCATGTGTTGTTTTCTCGAGCAGAGTCCAGCTTCGGGTATCCAACTTCTTGAGCACGATCTCGACCTTACTGCCATAGAATTTATATGTAGACCCGTCTGGCTCAACTGGACCGAAGAGTTGGATCGTCCGCTTGAAGCGCTTCTGTGCGGGGAGATGTAGATCAAGATGGACCTACAGATGCCAGTAGTGAGTGACGAAGGACAAAGCTATTGATGCACTGCCAACCTGTGTCTCTGCGATAGTGATCTTACTCCTCTCCTTGTCCGCCTGTTTCGCGAATACGGACACGTATACCTCGTTCGGCGTCTGGTAATGATCGACACGACACTCGGCAAACTGTTCAGCCTGGTGATTTTTGAAAGAAAATTAGAGGGTAAAGGGTCAGCGGCCGTGCATCACGACGTAATGGTAGAAAAGTGGTGGGAGCGTACCAGCTCCTCAGATGCAAACTCTTTCGGGACAAAAACATGTCGGCCTTGCTTGCATCCTTCGATTTTGAGGAATTCTTCAAATTCTAGGACTCGCCGTTTACAGCATAGATAACCCTAACATAACATGGAATTGAGAATCATCGGACATACGGACAAGCGTCCGCAGTGCGAGCGAGCGACGTAAAGGACGGAGCTGCTGACCTTACTGCCCTCGCGGAAGATGGGCTGAAAAGTGTAGGATCATTGAATTCAGGAAAAATCAAAGAGAGTCAGGGGACAAGAAATGACATGAGTGATGATGGACATGAAACGTACTGGGGCTGGGTGGTAGGTGCAGATGGCACCCTCGCTGTCCCCAATACGGTTTTCCTCGTCGTTGACAAAGGCTACGCCGCAGCCTTTACGTCTGCATAGGGCGCCAGGTGTGACGGTTACACTCAGATCGTCCTCATCCTCTGGTTGAGAGCCGGAGGTAGCAGTAACTATGGGAGTGGGTGTCTGCTCTGGTGCTGGCCCTGAACGCGCTGTGGAGTAGACCTCCTGTCCTCCTTTGGATTCCACCATGGTGAAAGTGTCAGTGGCCGCAGACTTCGGGGCCTGAACCTGTTGTACGACCTCTGTGTGTGCACCAACCTCACATCCCTGATCCGATAATTGATGATCGTGAGTCCCCTACACACATCACCAGAGAATAAGAGATGCATACGGGCATCTTCATGAACTCATCGAAGTCGAGGACAGGCTTGTTTATGTCTGAGCAGCATGACCATGACTTGAGACCCTCGTGGAAGACCTGGTGAACGGAAGAGTATGGGAGGAGTGATCGGCCACACTATCTGTTTGATCGAGAGACGGCCGGGGCTCACCGGTGCCCCAGGGTGATAAGAGCAACTTTTATCTGTATTCTCTGTTGATGAGAATCCTTTACCGCACCCTTTTCGCGTGCAACGCAACATTTTGTGTTATAGAGAGGTCAAGCAATTCTGACAGGTAACAAGTGTTATTGAAAGAGGCACTCTATGCTTACATAATATAAACTAGCACTACCTGGATGAATCAATCGATTAGTTCTGGGTACTAACGGAGACTACCTTTGTACGTACTTAATCACACTAGTAAGTGGTAGAACTTGAAGTTGTGCATCCGATACCCTGCATATTTGACTAGGATTACAGTGAATGAATCATACTCCCTAGTATGCTTGCTGCTGGGGAATCCACAATATCGTGTAAACGAGCAACTTGCATGCATCCACCACGCGGATTCAGTATGAAAAGATTCGGAGCGGTGGAGCCAAGGGTCGATGGAAAATGACCGTGTTGACCAACTTGTACTACACGCTCCTTGATGGATTAGCAGCTAGACAATTGGACTAAAACGCAGCGAGTGAGGGATCGATGCAAAGTAAGTCCATCCCGTAATGCAAATGCACCAAGTCATCTGTCTACATGGGAATCTGGGAATGCTTATCAGTCTGGATCAACCTGCCGTGATCAAAGTAACTGAAAATGGGTATCGTTCAGCCCATCGTCACTTCCTGTCGAATTGCCGAGTCTTGTTGCCAGTGTGCTGTTAGGGGCCGATACCAGTGCTTTGTACGATAATAACCGATGCAATACGTGCGAGAGGTCTAGTAAAAGTTGAGTGGTAGCTATATGTGGACCAACACGTCGCTAATGGATAGCGTGAAAGGAGACCAGTGTGCAGGTGTCAACAGACGATAAACGGGCAGGTCGCAGGCGTATTACGGACATTTTTCCGCTGAAGAGGGAATGATCCATTCGATTGTCTGCAGGATTGAATTGGAATTGAGGAAGAATCTCAGACTCAGGGGTGATATCTTGAGTGGATTAGAACCTTCCTGCAGCATGAAGTAAGTTATCTACTTGTTGGAGTCACTGAGCGTAAGTCAAAGCTATTGCTGGTCAGGGAGGCGTGCAAGCTAATGACGCGGTTCTTGCACAATGCGGAGATAATCTGTGTTATTTTTGACCAATTCCGCGGCCTTAAATATCATGGGATGCCAGTCTACCTAAACAATCTGATCCTTTCGTCAGGTAAGTTCACGACCTGACGGGAGATTGCTGGCACACCGAAGCAACATGGAGGGGTTAACGTGTACTGCGCCTTCTGCCATCTTTGACCAATTACACAAACCATACCATAGATGTGACGTTCGCAAAGCGAAACTCATGCGGATAGACACCCAGGTGGTATTCCAACGACATTTTGCTCGGCACTCGTCAACGCAGTCGCTTTCTCTTTCTCGGAACATTGTTGTCCGGTAATGAATATAAGATTAAGATGTAACGTTTAGGGCAGCTTAGTGCACTGGTTTCACTCCTGCTTGTATATTCTCAGAAAGTAGTGATGGCCCATACAAACGTCCTGGACTATAACTGTCTTCGCTCCAAGCATTTAAGTACCAACCCTGCCGTGAGTGCCACAATGATAAAACTTGACAACCACGTCAGGGGGAACCTGAGTGAATACGTGTTTGTCAGCCGTTCGCTGATGGGGAATTGATGAGGTTGGAGCTACTGCGATTTAGCACAGAGTAGTCGTGGAGTATTCGCGTTGCAGAAGGACCGGGATGCGTCCCGTACGTTTGCGCGAACAACAAGCGAATTATCTCACCGGAACTAAAGTGTCCTAGAACGTGTGGGTCAACGTGGCGATTAACATGACTGTGTACCATTGAATAAGAAATTCATCACTAAAATGTTTGCGTCTACCTGTCAATCCAGACCCGGTCCGAGTGCCTCCCACATCAAAAATCCCATACCCCACGGACCAACACGGGAAAGAGTCCGAAGAGCGAAGGAGATTCGCCGCTGAATGTTTGACTGAAACTTGAGAGGTTCGCGTAAACCTGCCGATTGTTCACGAAAGAACGATGATATTCCGTCTTCCCTGGCTTTTTGTATCAGGGTAGAGAGAGACGAATGTGAACCGGTCGAATGAGATGGAACAACTCTCTCGAGTTCGATGACGCGTCGCGCCACATCCCATGGCCTACAGAGACTCTCATAAGCCAAACCTGCCAATGCGCCGCCGCCGACTAGAGTCAAGGCATGGATGACTCGTGGTAGTTGGCAATCGTAGTGTTGCTGGTTTCCAGAACGCAGTCTTTGAATGGTATATTGCGTTGCACCCTTTGCTCTGACTGCCGCTTTTCGAGTAATTTCAAAGACCATGAAGAAAGCTGCGAAACCTGGGAAAGGCATCTGATGAAAGACGGCTTTGGTGGGTGAATGAAGTTGTTTTCTTACCGCAGACATCCTTTCCGAAACCCCATCCCCACCCCGTCCATCCGCGACCAGCCATTTCACTGACCTCTTTCATCCAAAGTCTAATTTGTCTGATGTTTCTTATTTGATCTACTCTGCTTGCGGAGTGCAGCGGCTGTGTTCCACGAAAAACCTCCTTCCATGCATGAGACCATCCCCTCCCAGTCCCACCTTCGATGACAAGCCTCGCGTTCTCTACTGGTGCAGCGATGAAGGCCTGCATGCCACCTGCAGCGGCGCCAGATAGTGCAGCCACGAATGCCGAGTGATGACCAAGACCAGGCTCCAGATAAGTTGAGCTCTGGGTGTATGTGGTCCAGAGCACGGTGCCCAACACTGCATTGGCAAGCATTGGCGGCACAAAATGTTTAGGAATTACCATAAACTATCATCTTATAAGTCCACAATCTGGTTCAACCTAACGGAAAGGATAGCGAATACTACACCTTGGTTTTTGACTAGAGACGAGATATACTGAGGATTCAAGGAAGCGCCATCTTTACTGGCATGTCCTCGAAGTGAGTGCCAACCGCTCACTGGGTTTGGGAACAGTTAGTCAATCAAAATGTTACTATGACTGACTTGCCTTTGGACGGCCTGAACAATCTTACTGGGCGGGAGAAATACAAGGCGATAGCTCTCGTGGTTGTCCGAGCTAATGCTGCATTGAACGAACTGCCTTTCTGGTCCTGAGGTGTTGAGGTGACCTCGTCTGGAATCGACATGCACACACGTTATCGTGAGGCCTATCAGTACGATGGACGTGTGCAACCCTTGTTCAGAGTATTCGTCCACCAAGATGTTGCGGGACAATGAGCAATGCAATGCAACTAGTCAAGTGATGTTGCGGAGACTCGAAGTGGTGATCTCACTGCAACCAGTTTGGCCAGGCGTGTTCAGGTTCAGCATTTCAACCATCTGTTTGTTGCTGCTCCTTCGAATACGGGCCGCTACAGAGCATGCTGCACTGCAATATTCCAGCAATTATTTTGCCCAGGCGCTCCCTCAGTCACCTGGCAGCTACCAGGGCCAGCCTACCGGAAGGCTTTGTGCTGTTCCCAGACTTCTTCGACATTCGCGAACAACGACTCTTGCTGACCACCGCCTTGAGTCAACTTGACGCTCTCGAGGGAAAACGTGTTCGCAAACTCCAGAGGGAATACCGTGCTAAAAATCCAATCCCAGAGAGCAGCCCTTTGGAGGGTTTGTTCCTGCCGGAACAATACTACACTTTCCAGGAGGTGAGTCAATGATCCGGTCTGGCCGTGCTTCCGATGGTTTCATCCTCTCAAGGGTCACTATGACAATGTTATTCGCGATTATCGCGAAATGCATATCTCATCATGGCCAGAATCTCAAGTTCACGGTCTGACTTCCGTCTTGGATCGTCTACGAGCCCTCTACCCATCGCCAAACATACAAACTCATTTGCTGCACCTCTCTTCGTCTGGTGAAATCCTCTCACACATCGATAACGTCTCTGCAAGCGGCGTATGGATTATGGGCGTGAGCCTAGGAGTGACAAGAATGCTGAGAATGACATCCACCAACATCGCAACACCGAAGATATTTGATATAATGCTTCCATCTGGCAGTATCTACCTACAGAGGTAACATCCATGTCGTCATACCGTCTGCCCAGAAGCGCTCAGTATGTGACAGGGACGACCTACGGTACAGTTGGCAGCACGCAGTTCTACGTCCACCGGATTTGGGAGAATGTGGTCAACGCGTTAGCATCATGGTCAGAGTAGGTCCGTAATTCCTTTACCTTTGCCTCTTCTTCTGAGCTGCCGTTAGGATCTCAAGGGGAGTGAATAATACCACAAACACACAGCAAGCCAGCGAGGATCCGATGTTCCGAACGCCTGTGCCCTCTGAGCTCATTGCAGCTCCACTCGCTTCCCTCGGAAGTTATCAAGGCAAATGAATTTCCATGCAAGGCTGATAAAGCCTCGTACTATGAGAGGTCCACCACTTCGTCACCGCCGTGCAGATCTGCAGTACCATTCCACTCGAACGCCTGTCGGAGAGAAAACAGTTGGAAGGGATGAATTAAATGTTTCTGTCTGACCATGGTCTTGTTCCCACTACCAGCGATGACAGACAGACTTGACATTCGATTCTGATGCTCCGCTGGTCCGGGTGATACCTTAGTCCTGTTGGCCTCAACATAACGTCCAGATAGTGTTGTTGCATGGAATCCGCTGTGGTACTTGCCTGTCCGGGTAAGATCCCTTGCGTATCGCAATGGGTGGCTTCTTTGAGACACTTCACCTTTATTCTCGTATCCACAAGGCAAGGATTTGGTGTAATGAGAGTGAGATATGTCCAGAACATTACCTCACGAGGGATCAGGTAACTGAGATTCGTAGGTACATACGGCTCACGAATATTTGGGGTTGTCGAATTCGGAATCACCCTTGTGGGACAGTATATGAGTGCGTCCCGCCAACCCCAATCTTTGTGACGTTGGGAACATGCATGACGTTGCAGTGTTCTGCTTCCAGGGCACCAACCCTCGAAATATGACCAACCGCCAGGCTACATCTTTAGCAAGTTTGCCGGATGAAGACAGGAATTTGTTTGCGATCCAGTAATTGTAATGGCGCTGGCCTTGTCATCGATGCCCACATTCAGGTCTAGAACGCGCCAGTTTGTCGCTTGAGTTCCTTACCCCAATTCCACCCCAAATATGTCTGGCCAGCATGGAACTTGTCGGCGCACTGATGAATCTGCGACATGCGGTTTGTGGGCAGGAGTTGTCAGAGCGTGTGGCCCGGATTTATCAATTCCCAAAACCCTGGTAACTTGCATCAGCTGAGGCCATGTGGTTCTGGAGACATGCCGCAACAAAATTACCCACTTGATAAAGTACTCGGGAGATGACCGGCGGGGTTTGACACACTGAGAGCAAAGCACAAAACGATGAATATCAGAAGCAGTCGGCAGATACAAGCAAATAAATAACTACATGGCCGATAGGAAGTGGATGGATACAGTGTTGGGGATGTGAAATGACTGAAGTCCATGCAATGGCTCTAGTGAGTCTAATGAAATCTACGATGCAGAAGAAGTGTCCGCCCGAATAACATTCTGCGCTTAGTTGACCTTCGAACAACTGGAAATACTATTGGACGAATGTCATCATCTGCATTCGGGAAAGACGGACAGACACACAAGATACTTACGGCAGGCTGCGGTGACCTTCGCCCCCATCAACTGCGACGACGACTACTTGCGTGCCCTGCAAATTGTCAGCCACGAGTGTAGGGCATCTCAAGCAGACATTTACATCAGCGAGACGGCTTGTCGACTGCACAGTACCATATTTGATTTCACCAGCGGCAGTCCAGAAGAAAACCCGTGTGCCGTTCTGAGGTCGGAGTTAGCGACATTATGAGAAGTGATGGCAACGGCATACGGGAAATGCGTTCATAGCCAAAATAGTAGGTAGAGAACGGCAAGTTCTTGAAGGTCGTTGGGTAGCATCGGTCGGTGGGCTGACTCTCTTTTATAAACGTAGGGAAGTGAAATGTCAGGATAGATCTCTTCTGCTTTGGAATTACTTCAAACTCCTAGCCGGGAAGCAGTCGGTGATAGGAACTACGAGCGTGCCTAATTTGTTCAAAACCTGAGCTGAGCCAGATTGTTTGTGGAAAACCACGCAGGTCGCTTACTGAGTTGTGAATGAACAACTGCAAGTACGCATTAGTAGCCAGCAAGCAATAGCCGAGAATTTTATTAATTACGGCTTGTCGCGCGACTCTGAGCGATAAATGCATTCGAGAATGGGAGCTCGTAAATCAATTGCAACAATGTTTCCCAACCGTGAGTCATGTAATGTATGAGCTCGTGAGGGTCGAGGCAAAACGCAGCATCCAATGGACGTAATAGTGCTTGAGGTCCCCAAAGACTGACAAGTCCACCCGCGATGAAGCACGAATGCTCATAGTAATGACGCGTGGCAGACATATGCAGTTACGCATACGGTGTGCCAGCCGGACCTGATCCTCGGCCTGGTCCCAGCGATATTTCATCTATCTGAGTAGCTGAAAATGAAACGCGGACCTCTATTGGTGGATCTTGTGAAAATGAGAATCGAGCACATACATTTATTCTGAAGAAAGTCGTGAGGTCGAAGCGAATAATGAAGGGGCAGAAGTGGATATGTCAGCGGTACATGGGAAAATAGCGGAGCTCAGAAAAATCAATTAAATATTACGATATCCTGTCAAGAAATTCCATTATTATCCCGAAATTCACAATTGCCAGTGCGACCACCGGACAACAATCTCAGGACCATTTGACATCGACCACACTGGCGGCACGAAATGTCTGTCATTCTTGTCACAGGCTCATACGACCATGAAATCAGATTCTGGGAAGCTTGGAGCGGGATCTGCTCCCGGACCATTGCAAGGTCGGGGGAGTCGGGAGTGAGCACTATCTCTCAATATTCTTGTTCGTTCGAGTCGTCATGCCCGCTCACCATCATCAGCAAGTGAATCGTCTCGCCATCTCTCCTGAGTAATGTAGTTTGTTCTTTGAGAAGGGTGCATTATTCACTTTTTTCGACTCCTAGCAAGCGTCTTCTGGCCGCGGTGATTCACAAGAAAGTGTACATTTACGAAATAGCCAGCGCATCTTCCACCCCAGTGGGTCTTCGTCCATCTCCGTAGCCCATGTATTGAAGCTTGCATTGGCAGCTGACTTGTCTCGACGCTCATACCATGAATGTGACTTCCGTTTCCTTCCACAGCGAAGGTAAATGGCTGGTTACTGGTAGTGAGGACGGTACTATCAGAATCTGGGACCTCAGGTATTGATCACTGTCATATTTTTCAATTAATTTCTTCATTTGTTGATCCAGGAGTACACAAGTACATCGCACTTACGATAATGGTGCCCCTGGTAGATTTGTTCCGGTAATCACACCACTCTGCTCAGATGAGGCTAACGCACATTCACCAAGTCAACGATGTTTGCGTCCATCCTAATCAAGGAGAACTCATCTCATGTGATCAGGCTGGCTGCATTAAACAGTGGGACCTATCTGAAAATCTCTGCTCACATGAGTTGGTGCGCTGATTTCATCTCAAACACATATCTTTCTTAACACGAGTATAAGACTCCTGCCGGAGATGTACCTATCAGGTCCGTCAGTCTGGCTTCCGATGGATCATGTTTGGTTGCTGGCAATAACAAGGCAAGGGTTTCCCTAGTTAGGTAGAGAAGAGCGTTCATCCTCTTGTTAATAGGGCAAATGCTATGTCTGGAAGATTAACGAAGAAAAATCTGATCTTCCAAGATATCAGGCTGTCACAAAATTCAGTGCACATAAGAAGTATATAACCCGGGTGCTTCTCAGTCCTGATGTTAGGTAAGTTACATATCTGAGTTCTCTTGCCACGCACTCTTGGGACTTACGTGGATACACGAGGTATCTTGCCACATGTTCTGCAGATACTACAGTCAAGATATGGTCTGTATCCCCCAACTTTGAATTCAAACAGGAGAAAGTGCTCCAAGGTCATCAGCGTTGGGTATGGGACTGTGCTTTTAGCGCGGACTCTGCATATCTCGTGACAGGTGAGAAACATGTTTCGCAGGTGATCTCACTTATCCGTTCATCCTTTGTACTTTGATGGCCAACAGCATCCTCGGACCACACTGCCCGGCTCTGGGAAATGGCTTCGGGAGAGACTGTCCGACAGTATAACGGGCATCACAAAGGTATGCCATGCACTTTTCCCCCAAGGCTGCTTTCATTGACGGCATTCCCGTCCATCTAGCTGCTGTATGCTGTGCGCTTCACGATGGGGCAGGCTGACGCCGTGTCAACGAACGCGTGCTTGTATCATTAGCCTGGAGGTCACCAAAGAGTTAGATGCAGCGTCATCTCGGCAATGGCCTGCACGAGATATTAATAATGCGTTGTAGTCCGGTTATAGTCGGTGTTTCAGTCCACGATCGATCTTCTGAAGTTCATACTAGTATTCGCTACACACTGCAGCTGATGAATGCTACCGTTCTCCTACCCCTCAAGCCAAGTAAGTGCTCGTTCTCGCTGGATCTGACGTAGGCGGAGTCTTGTATCTTGGAAACATCATCACTATCAGGAATTTGTCATGTATAGAACTTACCTTTCCGACCATGATCACCAGAAAATACTTGCTACTTGAAGGGGAATAACCGATGCTTTTTTTTGCGACCTCGATGATATATCACTGAAACATCAAGAGAATCTCAGGCTTGGCCTTGGTTCGTCATATCCACCTCGGTCCAGTACACACAGCAACTCTAGTAAGGTAAATGTTCTCCAAAGCAAGGCAAATGTGGAACTCGAAGTGACTACAGGTTCCCACACTGACAGATGGGAATTCACGTCATTTAGGTCCCTGGCAGCAAACCCCGCGTAGGCATCTTGGGACCATCCACGATATACCTCGTCTACCTTAGGACAACGCGATCTGAGATTATCTCTTCGCTGCCAGACGTTCACGAAATCCGCATAGCGAACTTCGTACTGCCAGCCCCAGTGCCACATTACCTCGTGTCCAGATCTTTGTCCAGGTACTATTTACAGGCGTTCGAGTCGAGTGAAAGAATAATCTCTCTCCCGCGATCTATTATGCAGGGCTTAATTCTGTCGCTTTCTTCGGTGAAGGGATGCCCACCGAATTGATGGTCCACATAGCAGCACAATTTCCATGCGTCGAGTTGGTGCCAAACCGTAGTCTGAGGTTTCCCTCAAGAGACCTAATATCAATATATAACAAGTCGATAGCAAAACTGATCCGCCACGGAGACCTCCGTTGCTGTTCTATTTTCACCTGTGATTGGCTTTCGGGATTGTAGCACAGTTGCAGGGTCTCAAGGCATCTCTCCGCGGTTAAGTTACAGGGTTTTAGTTTTATGATCCACCTCGTTTCGGTGTTCTCCAAACGTCTCTCACAGTCGTATGAGATATTGCGCACTTGATCACTAGTACTTAGATCTGGCATGTTGACCGATAAAGATGTTGCACCGGCCCGTTGACCACTCTGCACGCTGCAACGGCGTTCCGCGATTGCAAAACCATATCGTCGGGGAAAACATGAACAGTGGGGGAGTCAATTCAGCTGTCTTTCTACTGGCAGGGGAGGACAAACCCAGCACAGAAGCTTCAGAGCTTCGTATCAAACATAAGGCATGTGCCCTTGTCAGGTGAGCTAACACGATCATCGGTGAACCGGAATGTACAGATGAACGTGAAGCTAATACATACTGGCCCTCGACTGGCCCTCGTTGCGTCGTGGGCATCACGCGCCGTGTCATCGCATGTCGTGTTGTCAGGATGGAACATTAGAAGTTGGGCACTGCCGCGCGATAAGACTATTCATGGGTTGATTGGACTGAGCTTGTGTCTCCGGCTCCGAGGGCCATGCTACTACCCGCCCTCGAATGACTTTCTTGTGCTCGTGGCTTCCGGGGCGCTCGAGGCCCCAGAACAGACCTTAGACTAGCGAACAATATTCAGCGCGGAAAAGCGGACCGCTTTTCCACGACTGCTGAGCACGAGGCATGGGCTACTGTCGTGGCGCACCTCGCCTCTTCTGCAAGGTAGGATCTAGTTCGCATATGCCGTGTACAGTTAGTGCTGTGCGCATGACGATGTCACACGACCTCCTGTGCGATACCTGTATTGTCCCAAAAGACGCTCAGTTTTTTTGCCAGTTGGTCTTAAAAACCTACTCTAGGGAGAGTCCTCTTCCCAATATCAATACCAGATCAAAGTGCTGTGATTTCCCGTGACACGCCGTGTTGGTTTACTGGGGCTTGATAGTTACAGTACTAGTTTCTTGGACACACTGGCGTAGCGTTATATTGTCATGGGACTGCATCGGAATGCTTGGCCTGGATCACGGAGGTCCGCAAGGCTGCTAGTAGTTTAGGGTGACCTTCCTAATTCGGTAAGTCTGCGGGAGTTTGTTTATAATTCAATAGCTCCGGGGCGAGTCCGAGTTCATCCGACTCATCAGGACTTGCATTCCCACGAAGTCTTGGCTGTGTGGTTTGTAGGTTGAACATTAGCGAGTGCACTGGGTGGAGCGTGTGCTACGCGACGTGTGCCCAATAAATATTTGTAGCGAAAGTTGGAAAGGAGAGAGCCCATTGCATACTAATCATGATTGTGCTGGCGGGGTCGGCGAGATCGGCGAATGCCATAAGACTCATCGGGTCATTTCGGCCTCGCGATGGTACCTCATTGTTATACCCATTCTTGGTAATCTGACGTGACTCTGGCAGGTCACCTGGCCTCCTTTTCAGCTGCGACCCGACTGCAGCTTGTCTTTTTTTCCCCTTGGTTCTGTTCTCCTTCCTCCGTCTTACAGAATATCTAGCCTTCCTTTACACCTTCCCTCTGCTTTTTCTCATTCTTATCCCACTCGTCTTGTTTGTCTTGTTTTTCTATGGCAATATCATTGTCTTCAGACATCTTTCACAAGCAGAACTCAAACTCTTTGCCTTTAGTCTCAGAGGCGTCTTCTCTAGCCGATAATGGTTTTCATGCTGTCGAACGCGATCCGAACTCATGGGATCACTCTCTTCCTGCAGATCAGGGCCTTTATCTCACAGAATATGAGAAGGATGCCTGCGGGGTAGGCTTCATTTGCCATATCAAAGGCAAACAGAGCCACAAAATTGTCTCCGATGCACGTCAACTACTTTGCGCCATGACTCACCGCGGTGCTACTGGAGCTGACAGCCGTGACGGTGACGGCGCCGGTGTCATGACTGGCATCCCCCACCTCTTCTTCAAGCGAGAGGCCGAGAGGGAGATCGGCTGCATTCTTCCCGCATTAGGCGAATACGCTGTCGGCAACGTTTTCTTCAAAGCTAGCGACCCAATCCAGCTTCAAAATTTTCAGACTATCTTCTCCGACATTGCCAGCGGATTGGGTCTTCGTGTGCTCGGCTGGCGCGAAGTGCCCACAGACGGCACCATATTAGGTCCCGCCGCAAGCAGCAAGGAACCCGCAATCCACCAGCCTTTCGTCGTTCTTCGCGAGCATTACGGTGACGCTACTACGTGCCAGAGTGGTCCTTTCGATGCCAAACAGTTTGAGCGACAACTCTATGTATTGCGCAAGCACGCTACTCATACCATGTTTGTCTTTTTCTATTCATCAAGAGTCACGAACCCTGCTCAACACCATTCGGACTTTCTTGTATATAAAGTACGCTCGCGAAAGGCTTTTATGTCTGTTCGCTGTCCTCGAAGAACATTGTGTATAAGGGGCAGCTTTCTCCTCCCCAAGTATACAGTTACTACCATGATCTCAATCACGTCCTGTATTGTTCCCACTTTACTTTGGTGCATTCCCGATTCTCCACAAACACGTTCCCTTCTTGGGACCGTGCCCAGCCAATGAGATGGGCGGCTCACAATGGTCAGTAAATCTCGCACTCAAAGAGCATCAGGTAAGCTCTAACGGGCCATCTTAGGCGAAATCAACACCGTTCGCGGCAACAAGAACTGGATGCGGGCTCGTGAAGGCGTACTTTCTTCGACGAATTTTGGTGACCAGCTCGATCTTCTGTACCCTATCATTGAGACTGGGGGATCTGATTCTGCTGCATTCGATAACGTACTCGAGCTACTTGTTGTCAATGGCGTTGTTACGTTGCCGGAGGCCATCATGATGCTCATCCCTGAGGCATGGCAAGGCAACACGCACATGGAGCCTGAAAAGCGAGCATTCTACAATTGGGCTGCTTGTCTTCAGGAGCCTTGGGACGGTCCTGCCTTGTTCACTTTCAGTGACGGTCGTTACTGTGGTGCTAACCTTGATCGCAATGGCCTGAGGCCGTGCCGTTTTGTCGTCAGCAATGAGGACATCATGGTGTGTGCTTCTGAGGTTGGCGCAGTCTTCATCCCCCCGGAGAAAGTTGTGCAGAAAGGTCGTCTAAATCCCGGTCGCATGCTTCTCGTCGATACCCTCGAAGGAAGAATTGTAGATGATAAGGAGCTCAAACGGGACACCGCCACCAAGCAAAATTTCGCGTCATGGGTCGAGACTCACATCCTGCGCGTTCCAAACATTGTTAAGCGTGTAATGCGCAGCAATGTTTCGATTGACCCTGTCATCGATGATGCGCCCCTCAGTAACGACCCCAAGCTCCTCGCGTTTGGATACACCGTTGAGCAGCTCAGTTTGCTCATGCTACCCATGGTCGAGAGCGGTAAGGAGGCGTTGGGTTCCATGGGCAACGATGCTCCCTTGGCAGCAGTGGCTACGCAGCCTCGTCTCATTTATGACTATTTCCGTCAACTTTTCGCCCAGGTTACCAACCCCCCCATCGATCCTATCCGCGAGAGCATCGTCATGTCACTCGAAGCTTACGTCGGCCCCGAGGGCAATCTTTTGGAAATGAAGCCAGAACAGTGCCACCGAATCCTTCTTCCTTCGCCGTTGATTTCTCTTGAGCAAATGAACGCGATGAAAAACCTCAAGCTGGCCTACACTGGCTGGCCATCGATCACAATTGACATCACATTCCAGAAGGAGGAGGGCATCCCCGGGTATCAGCTCGCGTTGCAACGTGTCTGCAGCGAGGCTGCGCAGGCTATCGAGGACGGCATCAAGGTCATCATTTTGTCAGATCGTGCCACTGGGGCCACTCGTGTGCCTCTGTCCGCACTGGTTGCATGCGGTGGCGTTCATCATCACCTTGTCCTGCAGAAGAAGCGTGCCAAGGTTGCGTTGATGGTCGAAACAGGCGAGACTCGCGAAGTGCACCACCTCTGCGTTCTTGTTGGGTACGGTGCAGACGCTGTCTGCCCTTGGTTGATGCTAGAGACAATACATAAAGTTGGTCGAGAGGGACTGTGAGTTGACGGCGCAAATCTTCGTTGGCAGTCAGGAATTGACTCATTTCCGTAGCATCAAGGGCGGTGACAAGACTGTCAAGGATTTGATTACCAACTACCAGAACTCGATCGACAACGGAATTCTCAAGGTCATGTCGAAAATGGGTATCTCCACCCTCCAATCATACAAGGGCGCCCAGATCTTCGAAGCCCTCGGTCTTCACAGCGAAGTGGTAGAACGTTGCTTTACCGGGACTGCCTCCCGAGTTCAGGGTGCCACGTTTGATCTGCTCGCCCTTGATGCATTTGAGCTTCATGAACGGGGCTGGCCCTCTCGGGAGACCATCCTACCGCCTGGTATGCCTGAATCTGGCGAGTACCACTGGCGGGATGGTGGCGAGGCGCATATCAACGATCCCGCGGGCATTGCTAATTTGCAAGACGCCGTTCGGGAGAAGAATCAGACTGCATATGATGCATACGCTCGCAATGCCAACGAGCAAACCAAGAGCATCCACCTGCGCGGCCTTCTTGATTTCCGTTTTGAAAGTGCAGCGCCAATTCCGGTTGAGCAGGTTGAACCCTGGAACGAGATCGTTCAACGTTTTGTCACCGGTGCCATGTCTTACGGATCGATCTCAATGGAAGCTCATTCCACCTTGGCCATCGCTATGAACCGACTAGGCGGCAAGTCAAACACGGGCGAAGGTGGGGAGGACGCAGAGAGATCGCAAGTCCTACCTAATGGAGATACCATGCGATCCGCGATCAAGCAGGTTGCCTCAGGTCGCTTTGGCGTAACATCCAATTACCTGGCTGATGCTGATGAACTACAAATCAAGATGGCTCAGGGTGCTAAGCCAGGTGAGGGGGGAGAGCTCCCAGGTCACAAGGTTTCGGGTTCTATCGCTCGTACTCGTCACTCCACTGCTGGTGTCGGTCTCATCTCTCCCCCCCCTCATCACGACATCTACTCCATTGAGGACCTCAAGCAACTTATCTACGACCTGAAGTGCTCAAACCCTCGTTCACGTGTCTCCGTGAAGCTCGTCTCTGAGGTTGGTGTTGGTATTGTGGCCAGCGGCGTTGCGAAAGCCAAGGCCGATCATATCTTGATCTCTGGTCATGACGGCGGCACCGGCGCCTCTCGCTGGACCGGCATCAAGTACGCTGGTCTCCCTTGGGAACTTGGCCTCGCAGAAACCCATCAAACACTTGTTTTGAACGACCTCCGTGGCCGCGTAACTGTCCAGACAGATGGTCAGATCCGAACCGGTCGTGATATTGCCATTGCCTGTCTTCTTGGTGCAGAGGAGTGGGGTTTCGCCACCACACCTCTTATTGCAATGGGCTGCATCATGATGCGTAAATGTCATTGTAAGTTCCTTCTTCATAGTTTGCGTTGTCTCTTGCCGATCGCCCATTTACAGTAAACACCTGTCCCGTCGGTATCGCTACTCAGGATCCACAACTCCGTGCCAAGTTCGCCGGTCAGCCTGAGCAGGTCATCAACTTTTTTTATTACCTCGCCGAGGAACTTCGAGCGATCATGGCAAAGCTTGGCTTCCGCACTATCAACGAGATGGTCGGCCGTGCTGACATGCTGAGGGTCAACGAGAAATTTCGTACAGCCAAGACTGCTCATCTCGATCTCTCCGCCGTGCTCAAGCCCGCGTGGCAGATGCGTCCGGGCGCACCTACGTATCGCGTTCGTCAACAAGACCACAAACTTTATATCCGACTCGACAACAAATTCATTGATGAATCGGAGCCGGCGCTCACGAAAGGTCTTCCTGTTCACATCGAATGTGATGTGACCAATACCGACCGTGCCTTGGGAACCTCATTATCTCACCGTGTCTCCAAGTTATATGGCGAAGAAGGCTTGCCCAAGGATACCATTCACATTCGCATGCGTGGCTCTGCCGGTCAGTCCTGTGGTGCCTTTCTTGCTCCAGGGATCACAATCGAGCTCGAGGGTGATGCCAATGACTATGTCGGCAAAGGCTTGTCAGGTGGACGCCTTATTGTCTACCCACCAAAGCAGTCAACGTTCAAAGCCGAGGAAAACATCATCATTGGCAATGTCTGCTTGTACGGTGCTACCTCTGGTGAAGCATTTATTCGAGGCATAGCTGCTGAGCGTTTCGCTGTCCGAAATTCCGGTGCGAACGCTGTTGTTGAGGGCACTGGTGACCACGGCTGCGAATACATGACTGGTGGCCGCGTCGTGGTTCTTGGTAATACCGGTCGCAACTTCGCCGCGGGAATGAGCGGAGGAATCGCTTATGTTCTTGATACGGCTCATACGTTCACCTCGAAAGTCAACATGGAAATGGTAGAACTTGGGAAGGTCACAGATCCTAGAGAAATTGCTGCTCTCCGTGGCCTTATTGAGGACCATCGTCACTACACCGGCTCAGAGGTCGCCAACCGGGTCCTCCATGATTTCCATCATTTGCTCCCTCTCTTCGTCCGAGTTATGCCCCTGGACTATAAGCGCATTCTCGAAGAGCAGACTGCGAAAGAGAAGGAGGAGAAGATGCGTTTGAATGTTATCGACCTTGTTCCTTCCCGTACTGCCAGCCAAGTCGACCTCGCCTCCGAGGGCCTCGAGGACATACTGCTCCCCAAGGAACCAGCGCCACACGTGCCTGCCCCCATAAAGCGCCACGAACCGGCCGTCGGTGACATGGAAGACTCCCTAGTTGATGAACTCGCCACGAAGCAACGCCTTCACAAATTAGATAAAACTCGCGGGTTTATGAAGTATCAGCGTTTGAACGAGGCGTACAGGCCGCCCCGCAAGCGCGTCAAAGATTGGAAGGAGATTTCTAACCGCCTTACGGAAAGCGAACTCAAATACCAGTCTGCTCGCTGCATGGATTGCGGTGTCCCGTTCTGCCAATCAGACGCGGGCTGTCCGATCTCGAACATCATTCCCAAGTGGAATGATCTGGTTTTCAAGGGTCAATGGAGGGACGCGCTGAACAGGCTGCTGATGACGAACAACTTCCCTGAGTTCACGGGTCGTGTTTGCCCGGCGCCGTGTGAAGGTGCATGCGTTTTAGGGATCAACGAGCAGCCCGTGGGCATCAAAAGCATTGAGTGTGCCATTATTGACAAGGTCAGGCAGTCTAGACCATAGGCCTTGCAAAGGTAGTTCTAACTTCGTGATCCAGGGTTTCGAGATGGGCTGGATGGCCCCCAACCCTCCCTCATTCCGTACGGGAAAGAAGATCGCCATCATCGGATCTGGGCCCGCTGGTCTCGCTTGCGCTGATCAATTGAATAAGGCTGGCCATTTTGTTACCGTCTATGATCGCAATGACCGCATGGGCGGCCTTCTCATGTATGGCATCCCCAAGTAAGTGATTTCTACGTCTAGGACTAGGTCCGTTACACTGCTGATTGGGTTTAGCATGAAGCTTGATAAGGCCATCGTACAGCGTCGGTTGGATCTGATGGCTGCCGAGGGCATTGTAAGCACTCTCGTTACGTTACTCCTTCACAGCAACTTATGTACTCCAAGGCGTTCGTCCCGAATGCGCATGTCGGTGTTAATGTTGATGCGGCCTCGTTGCGTGAAGAAAATGATGCTATCGTTGTCTGCACTGGCGCAACTTGGCCTCGAGACCTCAAGATCACCAACCGAAACGTTGACGGTATCCACTTCGCGATGGAATTCCTCCAGGTAAGCTCCAGTTTGTGGTGGGTGGTCCACCCGCTAATTTTCCATAGCTCAACACCAGATCCCTCCTCGATTCCGAGCTGCAAGACAGCAGCTACATCAATGCCAGAGGCAAAGATGTCATCGTGATCGGTGGTGGAGATACCGGCAATGATTGCATCGGTACATCCATGCGCCACGGCGCTAAGTCGGTTATCAACTTTGAGTTGTTACCCAAGCCACCGGGTTCTCGCGGCAGGGACAATCCATGGCCACAGTGGCCTCGGTGCGCATTCATCTTGTCCCTTAGCTGACGAAGATGCTCATTGCATTCTACTGCAGGATTTTCAGGACCGATTACGGGCACACTGAGGTCGCAGCCCATTTCGGCAATGGCAAGCAATCTACGTTATTCTGATATCTGTATCTCACGCTGTCACCAGATCCTCGTGAATACTGCATCTTGACCAAAGAGTTCGTCTTGGATGAAAAGGGCAAGTTGCAGGGATTGAATACCAGTATGTTATTTGTACGGAGTTGGAGGCTGTTGTCTGATAGGCTCGTGTTCTTTTCAGTGCGTGTTGAATGGACCAAAGATTCTGGAGGGCGCTGGAAGATGGAAGAAGTTCCTGGCTCCGATAGGTTCTTCCCCGCTCAATTGGTCTTCCTCGCTCTCGGCTTCCTCGGGCCTCAGTCTGAGGTTATTAATGCTCTTGGTGTGAAACAAGATGGGCGCTCGAACATCCAAACCCCCCACAAAGTATATCTCCAATAATCATTTTTGGGCACGTTGTTGACGCCTTTTCCTCAGAAATACTCGACAAGTGTTGATGGCGTCTTCGCAGCTGGAGACTGTCGTCGAGGCCAGTCCCTTATTGTTTGGGGCATCAAGTAGGTCTTCTAGCTCGTGACTTGAATTCCAAGAGGCTAAGAATTAACGTTATCAGTGAGGGCCGCGGCGCGGCTGCTGAAGTGGACGCGTGGCTTAGCAACGGCTCAACTCGGTTGCCCAGTGCGGGTGGCATCAAAGCTAGGGTCAGTGTTTTGCTAATTCACGGCCGTATTACCGCTGACAGTGCCCTAATAACAGAGCTTCATGCATCCTCCAAGCAAGTTGTCTAATCCTGCGGAAGGGGAGGCTTAACACCCAGCGTACTGTAGGATCATGGCGACATCTAGCTTATCATGTATGTAAACCGAATGAATATTGTGCTTCCTTCCCCACCTATTGACTTGGAAACAATTATAATGACATGTGATGAGAGAACCTGAAGCAAAGGTGCTGTAGCGATCCTTGATCATACCATCATACTTACCACATGCTTCTTTGCTGTCCGTGTCAACCCCACCCATGGACACTGTAACAAGAGGATGTCCCAAATTAGCAATCTCAAGGCAATCTCAAGGCAGTCCCTAATATGTACACAAATAAATTGTAAGGGGGCTCAGCGCTCAGCGCTCGAGCGAGCAAACATCCACTGGAGCCATTATCCCGAAAGGTAGTATGATTAACTCTACTGAATGCTTTAATAGTATGCTGCTAGGCTTACATTAAAATGACATCCCAACCACATTTAACAACTAAATAGATAAAATTTGACCTTGACTTGACTTCGTCAGGTGGTACTTCTTCTATTCTTCATATATACGAACGAAACCTTTCCCCCAACTTCTCATCACAGCATTTCCTCCTTCTGTTGGTTGTGTGAAGGCGACATCGCCCCTGAGAGGGTCAAGCGGGCATCCGTGTATGAATGTCGCGGCTGTGGCTGATAACAATTGATTTGCAATGCCCTGTCGCCGATGCGCTGAGGAGACGAATAAGCGCGGTATCCCGAGTGGTGTAGGTAACGCGGTGGGATGACAAAACAGCCCGGAGTTCGTGTCGACGGCAACTAGAGAACGTGTGGGAGAGGGATATAATTCCGAACTTGTGTCACTGTCGTGCGCACATGCAGAAGCAGCTTCCTCTGGCGTAGCAATTGCCATGGCAGTTGAGATACGTTGGGCAATGACGCAGCCCACGATCTTCTCCCGGCGCACGTGAGTTGCGGAAGGGACAAGGAAGAGGTATACTTTGGAGCATTTCAGAATGGACTCCGTCAACGGCGGAGACTCAAGTGCTAAATTGATGGTCTCTAGCAAATGGGCAAGCTGGGTTCTTGTCAACATGCGACCTCCGACTGATATCATGAGCCGACCTTTGTTCCGATCCTTCCACCAATATTCGCCGGAAAGCAAATGATCCGACCGCTCGTCCCATCTTTGAGCTTGACGCCAACTGCCAGTTCGTTTACACCGGCTTTGATGACCTCTCGTTCCTCCTCCCTCCCCCATTCCATCCCTTTCTGCACTCGTCCGCAGTGAGAACGGTGTAGTGCTTCATCGTCTGGAGCTCCTTTGGTGTACGAAAGACCACACAGCGAACATGTCCTCAGCACTGAGCAGTCAATTGAAAAATGAAGCTGCGTCAGGGTTCGCTGACTGGACTTTGTAGTACCTGGCTTTGCTGCTGACATCAATTTCGAGGTAAGCCGCTTTTTAAGAGTTGGGCCGTTCTCAGTCTCAATGTCTCGAAGTTTCCGCTTGGCAGATGTGATAAAGGAGGGTGATGATGATGTTGATACCGATGCTTTTGAACGAGCAGAGTAGGTACGTTTAATAGTGGTAGCCATTATAGAGCAAGTGTCACTAGTAGGCAACTCGACGCGACGCGCTGGTGTTGTGTAACACGCGATGATCACGTGTCACGCGTTCTTGGACAAGTACACGGCCAAATGTGTTAGCCCATTAGCTAACATTTAACGGAAATTCTTTGAATGGTATTTGTCATATACTGGTGGGTCGTGCCGTGAGCATGTGCCGAGTGTTTGTTTACCAATATATGCGAGGCATTGTGCGTGACTGCAGTGTGACCTGAATAATCCTGACACTGATTTGAGGTCAGCATCACTTGACCTGACATTTGGGCTTGCCTTCCCAGTGTTAGTCCAAGTCAGTACAACCACAACACTAGTGCTAATATCATTTCATTAAAAATATTGTAAGTGAACATTCTATGTACATCACAAGTATTTAGAATGCTCTATGGAATTTTAGAGCTATGTTTTTGCCGTGATTGTGTCATAGTAATGTACATGTATTGTAGGCCAAGTCTCAGCAATGTCTCCAAGTGCCACAATTACCTTGTGGAAGCAGTACATATAATATTGGTAACAGACTGTAAAGAAGGATTGGGGTACATGTCACATCCCGAAACTTCCCTAACCAATCCGGCCCGATTCCGAACCCCGGTCCTCATACTTTACCTTAGACAATTTCTCTTTCATCGGACATTCCGAACCCCGTACTTCCCGTCCCGGACTTCCCGCATTCCCGTCCTGGACTTTTGTATTCCCATCCTGGACTTTTGTATTCCCGTCCCAGACTTTTGTATTCCCGTCCCAGACTTTTGTATTCCCGTCCCGGACTTTTGTATCCCTATCTCGGTTATCGCTTGACATATGTCACTCTCCTTTGACACTTCTTGACATTGACAGTTCCTATCGATAATTCCCTTCCCCCCTTTCTTCACAATTATTGCGCCATTTGCCTTCAGTCATCATTCTACCATTCTGACGCCATTCCGATTCATTCCTTCCTTTCCTCCAGAAACCCGAAACTCCGATTTGCCCGATAGTACTTTAACATCTTTATATCTTCCGGACTCTTCAGTATATAAACCCGCGTGTACTCTCTGATATTTCCTTAGTTCATATATCAACTAAATCCTGTTCCTTCCTGATCCTCTCCCTTCTGATTCTCTAAGTCCTTAAGTTGACCTTAGGACCAGCCTCCGACCCTCCGCTCTTAAATTAAGGAACTGAACTCGTACAGGGGCGCAGCACATAAGTTGAAGCCGCAGTTCCTTACCCCTCCAACCCCTTTCAGGAATTCCTGCAAAACCCCACCTCCTCTGCACCTCCAGACATTCCGGGAATTCCGGGAAAGAACCCGGACTTGACAGTATATTTGAACTCAAACCTCTACAAGTTTGCTAACATCATATCTTATCCGCATGTCTAGAACTATCCAGACTCGTTCCCAAACACGCAGTATGCAAAGCATTGACGCAGCTCAGTCAGAGGCAGCCTGGGAAGACGCCCTGCACTCCCTGATGACCTCGTGTTGAGGCCCCAATGTCGCTGAACAATTCTGAAGCTTCTCCGCTCGTCGTTCATCAAACTCCGCCTCTCAGGCCAGACCTCTGTCTCAAATTGTCTCCACCCCTACTCCCTCAGGTCGTCACCCCTCTGGGGGCGCCCCGGACCCCTCTGACAACAGAAACAGCGGTGGCAACAACCCCGAACCCTCCGATGACGACAACCCCTTTGACGACAACCCTGATAATGCAATCCCACCTAACCCTATCATGGCGCTTGCAAACGCAGTCCGCGGCCTCGCTGAGTTATTGCACTGCAACCGCAAATCCGAAAACTCCTCATCTCCACATACGAAGGTGCGGGAACCCGACACCTTTGACAGGACCAACCCTCGCAAGCTGCGGGCCTTCTTGGTCCAATGCGAGCTGAACTTCCAGGATCGCCCCCATGCTTTTCGGACTGACTGCGCAAAAGTCACCTTCGCTCAGTCTTACCTAAAAGGTATGGCCCTCGAATGGTTTGAGCCTGACCTCCTCCAGATGGACAATCTGGACTTTTGTCTGGACTGGACGGACAACTATCGGGAATTTGTCCTTGAGCTCCAGACTAACTTTGGCCCCCATGACCCCATCGGTGATGCCGAACACCAACTCAACCACCTATCCATGAAAGACTCCCAGCATATCAACAAATACATGGTAGAATTCAATTGCCTAGCCTCCCAGGTCCGGGGTTATGGCGAGGGAGCCCTCCAACACCACTTCTACAATGGACTTCTGGACCGCATCAAAGACGAGCTTTCCCACATCGGAAAACCACGTTCCCTAGGAGAGCTCCGGACTCTCTCCCAGACTATCGATGGAAGATATTGGGAACGCAAGTCCGACCCTCCGGAAACCAGTCCTCCACTTCCAAAAGTACTCCGATCACCCCATCTCCGAAACCCGCCACTGCGTCCAACACTTCCGCGTCCTCGTCGGCAAAGTCCTCTGCCCCTAAACCTGCATCTGACCTCTCCAGTAAACTTGGGAAGGACGGACACCTCATCTCCGAGGAACGCAAACGCCGCTTTGACCTCAAGCTGTGCATGTTCTGCAGAGCCGCCAGACATGTAGCTAAGGATTGCCAGAAGTCCACTTCCTGCGCGTCCAAGGCTCGCGCAGCGACAACCTCCTCCGCTCCAGAAGCCAAACCGGAGGCCTCCACCCCTGAGGCAAAAAATTAGGGCGCAGCCTTCCAGACTCCGCACGGGAAGGAGGCTGCATTGAATCCCACCGTGCACCTATGGAGACCCGTCTCAACATGTCCGCTCTTTATGACCCCAAGGCCCTTATGCCTCTTGTTTCCCTTTCCAAAATTTCCGAAATTTCTGCTTTCCCCGCTTTGCTAGACTGTGGTTCTACTGACTGTTTCATTGATACTACTTTCATTGACAAGCATCATTTTCCGACGTACTCCATCCCTCCTATTTCTTTGAAACTCTTTGATGGTACTTCCAATTCTACGATTACCCATGCTGATGACCTTTCCGTTCGTTTCCCTTCCGGCTTTGTCACCTCTGATACATTTTATGTTACTCTGTTGGATTCTTCTTGCTCCCTTGTTCTAGGACACAACTGGCTCACCCGCTACAATCCGTTGATTGACTGGGTACTGGGCAGTATTACTTTCCAAACGCCGGCTCAAGACTTGCCAATGCCCCCAATGTCACCTCTGGAGATTCCAGACCCCGGTTCCCTATCTCACTCCAACACTCCCAACAAGCCACCTCGCGAAGCCCCTCACATCTTGTTTGTCAATGTTGCCGCCTTTGTGCGCACGTGCAAACTCGATGGCTCTGAGCAGTTCAGCATTCACCTCTGTCCCCAGGACTCCAAACTCCGTTCCATATCCCGGAACTCCGGGATTTCCGAATGCCCCGAAGAAGTCAATCTTTCCTCCATCCCTCCGGACTATCATGATTTCCCCGATGTCTTCAGTAAGTGCAAGGCTGATACCCTTCTGCCCCACAGGGAATTTGATCTCAAGATTGAATTAGAGGAAGGTGCTTCCCCCCCTCTCGGGACTGTTTACCCAGTTTCCGCTACAGAACTCGAGTCCCTCCAGGAATTCATAGACGAACACCTCAACTACGGCTTCATCCGTCAGTCCAATTCCGCCCACGGCACCCCCGTCCTCTTTGTCCGCAAGAAGGACAGATCCCTCCGCCTCTGTGTCGATTTCCGAGGTCTCAACAAAATCACAAAGAAAGACCGCTATCCACTGCCCCTGATCTCCGACCTCCTTGATTCCCCTAGCTGCGCCAAGGTATATATGAAGATCGACCTCCGTCATGCATACCATTTTGTCCGTGTTGCTCCCGGAGATGAATGGAAAACTGCCTTCCAGACTCGCTATGGCTCGTACGAGTGGCTGGTGATGCCCTTTGGGCTCACCAATGCCCCGGCAGCCTTCCAGCAGTTCGTCAATAGCATCTTTGCAGACCTTCTAGATGTCTGTGTTGTGGTTTACCTCGACGACATCCTCATCTATTCCAACGACATGGCTTCTCACAAAGAACATGTCCGGGAAGTCCTCCGGTGTCTCCAGAAACACGGACTTTATGCCAAACCAGAAAAATGTGAGTGGCACTTGGACTCCGTCGAATACCTGGGCTATCGTCTCTCTCCCCAGGGGCTTACCATGTCCCCGGAGAAAGTCCAGGCAGTCCGAGATTGGCCTGAACCCCGGAAGGTCAAGGACATCCAGTCCTTCCTCAGGTTTGCCAACTTCTATTGTCGTTTCATCTTCAACTACTCCGATATCGTTGTTCCGCTCACCCGACTCACTTGGAAAACACCCCTTGGAACTTCAACGACTCCTGCCACTCTGCCTTCACCCAACTCAAGGACGCTTTCACCTGAGCCCCTATCCTTACTCACTGGATTCCGGACTGCCCTATCATGGTCGAGACCGACGCTTTGGACTACGCTATCGCAGGAATCCCCTCGATCCAGTGTCCGGACGAGGAATTCCGCCCCATCGCGTTCTACTCCCACACCTTGACAGCCCTGGAACTCAACTACGACACTCATGATAAGGAGCTCCTCGCTAACCATGAAGCCTTCCGGCATTGGCGTCATTACCTCAAAGGTTCCGGCACCCCTATTGACGTTGTTACTGACCACAAAAATCTGGAATATTTCTCCACCTCCAAAGTCCTGACCCGCCGGCAAGCCTGCTGGTCGGAATTCTTATCCCAGTTCAACCTCATCATCCGCTTCCGCCCTGGGCGCTTGGGAGCTAAACCCAACTCCCTCACTAGATGCTGGGACGTCTACCCCAAAGAGGGGGATAAGGACTATGCTCACGTCAATCCTCATAACATCTGACCGGTGTTCACTCAAGAATAGCTCACCTCATCCCTACTTGACATCGAAGACATTCACAAGGACATCCTAGATTCCCTGTCCTCCGACCCCATAGCTTCCCTCCATCTTCCGGACTCGTCGGACTCCCGGTGGGCCGTCAACCCCGAAGGTTTCCTGACCCTTGACAATCGCATCTTTGTCCCGGAAGCTAAGGACCTCCATCTTCACATTTTCCGGTACAAGCATGACCACCCCCTATCCAGACATTTCGGGCCTCCGCACCTTTGTCAAGGACTATGTCAGTTTCTGCACTTCCTGCGCCCGCGCTAAAACTCCGAGACACCGCCCCTATGGAATGCTCAAGCAACTCCCAATCCCCGAAAAGCCCTGGAACTCCATTTCCATGGACTTCATGGAACAACTCCTGTCCTCCGGCGGATACACTGCAATCCTCATAGTCATCGACCACCTGTCCAAACAATCCATATTCATTCCCACTCACGACACTATCGACTCTCCAAGCCTTGCGAAATTTATTCCTGCTCCACGTGTTTTCCAAGCACGGAGTTCCCTCCCATATCACCTCCAACCAGGGTTCCGAGTTTGTCTCTCACTTCTTCCATTCCCTCGGGAAAGCCCTTGACATCCAACTTCACTTCACTTCAGGATACCATCCCGAAGGTGACAGGCAAACGGAACGGGCGAACCAGACCCTTGAGCAGTATCTCCGAATCTACTGCAACTACCAACAGGACAATTGGTCGGAACTCCTACCCCTAGCGGAATTCACCTACAATAATGCCCCTAGCGCTACCACAGGAGTATCCCCGTTCTTTGCTAATAAAGGCTACCACCCTAACATCTCGGTCTATTCCGAAAGGGACCTGACCTCATCCTGCACCCATGAATATGCAGTTGACCTACAGGAACTCCATGAATTCCTATGCACAGAGATGGCTCGCACCCAGCAATGCTACCAAGGACCCACGGATTCCCAACGACTTCCGGATTGGAGACCAAGCGTTCGTCAAGGCGAAGTATTTCCATTCCACTCACCCTTCCAAGAAACTCTCGGAAAAGAACCTCGGCCCCTATCCCATCATTGCCCAAGCCGGACCCCTGTCCTTCACCCTCCGACTCCCGGATTCCATGCGTGCTGTCCATCCCGTTTTCCACGTCTCCCAATTAGAACCCGCAACTCCGAACACCATCCTGAATCAAATCCAACCCCCACCTCCCCCAGTCGAAGTCGACGGAGAACCCAAATATGAAATCTCCAAAATCCTAGACTCCAAAATCGACCGCCGACACAGGAATTGCAAACTCCTGTACCTGGTAAGGTGGGCGGGTTATGAAGGGACTGATGAAGAAATGTCTTGGATCCTCGCGACCGAGCTCGCTCATGCATCGGAACTCGTCTCGGACTTTCACTCCACATATCCCGGAAAGTCCGGACCCCTTAGTTCACTTGGATGAGGCCAGAAATATGGTTTTCATTATACGAGAAAACAAAACCATACTACTTGTACAAGAGGAAGGCGATGGGATACTATGCTACTTCCCCATCCCTGTTCTCCTCACCCTCACCCTCCTCCTCATCCCCATCCTCCCCATCAGTCTCCTGACCTTCCTCCCCATCATCCATCCCTCTCCTTCCCCTTCCACTCCAATGCCCCCCAGCTTCCTCCGGAATCTCCGAATCAGGACCCCTGAGCCACCAGGAAGGCTGCCAGGCCGTCCGACAGCACCTGCCAGATCCCCGATAGTTGGGCCACAATGGCCCCCTGGTACGCCTCATTGGCCTGCCTCTGGGCCCCGAGCGTGTCCCGGCGCTCCTCGTCTTCCTCATCCTCCTCGTCTTCCTCGTCCTCCTCGTCTTCCCCTGCGCTCTCCTCCTGGACTTCCGGACTTTTCTGCCTCCGCCTCTTTCGGTCCTTTCCCCTGTGTGGCGATGCCACTTCCACGGCCACCTGCTTCCCCGCTCCAACCTCCTGGCAGGATGAGTGCGCCTGTGCGCACCTTGCGCACATCCGCAACCTCCCGGTTTTCAGGCCCGGACATGGTACCCCCGCCCTCACGCAGGCTGCACAGGGAGTATTAGCCCTGGGCCTTCCCGCACTCACCTGCGAAGGCCCCACCTCGGACCCCCTCAAGGAGCCGCTCGCCCTGTGCCTCTGCGACTCTTGTGACCCCTGCCGCAATCTTTCGGCCACGACCCTCGTGACCTCCGCCTCTGCTTTCCTCCTCCTCTCGTCCTCCTCTGCCTTTTTCTGTGCCTCCTCCTCGCGCTTCTCCGCCTCTTGCCGGGCCTTTTTCTCCCTGGCCTCCTGGATTCTCCGGGCGGACTCCCGTGCGCGCTCTTCCTCCTCTTGCTGAAGGCAAGCGATTTCGTCGTTGGATTGTGAGTGAGTAGACATGTTCGGTGGTGGAACTAAACAACAAGCAGTCAACAGTCGCAAGGCACCTCAGATCGATCCCCACTTTTCGAACTCCGCTATACTTCTATTTCCTATCATGGACTCCTATCCAGGCACTCAAGGGTTCGTGCCTAAGAGGGGGATACTGTCACATCCCGAAACTTCCCTAACCAATCCGGCCTGATTCCGGAACCCTATGACCAAATCCCGAACCCTGGTCCTCATACTTTACCTTAGACAATGTCTCTTTCATCAGACATTCTGAACCCCGTACTTCCCATCCCGGACTTCCCGCATTCCCGTCCCGGACTTTCATATCCCTATCTCGGTTATCGCTTGACATATGTCACTCTCCTTTGACACTTCTTGACATTGACAGTTCCTATCGATAATTCCCTTCCCCCCTTGCTTCGCAATGATTGCGCCATTTGCCTTCAGTCATCATTCTACCATTTTGATGCCATTCCAATTCATTCCTTCCTTTCCTCCGGAAGCCCGAAACTCCGATTTGCCCAATAGTACTTTAACATCTTTATATCTTCCGGACTCTTCAGTATATAAACCCACGTGTACTCTCTGATATTTCCTTAGTTCAAATATCAACTAAATCCTGTTCCTTCCTGATCCTCTCCCTTCCGATTCTCTAAGTCCTTAAGTTGACCTTAGGACCAGCCTCCGACCCTCTGCTCTTAAATTAAGGAACCGAACTCGTACAGGGGTGTAGCACATAAGTTGAAGCTGCAGTTCCTTACCCCTCCGACCCCTTTCAGGAATTCCCGCAAAACCCCGCCTCCTCTGCACCTCCAGACATTCCGGGAATTCCGGGAAAGAACCCGGACTTGACAGTACAGTGGTTAAGCATGACTTCATGTCTTGCAGTGATGTTCCCAATTGCTTGGGTTTGAGACTTGTTGGTGGGGTTTTGTCACATCCCAAAACTTTCCCTACCCATATGACACACTTCCAGCCCCTTATGATCAAACCCCAAACCCCAAGCCCCAGACTTTACCTTGGAAGATTTTCCCCTTCACCTGTCACATCCCGAAACTTTCCTAACCCATCTGGCCCAATTCCGGCCCCCTATGATCACCGAATCCTGAGCCTTGGACTTTACCTTAGAAGATTTCTGTCAAGTCCGGGTTCAATCCTGGAATTCCCAGATAAGTCCGGAGTGCGCAGAACAGCAGATGGTCAGGAATCCCTGAGGGGGGTTGGAGGGGCAAGGAACTTTGGCTTCAGCTAATGTGCTGTGCCCCTGTACGAGTTCTATTCCTTAATTTCAGGGCAGAGGGTCGGAAGACAATCCTAAGGTCAACTTAAGGACTGAAGTGGTTTTCAGAGTGAAGTGGAGTAGGAGAGAATGGGATTTAGTTGATATTTGAACTAGGGAAATATTGGAGGGTACAAGTGGGTTTATATACTGAAGAGTCCAGAAGATATAAAGGTGTTAAAGTATGTCAGACAAATCTGTCACATCCCAAAACTTCCCTAACCCATCCGGCCCAATTCCTAACCCATCCGGCCCAATTCCAAACCCCTATGATCAAATACCGAATCCTGGGCCTCGGACTTTACCTTAGAAGATTTCTCTTTCATTGGACATTCCGAACCCCGTACTTCCAATCCCGGACTTTTGCATTCCCGTCCCAGACTTTCCGCATTCCTGTCCCGGACTTCCGTATTCCCGTCCCAGACTTTCGTATTCCTATCTTGGTTATCTCTTGACATATGTCACTTTCCTTTGACACTTCTTGACATTTACAGTTCCTATCAATAATTCCCTTCCCCCTTGCTTCGCAATTATTGCGCCATTGCCTTCAGTCATTATTCTACCATTCTGACACCATTCTGATTCATTCCTTCCTTTCTTCCGGAAACCTGAAACTCCGATTCGTCTGACATACTTTTAACATCTTTATATCTTCCAGACTCTTCAGTATATAAACCCGCGTGTACTCTCTGATATTTTCTTAGTTTGAATATCAACTAAATCCCATCCTTTCCTGATCCACTCTGAACCTCCTCAGACCTTAAGTTGATCTTAGGATTGATCTCCGACCCTCTGCTCCGAAATCAAGGAACAGAACTTGTACAGGGGCGCAGCACATAAGCTGAAGCCAAAGTTCCTTACAACTCTGACCCCCCTCAGGAATTCCTGCCAATCTCCGCCTTCTCCGCACTCCAGACTATCCGGGAATGAACCCAGACTTAACAGAATCGGAGTTTTGGGTTTCCGGAACAAAGTAAGGAATGAATCGGAATGGCATCAGAATGGTGGAATAATGAGGGTAATGGCGCAATAAGTGTGAAGCAGGGGGAAAGGGAATTATCGATAGGAACTGCAGATGTCAAGAAATGTCAAAGGAAAGAGACATATGTCAAGAGATAGCCAAGATAGGAATACAAAAGTCCAGGACAGGAATGTGGAAGTCCAGGATGGGAAATACGGGGTTTGGAATGTCCGATGAAAGAGAAATCTTCCAAGGTAAAGTCCGAGGCTCGGGATTTGGGATTTGATCATAGGGGGCCGGAATTGAGCTGGATGGGTTGGGAAAGTTTCGGGATGTGACACTCATGCTCAAACACACAGTGTGCAAAACATCGACACAGCTCAGTCGGAGGCAGCCCAAGAAGATGCCCTGCACTCCCTGATGACCTCGTGTCAAGGCCCCAATGTTGCCAAACAATTCCGTAGCTTCTCTGCTCATCGTATATCAATCTCCGCGTCTCAGGCAAGATCTCCATCTCAAAGCATCCCCACCCCTACTCCCACAGGTTGTTACCCCTCCAGGGGCACCCCGGACCCCTCTGATGACAACAACCCAGATAATGCAATCCCACCTAACCCCATCATGGCACTTGCAAATGCAGTTTGCGGCCTCGCTGAATTATCATGCTGCGACCACGAATCTGAAAACTCCTCATCTCCGCGCATGAAGGTTTGGGAACCCGACACCTTCAATGGGACTGACCCTCGCAAGCTGTGGGCCTTCCTGGTCCAATGCCAGCTGAACCTTCAGGACTGTCCCTGCACATTCCGGACTGACCGTGCGAAGGTCACCTTTGCCCAGTCCTACCTAAAAGGCATGGCTCTCGAGTGGTTTGAGCCTGACCTCCTCCAGATGGACAATCCGGACTGGATGGATGATTATCAGGAATTTGTCCTTGAGCTCCAGACCAACTTCGGCCCCCATGACCCTGTTGGTGATGTGGAACACCAACTCGACCACCTATCCATGAAAGACTCCCAGCACATCAACAAGTACATGGTGGAATTCAATCGCCTAGCCTCCCAGGTCCAGGGCTATGGCAAAGGAGCCCTCTGACATCACTTCTACAATGGACTTCTGGATCACATCAAAGACAAGCTTTCCTGCATTGGAAAACTGCACTCCCTAGGAGAACTCTGGACTCTCTCCCAGACTATTGACAGGAGATATTGGGAATGCAAGTCCGAAGTCGCTTGCCAAATCAGACCCTCCAGAAACCAGTCCTCCACATCCAAAAGTACTCCCACCACCTCATCTCTGAAACCCACAACTTTGTCCAACCCCTCTGCGTCCTCGTCAGGGAAGTCCTCCACCCCTACCCCGAAACCTGCATTGGACCTCTCCAGTAGACTCGGGAAGGCCGGATGCCTCACCTCCGAGGAACAAAAATGTCGCTTTGACCTCAAGCTGTGTATGTTCTGCAGAGCCGCCGGACATATGGCCAAGGATTGCCAGAAGTCTACTTCCTGCACAGCTAAAATCTCCCCTGCTCTGGAAGCCAAACCGGAGGCCTCTACCCCTGAGGCAAAAAAATAGGGCGCAGCCTTCTGGACTCCACACGGGAAGGAGGCTGCGTTGAATCCTACTGTGCACCTACAGAGACCTGTCTCAACGTGTCTTCTCTTTATGATCCCAAGGCCCTTATGCTGCTTATTTCTTTCCCTGACTTTTCCGAAATTTCCGCTTTTCCTGCTTTGTTAGATTGTGGTTCTACTGATTGTTTCATTGATACTACTTTCGTTAACAAGCATCATTTTCCGACATATTCTGTTCCTCCTATTCCATTAAAACTTTTTGATGGTACTTCCAATTCTACAATTACCCATGCTGTTGACCTTTCCGTTCGTTTCCCTTCCAGCTTTGTCACCTCTGATACATTTTATGTTACTCCATTGGATTCCTCTTGTTCCCTTGTTCTAGGACACAACTGGCTCACCTGCTACAATCCGTCGATTGACTGGGTATTGGGCAGTATTACTTTCCAAACTCCAGCTCAAGACTTGCCAACGACCCCGACGTCACCTCCAGAGATCCCAGACCCCGCCCCCCTATCTCACTCCAACATCCCTGACAAGCTGCCTCGTATCTTGTTTGTCAATGCTGCCACCTTTGTGTGCACGTGCAAACTCAATGGCTCTGAGCAGTTCAGCATTCACCTCTGTCCCCAGGACTCCAAACTCCGTTCTGTATCCCGTGACCCCAGCACCTCCAAAACTCCTGAAGAAGTCAATGTGTCCTCCATCCATCCAGACTATCATGATTTCCCTGATGTCTTCAGTAAGTGCAAGGCTGACACCCTTGCGCCCCACAGGGAATTTGACCTCAAGATTGACTTAGAGGAAGTTGCTTCCCCTCCTCTCAGGACTGTTTACCCAGTTTCTGCTACAGAAGTTGAGTCCCTCCAGGAATTCATAGACAAACACCTCAACTACAACTTCATCCGCCAGTCTAAATCCGCTCATGGCGCTCCTGTCCTCTTTGTCCACAAAAAGGACAGATCCCTATGCCTCTGTGTCAATTTCCGAGGACTCAACAAAATCATGAAAAAAGACCGCTATCCCCTACCCCTGATCTCCAACCTCCTCGATTCCCCTAGCCGCACCAAGGTATACACCAAAATTGACCTCCATCACGCATATCACCTTGTCCGCATCGCTCCCGGGGATGAGTGGAAAACTGCCTTCTGGACTTGCTACAGCTTGTACAAGTGGCTGGTGATGCCCTTTGGGCTCACCAATGCCCCTGCAGCCTTTCAGCACTTTGTCAATAGTGTCTTTGTGGACCTCCTAGACATCTGCGTCATGGTCTACCTTGACGACATCCTCATTTACTCCAACGACATGGCTTCTCACGAAGAACATGTCCAGGAAGTCCTCCGGTGTCTCCGGAAACACAGACTTTATGCCAAACTGGAGAAATGTGAGTGGCACTCGGACTCCGTCAAATACCTGGGCTACCATCTCTCCCCCCAGGGATTGACTATGTCCCCAGAGAACGTCCAGGCAGTCCGAGATTGGCCCGAGCCCCAGAAAGTCAAGGACATTTAGTCCTTCCTCGGGTTTGCCAACTTCTATCGTCGCTTCATCTTCAACTACTCTGATATTGTTGTCCCACTCACCCGACTCACTCAGAAAAATGGCCCCTGGAACTTCGACGATTCCTGCCGCTCCACCTTCACACAACTCAAAGATGCCTTCACCCGAGCCTCTATCCTTATGAACTGGATTCTGGACTGTCCTATCATGGTCAAAACCGATGCTTTGGACTATGCTATCGCGGGAATCCTCTCAATCCAGTGTCCAGATGAGGAATTCCACCCCATCATGTTCTACTCCCACATCCTGACAGCCCTGGAACTCAACTATGACACTCATAATAAGGAGCTCCTCACTATCCACGAAGCTTTCTGACATTGGCATCATTACCTTGAAGGTTCCAGCACCCCTATCAATGTCGTTACCAACCACAAAAATCTGGAATACTTCTCCACCTCCAAAGTTCTGACCCGCCAGCAAGCCCGCTGGTCGGAATTTCTATCCCAGTTCAATCTCGTCATCTGCTTTCACCCTGGACGCTTAGGAGCTAAGCCCAACTCCCTCACTAGACGCTGGGACATCTACCCAAAAGAGGGGGATAAGGACTATGCTCGCTCCGCTTTGTTTGGTTGTTTGTGCAGATGAGCACAGCTGGCTGTTTTCCAAAGGTCATATTGCACTTGCACTATCAAAAAGGTTAGGCTACGGTGTGAAGGAGTAGTTCATGTCAAGAGGAAGGAACACACAACGCGGAATTGCGATGCCTTTGATGCCTTACAATATTATGTATATAAAGCCTTGTCACGCTTTCCACTGGCCTCTGATTGCAGTACATGCATGATCCTGACATGTGGAATTGTTAGTAAAGAGAGTTGACTAATTCAAGTCGTGATCATGACGAAAGTGTCGATATATAGATCAGATGTCACTTTTAGGCTAGCTGTAAGGCACCTTATCAGACACACAACAAATGTACTACACACCTGATATGATTGGACACTGTGGATGATCACCATATCAAGATGGACTCCACCTACTTACCAAACATTCCTTTAGACCACTTATATAGCAGTCTGACTTGCTTGTATCACCATCATCTTATTTCATATGCTTTTCACATTCTGTGTGCATTTGAGTGGGACTGTTACACTGATGAGGTCATGAGAGCTCAATCAGATAACACCAACAAGCCCTATTGTCAAGTAGGGCAAGATCTATCAGAAGTCTTTACTGGCAGACTATAGGCCAATTGGTGAAGCAAGTGCTCGGACCAAGAGATAGCTGGTTAAGCTATGTATTGTGTAGATCTAACTTGGGTTGTAACCAAGTAGAGTACAGGTCTTTATTACTGAACAGGCATGTGAATGCAGGGAGGAAGACTCCTTATACTCACCTGAGCTTGTAGAGCTTGGGTTCTTACAGAGGATAGAAAGGATCTATTGAGTGCTAATGCAGTGCTGGGTTTATATACTACAATAAACATGTCATGTCACTGATGTGACTGTCTAACTTCTTACATATGCTACATATATTATAGTAAGATGTGACACACTGTGGCTATACAGCACTGTGTTCAACATTTATACTACTGGGAATGGCGCACAGACCAAGGTATCCAAAGTAGGTATCATCCAAGAAAGGTAACTGGAGATAAGAGGGATAAACACCATTGGGTGGAAGATCATATCATAGAAGATGAAAGAAGAAAGATAAGGCCAGGGACTTTGCGTGGAGTCACTGGTTGTACAAAGAGTCAAAAGAGGAAAGAGGTCATGTGATGGAATAGAGTCACATGAGAAGGAAAAGAAAAACGGGCTAAAACAGTTCTACTGTAACAGAGACCTGCTGGTCTACACTAGCCTGGAGGGTGCTGTTCAACTAGTCTGGTTTCCTCATATTATTGTTCTCATCCTCACTACCATCTACCATGCATTATGGTAATCATCCAGAGTGACCCTATGAGTACATGGTACAGGACATCAGGGAAATGGTGAGAAGCTGCTATAACCAGATAGATGTGACAAATAAATATCAAATACAACATGATTATATAATCCTTGAGATGACATTACCTTTCAGTTGTCAAGTTAATGTCAAAAAGCCACATCTCTCATCCTACAATCCCAGAAAGATAGATTCCTTGTAGTGGAATATTGTCACATCCTGAAACTTTCCCAACCCATCCGACCCAATTCCAGCCCCTTATGATCAAATCCCAAACTGCAAGCCCTGGACTTACCTTAGAAGATTTCTCGTTCATCTGATTTACCGAATCCTGTATTTCCTGTCCTGGACTTTGTATTCCTATCTTGCCTATCTCTTGACATATGTCCCTTTCCTTTGACGTTCCTTGACATTCACAGTTCCTATCAATAATTCCCTTTCCCCCTGCTTGTCACATTCCGAAACTTCCCTAACCAATCTGGCCCAATTCCGAACCCCTATGATCAAATCCCAAATCCTGGCCCTCGGACTTTACCTTCGACAATTTCTCTTTCATTGGACATTCCAAACCCCGTACTTCCCATCCTGGACTTTCCACATTCCCGTCCCAGACTTTCCGTATTTCCATCCCGGACTTTTGTATTCCTATCTCGGTTATCTCTTGACATATGTCACTTTCCTTTGACACTTCTTGACATTTACAGTTCCTATCAATAATTCCCTTCCCCCTTGCTTCGCAACTATTGCGCCATTGCCTTCAGTCATTATTCTACCATTCTGATGCCATTCCAGTTCATTCCTTCCTTTCTTCTGGAAACCCAAAACTCTGATTCGTCTGACATACTTTAACATCTTTATATCTTCCAGACTCTTCAGTATATAAACCCGCATGTACTCTCTGATATTTCCTTAGTTTGAATATCAACTAAATCCCGTTCTTTCCTGATCCACTCTGAACCTCCTCAGTCCTTAAGTTGATCTTAGGATTGATCTATATCTCTGACCCTCCGCTCCGAAATCAAGGAACAGAACTTGTACAGGGGCGCAGCACATAAGCTGAAGCGGAAGTTCCTTGCCACTCTGACCCCCCTCAGGAATTCCTGCCAAACCCCGCTTTCTCCACACTCCGGACAATCCGGGAATTCCGGGAATGAACCCGGATTTAACAGTATATTCGAACTCAAACCTCTACAAGTTTGCTAACATCATATCTTATCCGCATGTCTAGAACTATCCAGACTTGTGCCCAAACATGCAGTATGCAAAGCATTGACGCAACTCAGTCGGAGGTAGCCCGAGAAGACACCCTGCACTCCCTGATGACCTCGCATCGAGGCCCCGATGTCGCCGAACAATTCCAAAGCTTGTCCGCTCATCATTCATCAACCTCCGCCTCTCAGGCTAGACCTCCGTCTCAAATCATCTCCACCACCACTCGTGCAGGTCATCACCCCTCCGGGTGTGCCCCGGACCCCTCTGACAACAGGAACGGTGGCGGCAATGACCCCGACCCCTCTGATGACGACAACCCTGACAATGCAATCCAGCCTAACCCTATCATGGTGCTTGCAAACGCAGTCCGCGGCCTCGCTGAGTTATCGTGCTGCGACCACGAATCCAAAAACTCCTCATCTCCATGCACAAAGGTGTGGGAACCCGACACCTTCGAGGGGACTGATCCTCACAAGCTGCGGGCCTTCTTGGTCCAATGCAAGCTGAACTTCCAGGATCGCCCCCACGCATTCTGGACTGACCACGCTAAAGTCACCTTCGCCCAGTCTTACCTAAAAGGTATGGCCCTCAAATGGTTCGAGCCCAACCTCCTCCAGATGGACGATCTGGACGGACAACTATCGGGAATTCGTCCTCGAGCTCCAGACCAACTTCGGCCCCCACAACCCTGTCGGTGATGCCGAACACCAACTCAACCACCTATCCATGAAAGACTCCCAGCATATCAACAAATACATGGTAGAATTCAATTGCCTAGCCTCCCAGGTCCGGGGTTACAGCAAGGGAGCCCTCCAACATCACTGCTACAATGGACTTCTGGATCACATCAAAGACAAGCTGTCCCGCATCGGAAAACCGCGCTCCCTAGGAAAACTCCGGACTCTCTCCCAGACTATTGATGGGAGATATTGGGAACACAAGTCCGAGGTTGCTCGCCAAATCTGACCCTCCGGAAACCAGTCCTCCACTTCCAAAAGTACTCCGACCACTTCATCTCCGAAACCTGCCACTCCATCCAACACTTCCGTGTCCTTGTCGGCAAAGTCCTCCACCCCCAAACCCGCATCCGACCTCTCCAGTAAACTCGGGAAGGACGGACGCCTCACCTCCGAGGAACACAAACACTGCTTTGACCTCAAGTTGTGCATGTTCTGTGGAGCCGCCGGACATGTAGCTAAGGACTGCCAGAAGTCCACTTCCTGCGCATCCAAAGCCCATGCAGCGACAACCTCCCCCGCTCCAGAAACCAAACTGGAGGCCTCTACCCTGGAGGCAAAAAATTAGGGCACAGCCTTCCAGACTCTGCACGGGAAGGAGGCTGCGTTGAATCCCACCGTGCACCTACGGAGACCTGTCTCAATGTGTCCGCTCTTTATGACCCCAAGGCCCTTATGCCTCTTGTTTCCCTGTCCGACTTTTCCGAAATTTCCGCTTTTCCCGCCTTGTTAGATTGTGCTCCCACCGATTGCTTCATTGATACTACTTTCGTTGACAAGCACCATTTTCCGACATATTCCATTCCTCCTATTTTTTTTGAAACTGTTTGATGGTACTTCCAATTCTATGATTACCCATGCTGTTGACCTTTCCGTTCGTTTCCCTTCCGGCTTTGTCACCTCCAATACATTTTATGTTACTCCGTTGGATTCTTCTTGTTCCCTTGTTCTAGGACACAACTGGCTCACCTGCTACAATCCGTCGATTGACTGGGTATTGGGCAGTATTACTTTCCAAATGCGGGCTCAAGACTTGCCAACGCCCCCGATGTCACCTCTGGAGATTCCAGACCCCGGTCCCCCATCTCACTCCAACACTCCCAACAAGCCGCCTCGCGAAGCTCCTCACATCTCATTTGTCAATGCTGCTGCCTTTGTGCACGCATGCAAACTTGATGGTTCCGAGCAGTTCAGGATTCACCTCTGTCACCAGGACTCCAAACTCTGTTCCATATCTCGGAACTCTGGGATTTCTGAAACCCCCAAAGAAGTTGATCTTTCCTCTGTCCCTGTGGACTATCACAATTTCCCCAATGTCTTCAGTAAGTGCAAGGCTGATACCCTTCCACCCCACAGGGAATTCGATCTCAAGATTGACTTAGAGAAAGGTGCTTCTCCTCCTCTTGGGACTGTTTACCCGGTTTCCGCTACAGAACTTGAGTCCCTCCGGGAATTCATAGACAAACACCTCAACTACAGCTTCATCTGCCAGTCCAAATCCGCCCACGGCACTCCCATCCTCTTTGTCCACAAGAAGGATGGATCCCTCTGCCTCTGTGTTGATTTCCGAGGACTCAACAAAATCATGAAAAAAGACTGCTATCCCTTACCCCTGATCTCCAACCTCCTCGATTCCCCTAGCCATGCCAAGGTATACACGAAGATTGACCTCGGCCATGCATACCACCTTGTCCATGTCGCTCCCGGGGATGAGTGGAAAACCACCTTTCGGACTCGCTATGGCTCGTACGAGTGGCTGGTGATGCCCTTCGGGCTCACCAATTCCCCTGTGGCTTTCCAGTGGTTCATCAATAGTGTCTTCACAGACCTCCTAGATGTCTGCATTGTGGTTTACCTCGACGACATCCTCATCTATTCCAACGACATGGCTTCTCACAAAAAACATGTCAGGGAAGTCCTCTGGCATCTCCAGAAACACGGACTGTACGCCAAACTGGGGAAATGTGAGTGGCACTTGGACTCTGTCGAATACCTGGGCTATCGTCTCTCTCCCCAGGGACTGACCATGTCCCCGGAGAAAGTCCAGGCAGTCCGAGATTGGCCTGAACCCCAGAAAGTCAAGGACATTCAGTCCTTCTTTGGTTTCACCAACTTCTACCATTGTTTCATCTTCAACTACTCTGATATTGTTGTTCTGCTCACCCGACTCACTCGGAAAAACGCCCCGTGGAACTTCAACAATTCCTGCCGCTCCGCCTTCGGCCTCGTCCCTGCTTGATATCAAAGACGTTCACAAGGACATCCTAAATTCCCTGTCCTCCAACCCCATAGCTTCCCTCCATCTTCCAGACTTGTTGGACTCCCGGTGGGCTGTCAACCCCAAAGGTTTCCTGACCCTCAACAATTGCATCTTTGTCCTGGAAGCTAAGGACCTCCGTCTTTGCATTCTCCAGTACAAGCACGACCACCCCCTGTCCAGACATTTCAGGCAAAACAGGACATTAGAGCTCGTCCGCCAGGAATACACCTGGCCAGGCCTCCACACCTTTGTCAAGGACTATGTCAGTTCCTGCACTTCCTGCGCCCAAGGTACAACTCCGAGACACCACCCCTACGGAATGCTCAAGCAACTTCCAATCCCCGAAAAGCCCTGGAACTCCATTTCCATGGACTTCATCAAATAACTCCCATCCTCCGGCGGATACACTGCAATCCTCGTAGTCATCGACCGCCTTTCCAAACAATCCATATTCATTCCCACTCATGACACTATCAACTCTCCAAGCCTCACAAAACTATTCCTGCTCCACGTGTTTTCCAAGCACGGAGTTCCCTCCCATATCACCTCCGACCGGGGTTCCGAGTTTATCTCCCACTTCCCTCAGGAAAGCTCTCGACATCCGACTTCACTTCACTTTGGGATATCATCCCGAAGGCAACGGGCAAATGGAATGGGCAAACCAGACCCTCAAGCAGTATCTCTGAATCTACTGCAACTACCAACAGGACAATTGGTCGGAACTCCTGCCCCTCGCGGAATTTGCCTACAATAATGCCCCTAGCACTACCACAGGAGTATCCCCATTCTTCGCTAACAAAGGCTACCACCCTAACATCTCGGTCTACCCCGAAAGGGATCTGACCTCATCCCATGCTTGCAAATACGCAGTCAACCTACAAGAACTCCACGAATTCCTACAGACGGAAATGGCCCATGCTCAGCAATGCTACCAAGGACCCGCGGATTCCCAACGACTTCTGGATTGGAGACCAAGCGTTTGTCAAGGCGAAGTACTTCCGTTCCACTCGCCCTTCCAAGAAACTCTCGGAAAAGAACCTCGGCCCCTATCCCATCATTGCCCAAGCTGGACCCCTGTCCTTCACCCTCCGACTCCTGGACTCCATGCACGCTGTCCATCCCATCTTCCATGTCTCCCAGTTAGAACCCGCAACTCTGAACACCATCCCAAATCGGGTCCAACCCCCACCTCCCCCAGTCAAAGTCGATGGAGAACCCAAATATGAAATCTCCGAAATCCTAGACTCCAAAATCGACTGCCAACGCAGGAATTGCCAGCTCCTGTACCTGATAAGGTGGGCGGGTTACAAAGGGACTGATGAAGAAACTTCCTGGATCCTCGTGACCAAGCTCGCTCACGCATCGGAACTCGTCTTGGACTTTCACTCAGCATATCCCAGAAAATCCGGACCCCTTAATTCACTCGGATGAGGGCGGAAACATGATTTTCGATTTGCCAAAAAACAAAACTACGCTAATTGTACATAAGGAGGCCGATGGGAGACACTACACTACCTCCCCATCTCCATCCTCCTCACCTCCCTCTTCACCCTCATCCTCCTCCTCATCCCCATCCTCCCCATCTGTCCCCTGACCTCCCTGACTATCATCCCTCTCCTTCCCCTTCCACTCCAATGCCCCCCAGCCTTCTCTGGACTCCCCAAACTGGGACCCCCGAGACACCAGGAAAGCTGCCAGGCCATCCGACAGTACCTGCCACATCCCCGACAGCTGGGCCACGACGGCCCCCTGATAGGCCTCGTTGGCCCGCCTCTGGGCCTCGTAGGACTCTGAGAGGGCCCTGAGCGCATCCTGGCGCTCCTTGTCCTCCTTGTCTTCTTCGTCCTCCTCACCCTCCTCTTCGCTCTCCTCCCAGGCCTCCAGACTCTTCTGCCTCCGCCTCTTCCGGTCCTTCCCCCCATGTGGCAACGCCACTTCTGCAGCCACCCGCTGCCCCGCTCTGGCCTCCTGGCACAAAGAGTGCACCTGCGCGCACCTCACGCACGCCCGGGATCGCCCGGTCTTCAGGCCCAGACATGGCACCCCCACCCTCACGCAGACCGCGCAAGGAGTATTGGCCCCAGGGAGCCAACCCCTGGGCCTCCCTGCACTCACCTGCGATGGCCCTGCCTCAGACCCCTTCAGTGAGCTGCTCACCCTGTGCCTCTGTGACTCCTGCGACCCCTGCCACAATCTTTCAGCTGTGACCCTCGCGACCTCTGCCTCCGCCTTCCTCCTCCTCTCATCCTCCTCCGCTTTTTTCCGCGCTTCCTCCTCGAGCGTCCACCTTGCCTCCTCGCGCTTCTCCGCCTCCCGCCGGGCCTTTTTCACCCTGGCCTCCTGAATTCTCCAGGCAGACTCCCACACGCGTTCTTCTTCCTCTTGTTGGAGACGGGCAATTTCGTCGTTGGATTGCGAGTGAGTAGAGATGATGGATGGTGGAACTAAACAACAGGCAGTCAACGGTCGCAAGGCACCTCAGATCAATCCCCAATTTTCAAACTCCGCCATACTTCTATTTCCTATCACGGACTCCTATCCAGGTACTCAAGGGTTCGTGCCTAAGAGGGGGATACTGTCACATCCTGAAACTTCCCTAACCCATCTGGCCCAATTCCAAACCCCTATGATCAAATCCCAAATCCCAGCCCTTGGACTTTACCTTAGATGATTTGTCTCTCATCGGACATTCCAAACCCCATACTTCCCATGCCGGACTTTCCACATTCCCGTCCCAGACTTTCCGTATTCCCATCCCGGACTTTCATATTCCTATCTCGGTTATCTCTTGACATATGTCACTTTCCTTTGACACTTCTTGACATTTACAGTTCCTATTGATGATTCCCTTCCCCCTTGCCTCACAACTATTGCGCCATTGCCTTCAGTCATTATTCTACCATTCTGACGCCATTCCAATTCATTCCTTCCTTTCTTCCGAAAACCCGAAACTCCGATTCGTCCAACATACTTTAACATCTTAAAATCTTCCAGACTCTTCAGTATACAAACCCGCATGTACTCTCTGATATTTCCTTAGTTTGAATATCAACTAAATCCCATTCTTTCCTAATCCCCTCTGAACTTCCTTGGTCCTTAAGTTGATCTTAGGATTGATCTCTATCTCTGACCCTCCACTCCGAAATCAAGGAACAGAACTCATACAGAGGCACAGCACATAAGCAGAAGCTGAAGTTCCTTACCACTCCAACCCCCCCTCAGGAATTCCTGCCAAACCCCGCTTTCTCTGCACTCCGGACAATCTGGGAATTCCAGGAATGAACCCGGACTTAACAGAATGATGGACAACACATGGGGGCCTGCATAGATGTCACAAAATGAGTGAGCAAGATTTGTGTGGGTCCACCAACATATTGGCAGAATGTTAGACAACACACAGGTACATGTGTGCAGGCCCACCAATATATGGTTGGAATAATGGACAACACATGGGGGGGCCTGCATGCATGTCATAGAAACAGTCAAAAACATTCATGCAGGCCCACCACTATATCGACTGAATGTTGGACAACACATTGGGGGGTCTACATAGATATCGAAGAAGGATTCAGCAACATTTTTGTGGACCCTGCAATATATTGTTGGAATATTAGACAAGACACAGGGAAGCCTGCATAGGGAGCCCACCTAGATGTCCTTGGAATATTTAAGATAATTCATGTATGTGCAGCCTGCCAATATTTCTGAGCAGGTCATTTAATGTGCCTATATGTTTTTGGGTGATTGGGTATTTATTACAAGATGTGATGATATGGGGGATGTTAAGTCCGGGTTCGTTCCCGGAATTCCCGGATTGTCCGGAGTGCGGAAGAAGCGGGGTTTGGTGGGAATTCCTGAGGAGGGTCGGAGTGGTAAGGAACTTCAGCTTCAGCTTATGTGCTGCGCCCCTGTACGAGTTCTGTTCCTTGATTTCGGAGTGGAGGGTCAGAGATAGAAATCAATCCTAAGATCAACTTAAGGACCGAGGAAGTTCAGAGGGGATCAGGAAAGAACAGGATTTAGTTGATATTTGAACTAAGGAACTATCAGAGAGTACACGCGGGTTTATATACTGAAGAGTCCGGAAGATATAAGGATGTTAAAGTACTGTCAGACAAATTGGAGTTTCGGGTTTCCGGAAGAAAGGAAGGAATGAATTGGAATGGTGTCAGAATGGTAGAATAATGACTGAAGGCAATGGCGCAATAATTGCGAAGCAAGGGGGAAGGGAATTATTGATAGGAACTGTAAATGTCAAGAAGTGTCAAAGGAAAGTGACATATGTCAAGAGATAACTGAGATAGGAATACGAAAGTCCAGGATGGGAATACAGAAAGTCTGGGACGGGAATGCGGAAAGTCCAGGACAGGAATGCGGAAAGTCCAGGACAGGAAGTACGGGGTTCAGAATGTCCGATGAAAGAGAAATCGTCTATGGTAAAGTCTGAGGCCTGGGATTCGGGATTTGGTCATAGGGGTTCGGAATTGGGCCAGATGGGTTAGGGAAGTTTCAGGATGTGACAGTATCCCCCTCTTAGGCACGAACCCTTGAGTACCTGGATAGGAGTCCGTGATAGGAAATAGAAGTATGGCGGAGTTTGAAAATTGGGGATTGATCTGAGGTGCCTTGCGACCGTTGACTGCCTGTTGTTTAGTTCCACCATCCATCATCTCTACTCACTCGCAATGGGTTAGGGAAGTTTTGGGATGTGACAACATTCCATCTCATTGGAGACTTCACATGTCTGATATTATTGCCAAATACATGGTCAAGCAATTCCTGGAAGCCATCGGCCACCCTGCCCAACCAACTCCTGCACTACCTGATACTTGCATTCCTTTACTGGCTCTCTTCTAAGCTGATAGGATAGTCAATTCAATGGCAAGGTCTTATCAGAATCAAAGCAAGTGATCTCTGAGTACATAGATATCTACTAATATCGTCTCAGGGAGCTTCCCCATTGATATCTGAAGGATGGCTGAGATGTTGGGGCCAAAGGAGACTGGAACAAATCCAGAAAGAGAGAAATTCTTAAAGGACAGATTCCCTATAGAGCAGGAAGAGGAGATCTCAGACCCAACCCTTCTATTGGACCAGACTAGGGTAATCCTGGCATGGTCTCTGCCTGGGGTACGATCTGAAGAGTTCCAGGTGAGCTCCCCAAGATAAATTTCCATAGATGCCTTACTGATGACTTTGGTTAGCAGGACTATTCGCAAAACCTGGAATTGCTATTCCCAGATTTATCCAGGAGTGTCAGCAACTCCAGGTCTTGGAGCACCAACCAGGCCCTGTTTGAGGGAGAGATCATGGGTGTGATTGAATTATCCCGCTTGGTACCAGCAAGGCCAGGTGGTAAGAACCTTTTGGCTTTATTCACACCAAAGGTGTCCTGATGGAACTAGCCATTTAGACATCAACCCGAGGTATCGGCCCTCCTTAAAGACTCTCATGGTGATTCTGGACCTGGGGAATGGCTCGGAGCTAGCTCCCTGCAAACCACAGTCCTTTTGGCAGCCCTGCTGAAACTGGCTGAGTCCACTGAAGACACCGAAATGACGGCCATCCTTTCTGAGTGGTCCTCAGTATATTCGGTAATGTTGGTCATCATCAATCGGGTCACCCCTTTCCATCGGGATCTCAACTGTAGGGCTCAGTGGTTGGACATGTTGGTTACCATAGGGGGGATTCTGAACTACACATCGATTTGCATAGCATTGGGGTCAGGCTGTGGTATGGGCCTAGAACCCTACTGGCAATTTCTGGAAAGGTACTTCAGCATGGGGTGACACATTTGGTTTCCGACAGGGTTTGCCTGGCCTACCATATGAGAGATAATGTCCATGAGTGGGTGGGAGTTCACAGATGTGATTGGATCAGACAGGGGGACCTCCCTCACTTATTATACAAGTTGGCAGTGTCTATGAACATTGCTACAGAGTAGAATAAAAATTCCCTACATGAATGGCCACTGGTATCTAGAATTCCTGTCAGAGGAATGGATCTCTGCAAGGATGTCCTCAGGGGACCAATGTTCCTCCATCTGCACTATCCCTTCCATGGTCAACCACATCTCATCACATACTTGGGTGAGCTCTCTGGACAAAGCCATCCTTGTCTCCACAGCCACCTGCATGCCAGCTCAATCTGTTGTCGGTGCAGATTGGTGGAGGGCCTACTGGAGTGATCAAAAGCTAAACAACAGGGAATGAGTCAAGTGGGACAGGGGAATGGACTGAACAGAAACTTACCCTGGCATATTGAGGCATGAATTGAGCATGAAGCTCATGGGGATCATTCCATGGATATTGTGCATAGATCTCCAGAAGTCATTCCATGTGGTCCGACCACCAAGGCCAGAGAATGCCTGGGTTGGTTCTCACCAGCTGATACTCCTGATTGGGGAATGCGGCATCAGCATCTTCAGGATTGACAATCATCCAAACTATATAGGGGATGTTTAATGTCCACCCATGCATTACCACAGTTGAGATCAGCCGGGTGGCCATGCCCTGGGAGCAGGGTAAGATCGGACAAAAGCATACTAAACCAACACCTACCACTTCCAATGGAAGATTTATCCTTCATTGATCGGGGTCGAAGGAGTCGGATAAATTCGAATCTCAGGCCAATGTACTCCAGCATGTCCTGGAAACCTTGTTGGGTTGGGGTGTAGGATGATTGTGGCATTGTCAATGTGATGGGCAAGTAAGACGATTTTCTTTGGGTTTTTTTATATTGCAAAGATGAACTGGAAACCATATACAGCACAATAACCTGACAGTTCATTGGAAATACATCCAAATCTGGCTTCTGCTAATTTTGTAACAATTCCTTACAATGATCCTGAAGTCTCTCGAAATTGGGTTGAGTCCTGGTTGCATAGCAAGCATGTCCCACCCAGCCTTGCCTCAGAGGCCTGCAATAGGGCACCCCATGACCTTGCCTTGTAATCAAAGAAGTTACTTGCCCATTGCCCTTCTGCTCTGAGGAGCTCTACTTCCTCTTCCCATCAGTCCTTGAGAGCCTTTGCTCTGAGCCAATGACCCCAATAAACTGAATTACCTGAAAGTGTTAACTTGGTCCATGAGCAACCAAAAATTAAGATTGAAACATACATTCAGTTCCAAATCCCTTTGCACATCCATGGTCCAGAACCAGGCCAAGGTGGAGTCCCAATTGCCCTGGGCATTTGGGTTGGATACTGCAGTACTGACCTTGAGGTGCTCGGGATCAAGTGGCCTATACCAGATCAAAGTATCTTTGTCGGCTTCCAGTGATATCGTGGCTCATCAGCATGCCTTTTCACAGTTAGCTCTATGACATTGATCTTGCCCCATGCCCGAGTTGTGTGGGTCTGGCCACTGGCATGCCAAAGCTCAGTCTGGAAAAGAATCAACTTCTTGGCCAATGCCATCCTCAGATGATGCAGGCAGTCATTGGCTTGACCTTTTCTGAGTTCCAGTTCTTCCTCGGCATGGTTGGCTGCATCACATCCTTGAGTGTCGACCCTACCTATAAATGAAGCAGCATCCAAGACAAAGCTGTGGATTTCTGTCCCGAGCTGATCCCTCTTCCTTGCCAGGGCCAGCCTTTGAGCTTCTGTGGACTGATGACCAGAAGAACAGGTCTCTGACTTTAAATGGATCTGTGATTTCTGGATTTGCAACCCCTGAGCAAGCCAAGTACTGGAACCCCTCCAGCTCAAAGTCATGGAGTGAGATCCTGATAGCATGGCTGTCACATCCCGAAACTTTCCCAACCCATCCAGACCAATTCTGGCCCCCTATGATCAAATCCTGAATCCCAAGCCTCGGACTTTACCTTAGAAAATTTCTCTTTCATCGGACATTCCAAACCCCGTACTTCCCGTCCTGGACTTCATATTCCTATCTCGGCTATCTCTTGACATATGTCACTTTCCTTTGACACTTCTTGACATCTGCAGTTCCTATCAATAATTCCCTTCCCCCTTGCTTTGCAATTATTGCGCCATTGCCTTCAGTCATTATTCCACCAATCTGACACCATTCTGATTCATTCCTTACTTTCTTCCGGAAACCCGAAACTCCAAATCGCCCAGCATACTTGAACATCTTTATATCTTCTAGACTCTTCAGTATATAAACCCGCTTGTACTCTCTGATATTTCCTTAGTTTGAATATAAACTAAATCCTGTTCTCTCCTGATCTGCTTCACTCTGAACCTTCTTCAGTCCTTAAGTTGACCTTAGGATTGGCCTCCAACCCTCTGCTCTGAAATCAAGGAACAGAACTCATACAGGGGCACAGCACATAAGCTGAAGCCGAAGTTCCTTACACCTCCTCCCTCCCTCAGGGATTCCCGACCAACCCTGCCATTCTGCGTGCTCTGGACTATCCAGGAATTCCGGGATTGAACCTCGACTTGACAATGGCAAGCTCAATGCTTTTCATCATCGGGGCTGGAGAAGGTTCTTTAGCTAGCTGACATGCAGATGCAAAGTGTCAAGTCTGGGTTCAATCCCGGAATTCACGGATAGTCCAGAGCGTGCGGATGGCGGGGTTGGTTGGGAATCCCTAAGGGGGGTCGGAGGGGTAAGGAACTTTGGCTTCAGCTTATGTGCTGCGCCCCTGTATGAGTTCTGTTCCTTAATTTCAGGACGGAGGGTTGGAAGACAATCCTAAGGTCAACTTAAGGACTGAAGGGGTTTTCAGAGTGAAGCGGAGCAGGAGAGAATGGGATTTAGTTGATATTCAAACTAAGGAACTATCAGAGAGTACAAGCGAATTTATATACTGAAGAGTGCAGAAGATATAAAGGTGTTAAAGTATGTCGGATGAACCAGAGTTTTGGGTTTCTGGAAGACAGTAAGGAATGAATCAGAATGACGTCAGGATGGTGGAATAGTGACTGAGGGCAATGGCACAATAATTGCAAGGCAAGGGGAAAGGGAATTATCGATAGGGACTGTAGATGTCAAGAAGTGTCAAAGGAAAGTGACATATGTCAAGAGATAGCCGAGATAGGAATGCAAAAGTTGGGGACGGGAATGCAAAAGTCCAGGACGGGAATGTGAAAGTCTGGGATGGGAAATAAGGGGTTTGGAATGTCCAATGAAAGAGAAATCTTCTAAGGTAAAGTCCAAGGCTCGGGATTTGGGATTTGATCATAGGGGGCCGGAATTGGGCCAGATGGGTTGGGAAAGTTTCGGGATGTGACACAAAGAAAAATTACCAGAGTCCAATCTGATCTCATAAACATCCATGGCCAAAGGGTTTCCTTCTCTTTCCTCCATGGCCTTTCTCTCCTGCTTCACCAACTGCCTCTCCCTATCCTCTGGCAATTCTTCATCCAGAGCTTGGAAGGCACCTGCTGCCTTTTCCTCTTCCTTGCTGGTCAATAACATCTTGAGTTTCTGATGAATGCTTCCAGCTCACAGAAATTAGCCATGACAACTGACAGAGCAGACTGGTCTCACCCATTCCAATCATCTTCTGGAAATTGGAATCATTTGTCTGAAAGTCCAATAGTTCTTGCCAATGGGGAGCTGACATCCCCTAGGCTGAACCTGAAATCACATTCAAGATTGCCCACAGAGTCTCTATAATCTTTCCCTTGACACTGCCTGCTCCTTGAATGAACCCAGGAGAGTATCTTGCAAAGCATTCATTCCGGTGGCCATGTACATGCCACAGGCTGATCTCTATTGAGATGCTCAGATATGAGTTTGAGCATACCCTCTGTCTGAAGTGTTTTATGTATTGACAATCAATGTCATAGAATGTGAGGACTCTTTGGATCTCTGCCATGTTGTGTCTGAGAGCATGGCTCAGTACATAGTCCATGTTCACCTGTCTTTGACATGGGGTAAGCAGGGGTTGGCCAGACCGATCTAGGTATGCTGTACCTTTCTCCTTTTGAAAGTCTACAATGGAATGTGGAATGAAACATCCATGCCGGGCACATGCACACCCCCCGATTCCAGTGGCTTCTAACTTATGCCTATGGGCATTGGCCTGGTTCACTGCCCAATGGTTATTACAGTCTGACCTCTGCCATCAGTAAGGCAGCACTTCAGCACTTTGGGCTTGGTCCTTGGTCCTACTTCTGGAGAGTCTTTTGCATCCTTCAAGTAGTCATGGTACCTTTCCCGACCCACCATGTAGCCCTTGCCATCCATGAGAAACACCTGACCATCCGGTTTGTCATGCACATGCTTGGCCTTGAAGTTTCCATCCATGATGATGGTTTGAGAATATTTCCAGCTACCATGGAATTGTCAGTTGGGCTTGCAGATTGATGCTTGGAAGCTTGCCTAGACATATCCTTGTCTATTTCTGGATCCAAATTAACCCACTTCTGTGGACATGCTGGGCAAAAGAGGATTAGTTGGCCCGATCCAATGGCCCTCGGGTCATGCCCAAAGCCATTCCATTTGAGAAGCTTGAGAACTCTCCAGATCCTGGCCACCCAAAGGAGCTCTCTGTACCAATCCTACTCCCCTATCAGGCCCAAGACATGTAGTACATATATGTAGTGGAGAATCTCACCAGAACCAAGTGAGGGAACACATTGGAAGTGATCCTCTTCAGCTTGCTGAAATCATTCACTGCTGCAGTCCCACATTCCACATTGTCCTGAAGAAAGTCATCCAGTACCTGGAAGGTGAAGACTGTGCTGGCAGGAAATAGACCTGCACCGAGTAGCTGGATGTGAGGATCTGGACTGCCTGGACAATTGCAGTATGCCAGGTCACAATAGTGCACCCCCGAGGTGTCCACCACCACCAAGGCACCAGGAGAATCTGGAACCCGAAGGTGAGGTGGCCAAGCTGCTGGGTGGGAACCCTCCCATTCCTCATCAGGCACATCCTGAGGCACATCCCTGACTCCAGATAGGCACACCCCTCCATCATGTCCCAGATGTAGAGTCAATCCAGCCTATGGGCATCACTTTGATCAAGCAGAGGCATTTCAGTATAAGTATCAGGAAACATACCAGGCGGAGAGAAGATTACTGGAAGTAAGTTCCAGTCCATTGCTCTACCCAATGAAAGGGGTGAGCCCTATGGTTCTCTCTACAGCAGGAAGTACAGAAGAGGGGCCTTCCGAAACGATCTGAACATCTATAGGTATTATCTCCAAGACAATGAGAACACTTTCGACAATTGGGTGGTCCCTCTAGCTGTAACAAGATATTGAGATACAGTTCTTTGTGATCTTGCCATTCCCTGAGAAAGTTGTTTTGTGTCTGGAATAGTCGACTTTCCAAAGAGTATATTGCAAGAACAAATGAGAGTCTTACCTTGCTAGGAAATTTCAATGGCTCTGGCATGTCATAGAAATCACCTTGGTCATATGTTTGAAAGTCATGGCCAGTGGATGGGGTATTTCTTGGGGACCTCTTCCTTGGCCATTTCTTGTCTGGAGTGACTTTCACCAATTTAGTCTTTGGACCTCGGGTTGTTTGAATGGTCTTCCACAGAACCTCCACTACAGGACTATGAGCATCTACAGAAACATACTTTGCTTTTGGCATGGCTAGACAACAGGAGGACTGGATCTCAACATGATTCTCTGACCAGACAGCACACCTTCCAGTAGCCAACTGATCACCTTGTCATTCCTCTGACTTGTGTGTCATTCAAGGTGCATGTCAGATATCAAAGTTTGATGGCATCCATGTTATGTAAATTACTAGATAAAGCATGTTGGAACCCACACAAGGGTAGCAATCAGGGCACACACCACCTAAATTTAATTTCCAAATGGGGAGGGAAGGTGTCTATAATAAGATGAATCAAGGGGCATTACAGCATGAAGGAAGATCCATCAGAAGATTCCGAAGTTCAGCAATGTCAGCAATCATGTTTACAGCATCCAATGTCAATGAAGCAATTGAGGATTTGGGTAGGGACTGACAAGACACTACCACCTCTCGAAACACACCCTTTGAACAAAATATCAATATTGCTGGACATCATGCCTTGTGAACCATCTAGTAGAGCCAGCAGTGTATCTGTTGGGACCAAGGCTTCCCAGAAGCTGTCAGAGGAGGAAATATATATCCTCAAATCTCATTTGGAAGCATGGAAGAACAAGAGGAACAGACCTGGAGTGTATAGGGCAGTGCATAAGGAAGCGAAGAAGTTGGATATTGTCACATCCCAAAACTTTCCTAACCCATCTGGCCCAATTCTGGCCCCCTATAATCAAATCCCAAATCCCGAGCCTCGGACTTTACCTTAGAAGATTTCTCCTTCATTGGATGTTCTGAACCCCATATTCCCCATCCCAGACTTTTGTATTCCTATCTCAGCTATCTCTTGACATATGTCTTTTTCCTTTGACATTCCTTGACACATGCAGTTCCTATCATAATTCCCTTTCCCCCTGCTTCACAATTATTGTGCCATTGCCCTCAGTTATTATTCCACCATTCTGACGCCATTCTGAATCATCCCCTACTTTGTTCCAGAAACCTGAAACCCTGACTTGTCCAACATACTTTAACAGCTTTATATGTTCCGGACTCTTCAGTATATAAACCCACCTGTACTCTCCAATATTTCCTCAGTTCAAATATCAACTAAATCCCATTCTATCCTGCGAAGTCTCCACTTCACTCTGAAACCCCCTTCAGTCCTCAAATTGACCTTAGGATTGTCTTCCGACCCTCTGCCTTGAAATTAAGGAACAGAACTTGTACAGGGGCACAGGACATAAGCTGAAGCAAAAGTTCCTTGCCCCTCCAACCCCCCTCAGGGAGTCCCGACCGACTCCGCCATTCCATGCACTCCGGACTATCCAGGAAGTCCTGGATTGAACCCGGACTTGACAGATATGGTGGAAAGGATGAACATAGAGGAATTGGATGGGCAGAAGGAGGTGAGTCCTATATGTCATGTGGGATTTTTCGGAAAAGATGTACAAGAACTGGCTTTACAACCATGGCCGAAAAAGAACTACCAAACCCATGGTAAAGTATGGAAAGAGTTTCACTGCTAGGGATGTGATAAAGGTACAGAAAGGATGGAAATTCAGAAGATAATAGATGAAGACAATGGGTCAAAACCTGGGGACAGAGAGATGATAGCTTGATATCAATGGGCTGTGAACAAGGTGATGGAAAGTCTCACAGAAGAGGAGTTAAAGAAGGGCGAAGCCAAAGCCAAAGAATGGAGGAAAGAAAGACCACCTCCAGAGGTACAAGCAAGGTAATGGTTGAAGCTCTGGATGGAGACTGACTGCTAACATCCTACTGTAGAACAGCTTTACAGAAAGGGGAGAAATATGTGAGGGAGTTTGCAGAGGAGGTGTGGAAGAGATGTGGGATGAGAGTAGCCATCCTCGCTGCCTGAAAAAACAAAGCTGGCTGGATCATAACCACTCAGTAAGTGACCGAGCTTGAAATCCACAAGTCAAAGGTATTCGGAATGCTTACCAGGCCATAGATATGACATTAATGGTGAGATTGGGAATGGAGCAGGATTCAATTGGTGGGGTGGAGCTCATCAAAGATGGATGGAGTATGCCAAGACTGAGCTTGGAATCTTGGGATTGTCAGCTGGGGGTGAGACCAAAGCTGATCTTGATGCTGACAATGAATCTGATGCCAAGGTTTGGCCATGGAAGAAGAACATGAAGAAAGGGAAGGTCGATCCAGTCTCAATGGTTAGCAATGGAGAAAAGGCTTGGATAACAGACATGAAGGATGCCAGCCTGGAGATCATGAAGCAGATCATCTGGTGCTTTGTTGCCATTCACTATAGTAAGTGGATCCAGGTTAGTGAGCACCAGGCCTGATTGCTCCCATAGGGAAGGCTTTGGGAATTAGTGAGCTACCTGTCCCATGGACAAATATTGTGTGTCAACAATCAGACTACATGGCCTCCAAGTATTTGCCACAGGGGGTGAAGCTTTGGGAGCCATCTAAGCTTCAGAAAAAGGAGGTAATTTCTATCTTGGACATCTGGAGAGTGTCACATCCGGAAACTTTCCTAACCAATCCGGCCCGATTCCGAACCCCTATAACCAAATCCCAAATCCCGGCCCTCGGACTTTACCTTAGACAATTTCTCTTTCATCGGACATTCCGAACCCCGTACTTCC
>MU127417.1:170519-239738 GCA_014904945.1 Gyrodon lividus | reverse complement strand
ACAATCCCGAGATTCCAAGCTCAGTCTTGGCATACTCCATCCATCTTTGATGAGCTCCACCCCACCAATTGAATCCTGCTCCATTCCCAATCTCATCATTAATGTCATATCTATGGCCTGGTCAGCATTCTAAATACCTTTGGCTTGTAGATTTCAAGCTTGGTCACTTATTGAGGGGTCATGATCCAGCAGGCAGGCAGAATGGCTACTCTCATCCCACACCTCCTCTGCAAACTCCCTCACATATTTCTCCCCTTTCTGTAAGGCTGTTCTACAGTAGGATGTTAGCAGGTGGTCTCCATCCAGAGCTTCAACCCTTACCTTGCTTGTACCTCTGGAGGTGGTCTTTCTTTCCTCCATTCTTTGGCTGTGGCTTTGACCTTCTTTAACTCCTCTTCTGTGAGACTTTCCATCACCTTGTTCTGTCAAGTCCGGGTTTGATCCCAGAATTCCCAGATAATTCTGGAGCGCATGGAAGGGCAGAGTTGGTTGGGAATCCCTGAGGGGGTCAGAGGGGTAAGGAACTTTGGCTTCAGCTTATGTGCTGTGCCCCTGTACAAGTTCTGTTCCTCAATTTCAAGGCAGAGGGTCGGAAAACAATCCTAAGATCAACTTAAGGACTGAAGGAGGTTTCAGAGTGAAGTAGAGACTTCGCAGGATAGAATGGGATTTAGTTGATATTTGAACTGAGGAAATATCAGAGAGTACAAGCGGGTTTATATACTGAAGAGTCTGGAAGATATAAAACTGTTAAAGTATGTTGGACGAATCAGAGTTTCAGGTTTCCGGAACCAAGTAGGGGATGAATTGGAATGGCGTCAGAATGATGGAATAATAACTGAGGGCAATGGCACAATAATTGTGAAGCAGGGGGAAAGGGAATTATCGATAGGAAATGCAGATGTCAAGAAATGTCAAAGGAAAGAGACATATGTCAAGAGATAGCCGAGATAGGAATACAAAAGTCCGGGACGGGGAATATGGGGTTCAGAATATCAGATGAAGGAGAAATCTTCTAAGGTAAAGTCTGAGACTCGGGATTCAGGATTTGATCATAAGGGGCCGGAATTGTGTTGGATGGGTTGGGAAAGTTTTGGGATGTGACATGTTCACAGCCCATTGATACCGAGCTATCATCTCTCTGTCCCCAGGTTTCGACCCATTGTCTTCCTCTATAATCTTCTGAATTTCCATCCTCTTCTGTACCTTTATCACATCCCTAGCAGTGAAACTCTTTCCATACTTACCATGTGTTTGGTAGTTCTTGTTCGGCCATGGTTGTACCGCCAGTTCTTGTACATCTTTTCCGAAACATAAACATCAGCTGAAAATCCCACATGACATGTAAGACTCACCTCCTTCTGGCCATCCCATTCCTCTATGTTCATCCTTTCCACCATATCCTATGCACTGCCCTATACACTCCAGGTCTGTTCCTCTTGTTCTTCCATGCTTTGAAATGAGATTTGAGGATATATATTTCCTCCTCTGACAGCTTCTGGGAAGTCTTGGTCCCAACAGATACACTGCTAGCTCTACTAGATGGTTCACAAGGCATGATGTCCAGCAACATTGATATTTTGTTCAAAGTGTGTGTTTTGAGAGTTGGTAGTGTCTTGTCAGTCCCTCGATTTCTTCATCAACATCAGATGCTGTTGTTACATCTGAAACTTTCCCAACCCATCCGACCCAATTCCGGCCCCCTATGATCAAATCCCAAATCCCGAGCCTCAGACTTTACCTTGAAAGATTTCTCTTTCATTGAACATTCTGAACCCCGTATTTCCTGTCCCGGACTTTCTTATTCCTATCTCGGCTATCTCTTGACATATGTCACTGTCCTTTGACACTTCTTGACATCTACAGTTCCTATCAATAATTCCCTTTCCCCTTGCTTCACAATTATTGTGCCATTACCCTCAGTCATTATTCCACCATTCTGATGCCATTCCAATTCATTCCTTACTTTCTACCAGAAACCCAAAACTCCAATTCATCCGACATACTTTAACATTTTTATATCTTCCAGACTCTTCAGTATATAAATCTGCTTGTACTCTCTGATATTTCCTCAGTTCAAATATCAACAAAATCCCGTTCTCTCCTGCTCCACTTCCCTCTGAAAACCACTTCAGTCCTTAAGTTGACCTCAGGATTGTCTTCCGACCCTCTGCCCTGAAATTAAGAAACAGAACTCATACAGGGGTGCAGCACAGAAGCTGAAGCCAAAGTTCCTTGCCCCTCCGACCCCCCTCAGAGATTCCTGACTGACATCTGCTGTTCTGTGTGCTCCAGACTATCCAGGAATTCCGGGATTGAACCTGGACTTGACAGCTGTAAACATGATTGCTGATATTGCTGAACTTCAGAATCTTTTGATTGATCTTCCTTCATGCTGCAATGCCCCTTGATTCATCTTAGTATAGACACCTTCCCTCTCCATTTGGCAATTTAGGTGGTGTCCACCCTGATTGCTACCCTTGAAATAGACAAGGATATGTCTAGGCAAGCTTTGAAGCATTAATCTGGAAGGCCAACTGACAATTCCATGGTAGCTGGAAATATTCTCGGACCATCATCATGGATGGAAACTTCAAGGCCAAGCAAATGCATGACAAGAGGCTGGATGATCAGGTATTTTTCATGGATGGCAAGGGCTACATGGTGGGTCAGGAAAGGTACCATGACTACTTGAAGGATGCAAAAGACTCTCCAGAGGTAGCACCAAGGACCGAGCCTGAAGTGCCAAAGTGCTGACTTACCAATGGCAGAGGGTGGACTGTAATAACCATTGGGTGGTGAACCAGGCCAATGCCCATAGGCATAAGTTAGAAGCCACTGGAATCAAGGGGTGTGCATGTGCCCGGCATGCATGTTCCATTCCACATTCCCTTGTGGACTTTCAAAAAGGAGAAAGATACAGCATGCCTAAATCAGTCTGGCCAACCACCCACTTACCCCATGTAAAGACAGGGTGGACTATGCACTCAGCCATGCTCTTGGAGACAACATGGCAGGGATCCAAAGGGTCCTCACATTCTATGACATTAATTGTCAATACATGAAGCACTTCAGACAGAGGGTATCCTCAAACTCATATCTGAGCATCCCAACCGAGATCAGCCTGTGGCATGTCCATGGCCACCAGAATGAATGCTTTGCAAGATAGTCTCCTGGGTTCATTCAAGGAGCAGGCAGTGTCAAGGGAGAGATTACAGAGACTCTGTAGGCAATATTGAATGTGATTTCATGTTCGGCCTGGGGGATGTCAGCTCCCCATTGGCAAGAACTATTGGACTTTCAGATGAATCAAATGGGTGAGACCAGTCTGCTCTGTTGGTTGTCATGGCTGATTTCTGTTAGCTGGAAGCATTCATTGGAAACTCAAGATGGCATTGACCAGCAAGGGAGAGGCAGCAGGTGCCTTCCAAGCTCTGGATGAAGGATTGCCAGAGGATAGGAAGAGGCAGTTGGTGAAGCAGGAGAGAAAGGACATGAAGGAAAGAAAAGGAAACCCTGCAGCCATGGTTCTTCTTTGCATCTGCATGTCAGCTAGCTAAAGAAGCTTCTCCAGCCCCGACAATGAAAAGCATTGAGCTTGCCATGCTATTGGGATCTCACTCCATGACTTTGAGCCAAAGGGGTTCCAGTACTTGGCTTGATCAGGAGGTGCACATCCAGCAATCACAGATCCAGCTAAAGTTGGAGGCCTGTTCTTCTGGTCATCAGTCCACAGAAGCTCAAAGGCTGGCCCTGGCAAGGAAGAGGGATTGGCTAGGGACTGAAATCTGCAGCTTTGTCTCGGATGCTGCTTCATTCATAGGTAGGGTTGACACTCAAGGATGTGATGCAGCCGACCATGACAAGGAAGACTGGATTGATGACATAGAATCTGATGATGATGCTGAAGTAGCCTTTGGAAATCTTGATCCTCACCATCCCTCTTCCATCCTCCATGGGTAGACAGGCTTGCAAGGACTTTGGAATAGATTGGTTGGCAGAGGAAGAACTGAAACTCAGAAAAGGTCAAGCCAATGACTGCCTGCATCATCTGAGGATGGCATGGGCTGAGAAGTCAGTTCTCTTCCTGACCGAGCTTTGGCATGCCAGTGGCCAGACCCACACAACTCAGGCATGGGTCAAGATCAATGTCATAGAGCTAACTGTGAAAAGGCTGTTACTTGTGGTGATTTCGCACTCTGTGCATATTTTATTATTTCTATTGTCTATACAGCGCTGACATGCGCTCCATTCACTTTCTAACCTATCTCACTTCATTCTATGCTTCAAACTATCCTAGCTACCAATTCACTTGGTTGTCTTAGCTTCCTTCCATTGCTCTACACAAGTAGATCAATGACTTGTATGCTTTACTGTAGTGTTTACCTTTGTTTACATTAGGTCGCACTTAGCCCTCAGAGTCCACTGTACTGAGTCTTTGGTTACTCACTGTGGACTCCAGGTGCTGTACACCTCTTCTACCTACTTCAATAGATTGGGTACTCACTGTGGACGCCAGTCCCAAGCTTATTGCAGCTCCTTGAGTCGATCCAAACAGTGCATTAGCACTCTCCCAAGCTTCTGGCTTGAACAAAGGCATGCAGACGAGCCATGATATCACTGGAAGCCGACAAAGACACTCTGATCTGGTATAGGCTGCTTGATCCCAAGCACCTCAAGGTCAGTACAACAGTATCAGACCCAAATGCCTGGGGCAATCAGAACTCCACCTTGGCCTGGTTTTGGACCATGGATGTGCAAAGGGATTCGGAACTGAATGATTGGATGTCTGAATGTATGTTTCAATCTTACTTTTCAGTTGCTCATGAACCGAGTTAACACTTTTGGGTACTTCAGTTTATTGGGGGCATTGGCTCAGACCAAAGGCTCTCAAGGACTGATGGGAAGAGGAAGTAGAGCTCCTCAGAGAAGAAGGGCAATGGACAAGTAACTTCTTTGATTACTGTCAAGTCTGGGTTCAATCCCGGAATTCCTGGATAGTCCAGAGCATGCGGAATGGCGGGGTTGGTTGGGAATCCCTGAGGGAGGTTGGAGGGGTAAGGAACTTTGGCTTCAGCTTATGTGCTGCACCCCTGTATGAGTTCTGTTCCTTGATTTCAGAGCAGAGGGTCGGAAGACAATCCCAAGGTCAACTTAAGGACTGAAGTGGTTTTCAGAGTGAAGTGGAGTAGGAGAGAACAGGATTTAGTTGATATTCGAAGAAAGGAAATACCAGAGAGTACAAGCGGATTTATATACTGAAGATTGCGGAAGATATAAAGGTGTTAAAGTATGTTGAATGAATTGGAGTTTTGGGTTTCCGGAAGAAAGTAAGGAATGAATTGGAATGGCATCAGAATGGTGGAATAATGACTGAGGACAATGGCACAATAATTGTGAAGCAAGGGGGAATGGAATTATCAATAGGAACTGTAGGTGTTAAGAAATGTCAAAGGAAAGTGACATATGTCAAGAGATAGCCAAGATAGGAATACAACAGTCCAGGTCGGGAATGCAAAAGTCTGGGTCGGGAAATACGGGGTTCAGAATGTCCAATGAAAGAGAAATCTTCTAAGGTAAAGTCCGAGGCTCGGGATTTGGGATTTGATCATAGGGGGCCGGAATTGGGCCGGATGGGTTGGGAAAGTTTCAGGATGTGACACCATTCTGACACCATTCCAATTCATCCCCTACTTTGTTCTGGAAACCCAAAACCCTGATTTGTCTAACATACTTTAACAGTTTTATATGTTCTGGACTCTTCAGTATATAAACCCACTTGTACTCTCCAATATTTCTTCAGTTCAAATATCAACAAAATCCCGTTCTATCCTGCAAAGTCTCCACTTCACTCTGAAACCCCCTTCAGTCCTTAAGTTGACCTTAGGATTGTCTTCCAACCCTCTGCCTTGAAATTAAGGAACAGAACTCATGCAGTGGCACAGCACATAAGCTGAAGCCAAAGTTCCTTTTGTCTGATCTGACCCTGCTCCCAGGCCATGGCCACCTGGCTGATCTCAACTGTGATAATGCATGGGTTGACATTAGACATCCCCCATACAATTTGGATGATCATCAATCCCAAACATGCTGATGCCGCCTTCCCCAATCCCAATTCGGAGTCTCAGCTGGTGACAACCAACCCAGGATTTCCATGGCCATGGTGGTTGGACCACATGGAACAACCAGAGATCTATGCACAAAGTCCATGGAATGATCTCTGTGAGCTTCATGCTTGATTCATCCCTCAATATGCTGGGGTAAGTTTCTGTTCAGTCCATTCCCCTATCCCACTTCACTCATTCCCTGTTGTTTAGCTTTTGATCACTCCAGTAGCCCCTCCACCAATCTGCACCGACAGAAAATGGATTGAGCTGGCACGCAGGCAGGCTGTGGAGACAAGGATAGCTTTGTCCAGAGAGCTCACCTAAGTATGTGATGAGATGTGGTTGACCATGGAAAGGATAGTGCAGATGGAGGAACATTGGTCTCCTGAGGACATCCTTGCAGTGATCCAATCATCTGACAAGAATTCTAGATACCAGTGGCCATTCATGTTCTAGAATTCTTGTCAGATGATTGGATCACTGCAAGGATGTCAATGTTCATAGACACTGCCAACTTGTATAATAAGTGAGGGAGGTCCCTGTCACATCCCGAAACTTTCCCAACCCATCTGACCCAATTCTGGCCCCTTATGATCAACTCCTGAATCCCGAGCCTCGGACTTTACCTTGAAGATTTCTCCTTCATCTGATATTCCGAATCCCATATTCCCCATCCTGGACTTTTGTATTCCTGTCTTGGCGATCTCTTGACATATGTTCCTTTCCTTTGACATCCCTTTACATTTACAGTTCCTATCAATAATTCCCTTTCCCCCTGCTTTACAATTATTGCGCCATTGCCCTCAGTTATTATTCCATCATTCTGACGCCATTCCAATTCATCCCCTACTGTGTTCTGAAAACCCAAAACCCCGATTTGTCCAACATACTCTAACAATTTTATATCTTCCAGACTCCTCAGTATATAAACCCACCTGTACTCTCCGATATTTCCTCAGTTCAAATATCAACTAAATCCTATTCTATCCTGTGAAGTCTCTACTTCACTCTGAAACCTCCTCCAGTCCTTAAGTTGATCTTAGGATTGTCTTCCAACCCTCTGCCTTGAAATTGAGGAACAGAACTGGTACAGGGGCACAGCATATAAGCTGAAGCCAAAGTTCCTTACCCCTCCAACCCCCCTCAGGGATTCCCGACTAACTCCACCCTTTTGTGCACTCCGAAACTACAAAAGTCTGGGACAGGAAATATGGGGTTCGGAATGTCGGATGAAGGAGAAATCTTCTAAGGTAAAGTCCAAGGCTTGGGATTTGGGATTTGATCATAAGGGGCCGGAATTGGGTTGGATGGGTTGGGAAAGTTTCGGGATGGGACAGTATCCCCCTCTTAGGCACAAACCCTTGAGTGCCTGGATAGGAGTCCACAATGGGAAATGAACATATGGCGGAGTTTAAAAATCGGGGATCAATCTGAGGGACCTTATGACCATTGACTGCCTGTTGTTTAGTTTCATCATCCATCATGTCTACTCACTTGCAATCCAATGACGAAATTGCCCATCTCCAGCAGGAGGAGGAAGAGCACACGCAGGAGTCCACCCAGAAAATTCAGGAGGGCAAGGAGAAGAAGGCCCGGAGGGAGGCAGAGAAGTGCAAGGAGGTGAGGTGGAAGATCAAGGAGGAGGTGCAGAAGAGAGCCAAGGAGGATGAGAGGAGGAGGAAGGCAGAGGCAGAGCTCTCGAGAATGGCAACTGAGAGGATGCGGCAGGAGTCGCAGGAGTCGCAAAGGCATGGGGCGAGTGGGTCGTCAAAGGGGCCGTCACAAGGCAGCGCAGGGAGGCCCATGGGTTGGCTCCCCAGGGTCAATACTCTGTGTGTGGCCTGCGTGAGGGTGAGGGTCCCGTGTCTGGGCCCAAAGACCTGCGCAAGGTGTGCACTTGTTGTGCCAGGAGGCCAGAGCGGTAGGGAAGAGGGTGGTCGTGGAGGGAAGAACCAGAAACGGTGAAGGCAGAAAAGTTTGGAGTACCGGGAGGAGAGTAAGGAGGAGGGCGAGGAGGACAAAGGGGACAAAGCGGCCAAAGAACGATGGGATGCACTCAGAGCTCTAGTGGAGTCATACAAGGCCCAGAGGTGGGCCAATGAGGCCTACCAGGGGGCCATCATGGCACAACTGTCGGGGATCTGACAGGTGCTCACGGACAGCCTAGCGGCCTTCCTCGAGGCTCAGGGGTCAGAGAGTCAATAGTTTTGTGAGTGGGAATGAATATGGATTGTTTGGAAAGGCAGTTGATGACTATGAGGATTACGGTGTATCCACTGGAAGAGGGAAGTTGGATGAAGTCCATGGAAATGGAGTTCCAGGCTTTTTTGGGGATTGGAAGCTGCTTGAGCATTCTGTAGGGGCGGTGTCTAGGAGTTTTAGCTTGGGCACAGGAAGTGCAGGAACTGACATAGTTTTTAATGGAGGTGCAGAGTCCTGGCCAAGTGTATTCCTGACAGACGAGCTCTAGTGTCCTGTTTTGCCTGAAATGTCTGGACAGGGGGTGGTCATGCTTGTATCAGAGGATGTGAAGACGTAGGTCCTTAGCTCCTGGGACAAAGATGCAATTGTCAAGTGTCAGGAAACCATCAAGGTTGACGGTTCACTGGGAGTCTAACAAGTCTGAGAGATGGGGGGAAGTTATGGGGTCGGAGGACAGGGAATCTAGTATGTCCTTGTGGATGTCCTTGATGTCAAGCAGGGACAAGGCTAGTAGGAAAGTGGCTCATAGGAATGAGGCAAGCTGTGCCTGAGTGAACAATGTGCAGAGGTTATGGGGATTGACGCGAGCATAGTCCTTATCTCCCTCTTTGGGGTAGATGTCCCAGCGTTGAGTAAGGGAGTCGGGCTTAGCTCCTAAGTGTCCAGGGCAGAAGTGGATGATGAGGTTGAATTGGGAAAGAAATTCTGACCAGCCGGCTTGCTGGCTGGTCAGGACTTTGGAGGTGGAGAAATATTCCAGATTTCTGTGGTCAGTGACAACATCAATAGGGGTGCCGGAACCTTCAAGGTAATAATGCCAATGCCAGAAGGCTTTGTGGATAGCGAGGAGTTCCTTGTCATGGGTGTTGTAGTTGAGTTCTGGGGCTGTCAGGGTACGGGAGTAGAACATGACAGGGCAGAATTCCTCGTCGGGACAGCAGATGGAGAGGATTCCCATGATAGTGTAGTCCAAGGCATCGGTCTCAACCACAATAGGACAGTCCAGAATTCAGTGAGTAAGGATAGGGGCTCAGGTTAGACCATGATGCAGATGCATGACAGAGGTTGATTTTGGTGTACACCTCGGCGCAGCTGGGGGAATCGAGGAGGTCGGAGATTAGGGGTAGGGGATAGCAGTCTTTTTTTGTGATTTTGTTGAGTCCTCAGAAATCGACGCAGAGGCATAGGGATCCATCCTTCTTTTGGAAAAAGAGGACAGGAGCGCCGTGAGCAGATTTAGACTGGCAGATGAAGCTGTAGTTGAGGTGTTCGTCCATGAATTCCTGGAGCGACTCAAGTTCTGTAGCAGAACCTGGGTACACAGTCCTGAGAGGAGGGGAAGCACCTTCCTCTAAGTCAATCCCCTATGGGGCATGAGGGTGTCAGCCTTGTGCTTACTGAAGACATCAGGGAAGTCGTGGTAGTCTGGAGGGATGGAGGACAGATCAACTTCTTCAGTAGTTTTGGGAGTTTTGGGGTCAAGGGATACTGAACAGAGTTTGGAGTCCTGGGGATGGAGGTGAATGCTAAACTGCTTGGAGCAATTGAGTTTGCATGTGCAGACAAAGGCGGCAGCATTGACAAATCAAGATGCGAGGAGCTTTGCCAGGCGGCTTGTTGAGAGTGTTGGAGTGAGATAGGGGAACAGAGTCTGGAATCTCTGGAGGTGACGTCGGGGTTGTTGGCAAGTCTTGAGCCAGAGTTTGGAGAGTAATACTGCCCAATACCCAATCAATCAATGGACTGTAGCAGGTGAGCCAGTTGTGTCCTAGAACAAGGGAACAAGAGGAATCCAACAGAGTAAAATAAAATGTGTTGGAAGTGACAAAGTTGGAGGGGAAATGAACAGAAAGGTCAACAGCATGGGTAATCATAGAATTAGAACTACCATCAAAAAGTTTTAATGGAATAGGGGGAACAAAATATGTCGGAAAATGATGCTTGTCAATGAAAGTAGTATCAATGGAACAATCAGTAGAACCACAACCTAACAAAGCAGGAAAGGAGGAATTTTGGAAAAGTCAGGAAAAGATATAAGTGGCATAAGGGCCTTGGGATGATAAAGAGTGGACATGTTGAGACAGGTCTCCATAGGTGCACAGTGGGATGCAATGAAGCCTCCTTCCCATGTGGAGTCCAGAAGGCTGTGCCCTATTTTTTTGCCTCAGGGGTAGAGGCCTCTAGTTTGGCTTCCAGAGCAGGGGAGATTTTAGCTGTGCAGGCCTTGGACATGCAGGAAGTGGACTTCTTGCAATCCTTAGCCATGTGTCTGGCGGCTCCGCAGAACATGCATAGCTTGAGGTTGAAGCGGCATTTTTGTTCCTCAGCGGTGAGGCGTCTGTCCTTCCCAAGTTTACTGGAGAGATCCAACAGGGGCTTCAGCATAGGGGCAGAGGATTTCTCCTTAGAGGATAATGAGGACACAGCAGGGTTGGATGAAGTGGCGGGTTTCGGAGATGAGGTGGCAGGAGTATTTTTGGATGTGGAGGACTGGTTTCCGGAGGGTCTGATTTGGCAAGCGACTTCGGACTTGCGTTCCCAATATCTCCCACCAATAGTCTGGGAGAGAGTCCAGAGTTCTCCTAGGGAGTGCAGTTTTCTGATGTGGGAAAGCTAGGCAATGGAATTATACAATGTACTTGTTGATATGCTGGGAGTCTTTCATGGATAGGTGGTCGAGTTGGTGTTCCACATCACCAACAGGGTCATGGGGGCTGAAGTTGGTTTGGAGCTCGAGGACAAATTCCTGATAGTCATCCGTCCATCTGGAGGAGGTCAGGCTCAAACCATTCAAGGGCCATACCTTTTAGGTAGGACTGGGCAAAGGTGACCTTTGTGTGATCAGTCCGGAACGCACAGGGATGGTCCTGGAAATTCAACTCGCATTGGACCAGGAAGGCTGGCGCAATAACTCAGTGAGGCCGCGAACTGCATTTGCAAGTCCCATGATGGGATTTGGCGGGATTGCATTATCCAAGTTGTCATCATGAGGGTTGTTGGGGTTGGGGTCGTCGCTGCCCCCATTCCCATCATTGGAGGGGTAACAATGCGTGGGAGTGGAGGTGGAGATGCTTTGGGACAGGGGTCTAGCCTGAGATGTGGAAGTTGATGTACGACAAGTGGAGAAGCTTCAGAATTGTTTGGTGACATTGGGGCCTCAACGTGAGGTCATCAGGGAGTGCAGGGGGTCTTCTCAGGTTGCCTCCGACTGAGCTGTGTCGATGTTTTGCATACTGTGTGTTTGAGCATGAGTCTGAATAGTTCTAGACATGTGGTAAAGAGGTGATGTTTGTGAACTCATAGAGGTTTGAGTTCAAATATACTGTCAAGTCCGGGTTCAATCCCGGAATTCCCGGATAGTTCCAGAGCACACAAAAAGGCAGAGTTGGTCGGGAATCCCTGAGGGGGTTGGAGGGGTAAGGAACTTTGGCTTCAGCTTATGTGCTGTGTGTTAAGTCCAGGTTCATTCCCGGAATTCCCGGATTGTCTGGAGTGCGGAGAAAGTGGGGTTGGTGGGAATTCCTGAAGGGGGTCGGAGGGGTAAGGAACTTTGGCTTCAGCTTATGTGCTGCGCCCCTGTACAAGTTTGGTTCCTTGATTTCGGAGTGGAGGGTCAGAGGTAGAGATCAATCCCAAGATCAACTTAGGGACCGGGAAGTTCAGAGGGGATCAGGAAAGAACGGGATTTAGTTGATATTTGAACTAAGGAAACATCAGAGAGTACACATGGGTTTATATACTGAAGAGTCCGGAAGATATAAAGATGTTAAAGTATGTTGGACAAATTGGAGTTTCGGGTTTCCGGAAGAAAGGAAGGAATGAATCAGAATGGTTGAATAATGACGGAAGGCAATGGTGCAATAATTGCAAGGCAAGGGGGAAGGGAATTATTGATAGGAACTGTAAATGTCAATCAAAGGAGAGTGACATATGTCAAGAGATAACTGAGATAGGAATACGAAAGTCCGGGACGGAAATGCGGAAAGTCTGGGACAGGAAGTATGGGGTTTGGAATGTCCGATGAAAGAGAAATCGTCTAAGGTAAAGTCCAAGGGCCGGGATTCGGGATTTGGTCATAGGGGTTCGGAATTGGGCTGGATGGGTTAGGGAAGTTTCGGGATGTGACAGTGCCCCTGTACAAGTTCTGTTCCTCAATTTCAAGGCAGAGGGTTGGAAGACAATCCTAAGATCAACTTAAGGACTGGAGGAGGTTTTAGAGTGAAGTGGAGACTTCAGAGGATAGAACAGGATTTAGTTGATATTCGAACTAAGGAAATATCAGAGAGTACAAGTGGGTTTATATACTGAAGAGTCCAGAACATGTCAAGCTGTTAAAGTATGTCAGACGAATCGGGGTTTTGGGTTTCTGGAACAAAGTAAGGGATGAATCAGAATGGTGGAATAATAACTGAAGGCAATGGCACAATAATTGCGAAGCAGGGGGAAATGATAGGCATGCCTTGTAGGCCATACAGAGATGAGACTCCATCATGAGGCTCATAAGGCAAAGCTTGTCTCACAAGGTCTCACAAAGTTCTGCCAGGTATTTTGAGCCCCCATGAGGTGTACCATTCATCATCATAGTATATAATACAAACAGCATCTCAAATGGTTAAAAGATGTAAGTGAGTGATCCTGTGCCTTGAGAGTCCAGCAGTAATTGTACTAGGCAAAACTGTCCATGCGCAAGACTGGCAAGAATCTGATGTGGAAGTTGAGAGACAAAGGAAATAGTGCAAGACAGACAAGCAGCACTAGTTGGTCAGAGTTTGAAAAGAGCTAACCATTAGAAGAATGCAGCGTAGTAAGGCAATAATAAAACCTACGAGTGGTGAAGTAGTATGAGCCCTAGAAGCCATTAGAGCATTTCTGGCGAGTCGGGTTCCTTTTGGTTGGCAGCTTGCAAGACTCCTCATTGGATTTAAGCACTTTTTTGGCCTTCTTCTTCGGAGGTGACATTGCTTCATTGTCATCAAACATTTTGCATTTCCGGTCTTGTTTGGCATGAGGGTCTGAGCCAGGGCCCAGCTGTTGTCATTGTCCCTCAGTTCCGGAAGTAGGGATGAAGATCATCGCTTGTGAAAGGTGCATTCTTGGTATTCATCTTCATCATTTGGTGGCACAATAATGGCTGGCATCCTCCTAGCCATCATGGGATGTTCCTTGTCACTGGCTTCATCTTCTAACATGGCATCACAGTGAGGCTGCCTCTTCAAGGATGGATGCAAGACCTCTTGTTTGGCTGGCAAGGTCGGAGGACATGGGATGAGTCTTTATCCCCCTCTTTGGAGTAGACGTCCCAGTGTCTAGTGAGGGAATTGGGTTTAGCTCCTAAGCCTCCAGGGCAGAAGCAACGAGGTTGAATTGGGATTGGAATTCCAACCAGCGGGCTTGCCGGTGGGTCAGGACTTTGGAGGTGGAGAAATATTCCAAATCTTTGTGATTGGTGACAATGTTGATAGGGGTTGTCACATCCCGAAACTTCCCTAACCCATCCAGCCCAATTCTGAACCCCTATGACCAAATCCCAAACCCCGGCCCTCGGACTTTACCTTATACAAATTCTCTTTCATTGGACATTCCAAACCCCGTATTTCCCATCCCAGACTTTCACATTCCCGTCCTGGACTTTTGCATTCCCGTCCCCAACTTTTGCATTCCTATCTCGGCTATCTCTTGACATATGTCACTTTCCTTTGACACTTCTTGACATCTACAGTCCCTATCGATAATTCCCTTCCCCCTTTCCTCGCAATTATTGCACCATTGCCTTCCGTCATTATTCAACCATTCTGATGCCATTCTGATTCATTCCTTCCTTTCTTCCGGAAACCCAAAACTCCAATTTGTCCAACATACTTTAACATCTTCCGGACTCTTCAGTATATAAACCCACGTGTACTCTCTGATATTTCCTTAGTTCAAATATCAACTAAATCCCGTTCTTTCCTGATCCCCTCTGAACTCCCTCAGTCCTTAAGTTGATCTTAGGATTGATCTCTATCTCTGACCCTCCGCTCTGAAATCAAGGAACAGAACTTGTACAGGGGCGCAGCACATAAGCTGAAGCCAAAGTTTCTTACCACTCCGACCCCCCTCAGGAATTCCCGCCAACCCTGCCTTCTCTGCACTCCGGACAATCCGGGAATTCTGGGAACAAACCCGGACTTAACAGGGGTACTGGAACCTTCGAGGTAATGATGCCAATGCCAGAAAGCTTATGGATAGTGAGGAGCTCCTTATCATGTGTGTTGTAGTTGAGTTCCGGGGCTGTCAGGGTATGGGAGTAGAACACAGTGAGATGGATTTCCTCATCAGGACAACAAATGGAGAGGATTGCCATGATAGCATAGTCCAAAGTGTCAGTTTTGACCGTGATAGGGCAGTCCAGAATCCAGTGAGTGAGGATGGGGGCTTGGGTGAAGGTGGATTGGCAGGAATCATCAAAGTTCCAGGGAGCATTTTTCCAAGCAAGTCAGGTAAGCAGGACAACAATATCAGAGTAGTTGAAGATGAATTGACAATAGAAATTGGCAAACCCGAGGAAAGACTGAATGTCCTTCACCTTACAGGGTTTGGGCCAATCACAGACCGCTTGGACTTTTTCTGTCACATCCCGAAACTTTCCCAACCCATCCAACCCAATTCTGGTCCCCTGATGATTAAATCCCAAGCCCTGAGCCTCAGACTTTACCTTAGAAGATTTCTCCTTCATGTGATATTCTGAATCCTATATTCCCCATCCCAGACTTTTGCATTACTGTCCTGGACTTTCGTATTCCTATCTCAGCTATCTCTTGACGTATGCCCCTTTCCTTTGAAATTCACAGTTCCTATCAATAATTCCCTTTCCCCCTGCTTCACAATTATTGCACCATTGCCCTCAGTTATTCCATCATTCTGACGCCATTCCAATTCATCCCCTATGTTCTGGAAACCCAAAACCCCAATTCGTCCAACATACTTTAACAGTTTTATATGTTCTGGACTCTTCAGTATATAAACCTGCTTGTACTCTCTGATATTTCCTTAGTTCAAATATCAACTAAATCCCATTCTATCCTGCAAAGTCTCTACTTCACTCTGAAACCTCCTTCAGTCCTTAAGTTGATCTTAGGATTGTCTGCCAACCCTCTGCCTTGAAATTGAGGAACAGAACTGGTACAGGGGCACAGCACATAAGCTGAGGCCGAAGTTCCTTACCCCTCTGACCACCCTCAGGGATTCCCGACCAACTCTGCCTTTCTGCACACTCCAGAACTATCTGGGAATTCTGGGTTCAACTTGACATTTTCCAGAGCCATAGTCAATCCCTGGGGGGAGAGACAGTAGCCCAGGTATTCGACGGAGTCCAAGTGCCACTCACATTTGTCCAGTTTGATGTAAAGTCTGTGCCTTTGGAGGTGTCACAGGGCTTCCCGGATATGTTCCTTCTGAGAAGCCATGTCATTGGAATAAATGAGGATGTCATCAAGGTAGACCACGACAAAGATGTCTAGGAGGTCCATGAAGATGCTATTGACTAAACACTGGAAAGCCACAGGGGCATTGGTGAGCCCAAAGGGCATCACTAGCCATTCATACGAGCCATAGCGAGTCCAGAATGTGGTTTTCCACTCATCCCCAGGAGTGATGCAGACAAGGTGATATGTGTGGTGGAGGTGAATTGTGGTGTACACCTTGGCGTGGCTAGGGGAATTGAGGAGGTCGTAGATTAGGGGTAGGGGATAGCAGTCTTTTTTCGTGATTTTGTTGAGTCCTCAGAAATTGACACAGAGGCACAGAGATTCATCCTTCTTTCAGACAAAGAGGACAGGGGCACCGTGAGCAGATTTAGACTGGTGCATGAAGCCGTAGTTGAGGTGTTTGTCTATGAATTCCCGGAGGGACTCAAGTTCTGTAGTGGAAACCAGGTAAACAGTTCCGAGAGGAGGGGAAGCACCGTCCTCTAAGTCAATCCCCTATGGGGCACGAGGGTGTCAGCCTTGTGCTTACTGAAAACATTGGGGAAGTTGTGATAGTCCAGAGGGATGGAGGTGAATGCTAAACTGCTTGGAGCCATTGAGTTTGCACACAAGGACAAAGGTGGCAGCATTGACAAACAAGATGCGAGGAGCTTTGCAAGGCGGCTTGTTGGGAGTGTTGGAGCAAGACAGGGGAATGGGGTCCAGAATCTCCGGAGGTGATGTTGGGGTTGTTGGCAAGTTTTGAGCCAAAGTTCAGAAAGTAATACTACCCAATACCCAGTCAATAATTGACGGATTGTAGTGGGTGAGCCAGTTGTGTCCTAGAACAAGGGAACAAGAGGAATACAATGGAGTAACATCAAATGTATTGGAGGTGACAAAGCCAGAAGGGAAATGAACAGAAAGGTCAACAGCATGGGTAATTGTAGAATTGAAAGTACCATCAAAAAGTTTTAATGGAATAGGGGGAACAGAATGTGTTGGAAAATGATGCTTGTTAACGAAAGTAGTATCAATGAAACAATCAGTAGAACCACAATCTAACAAAGCAGGAAAAGCAGGAATTTAGGAAAAGTCAGGAAAAGATATAAGCAGCATAAGGGCCTTGGGATCATAAAGAGCAGACATGTTGAGACAGGTCTCCATAGGTGCATGGTGGGATTCAATGCAGCCTCCTTCCCATGCAGAGTCCAGAAGGCTGTGCCTATTTTTTTGCCTCAGGGGTAGAGGCCTCCGGTTTGGCTTCCAGAGCAGGGGAGATCTTGGCTGCATGGGAAGTAGACTTCTGGCAATCCTTAGCCAGATGTCCTGTGGCCCCACAGAACATGCACAGCTTGAGGTCGCAGCGGTGTATTCATTCCTTGGAGGTGAGGCATCCATCCTTCCCGAGTTTACTGGAGAGGTCCAATGGGGGTTTTGGAATGGAGGCAGAAAGTCCAAGACAGATAGGATGTCAATAAATGAGATGACAGGAACATGGATGGACCACTGCTGGGAGGATCTTGCCTGGCTGAGGAATGAGGCCATGGCAAGATCCTCCCAGCAGTGGTTCATCCATTGTCCTGCAATATATAGAAAGGGCTTGAGATAATAAATGAGATAACAAGCCCTGGGTGGACCACTGCTGGAGGTATGTTGACTGGCCAAGGAACGAGGGCATGGCAATATATCTGGACATGGAATATGGGATATGGGGTGCAGGATTGTTGTGGTATGCAATATGGAATAGGGAATAATTCAGGATTTGATCATGAAGGGCTGGAAATGACTTAGACATGTGGAGAAAGGTATGGGATGTGACAACAGAAACCAATGAGAGAAACATCAAGTGCAAGACTGTCACATCCCAAAACTTCCCTAACCCATCCGGCCCAATTCCGAACCCCTATGATCAAATCCCGAATCCTGAGCCTCAGACTTTACCTTAGACAATTTCTCTTTCATCGGACATTCCAAACCCCATACTTCCCATCCTGGACTTTCACATTCCCGTCCTGGACTTTCCGCATTCCTGTCCCAGACTTTCGTATTCCTATCTCGGTTATCTCTTGACATATGTCACTTTCCTTTGACACTTCTTGATATTTACAGTTCCTATTGATAATTCCCTTTCCCCTTGCCTCGCAATTATTGTGCCATTGCATTCAGTCATTATTCTCCCATTCTGATGCCATTCCAATTCATTCCTTCCTTCCTTCCGGAAACCCAAAACTCCGCTTCATCTGACATACTTTTAACATCTTTATATCTTCCGGACTCTTCAGTATATAAACCCGCGTGTGCTCTCTGATATTTCCTTAGTTTGAATATCAACTAAATCCCATTCTTTCCTGATCCACTTCACTCTGAACCTCAGTCCTTAAGTTGACCTTAGGATTGATCTCTGACCCTCTGCTCCGAAATCAAGGAACAGAACTTGTACAGGGGCGCAGCACATAAGCTGAAGCCAAAGTTCCTTACAACTCCGACCCCCCTCAGGGATTCCCACCAAACTCCGCCTTCTCTGCACTCCGGATTATCTGGGAATTCCGGGAACGAACCCGGACTTGACAAAGACACATATAAATGAGATGACAGGACAATGAATAGATCACTGCTGGGAAGATGTTGCCTGGCCAAGGAATGAGATCATGGCAAGATGCTCCCAGTAGTGGTTCATCCATCATCCTGCAATCTATAGAAAGGACTTGAGATAATAGATATGATGACAGGGCCAGGATGGGCCACTGCTGGGGGTATGTTGCCTGGGCAAGGAATGAGGCCATGGCAACATATCCCCAGCAGTGGTTCATCCATGGCCCTGCAGTGTACAAAGGTGGATTCCAAACTCATTCTCTACTTATAGATGATAATATATAATCAAACAGGGGGATTCCAAACTCATCCTCTACTTATAGATGAAATATCAACTCATAACTGGCCGACGAAACCATTACAAACTTAACCATCGCCTATTCCTATTCCATGCATCTCACCATGTCCACTTTTTTGTTCCAAGGTGCTAACGGCTAACGAGTGACGGAGTAAGACTCAGTCTCGAGTATAAAATACTAGACTCTTTAACCAACCTAACGAGTGATGGAGTAAGACTAAACAGCTATCAGTAAATAAAATGAGTGTATAGCTAAAAGATATCTCACCTCAGTCTCAAGTATAAAATACTAGACTGAGGTGCATGTAGTGAAAAAAGTCCGCACTAATGGTTGGTATGATTACCTAATCTGTCCTTGACGTACCCACATACTACCAATTTACAACACGCCCACTCGACAAGTGATGGATTAGAAGATGATACCCATGCCGCGAGAGAACCGATTGTGCTTCTCGCAAGTGAGTCCCTTTGTAAGAATGTCAGAACATATTCATATTCAACAGCTACTTCCCCTGAGTCCAACTTCTCTCTGATGAAGTGATGTTGAATTGCGATGTGCTTTGTGCGATTGTGGAACATAGCATTCTTTGCGAGGGCCATCACTGATTGATTATCGATCAGTAGCATAGTCGGGGAGGTTGATAACTTGTTGAGTTCGAGGAATAGGGTGCGAAGCCAGATAGCTTCCTTTGTAGCGGCTGCGGCGGGCATGTACTCGGCTTTTGTGCTTGAGAGAGCAACTGAAGTTTGTTTCTTCGAAGACCAACTAATGGCTGCGCCTGCTAAAATAAAAACATAGCCAGTGATGGACTGGTGATCACTCACATTGGCTGCCCAGTCAGCATCTACATAACCCAATAAGTCATTTTTCACATTTCCTGAAAAAATGAGGCGCACGTCAGATGTACCATGTAAATAGCGGTAGATGTGTTTCAGTGCAGTAGCGTGTGCATGACCTGGCATGGCGGCGTGCTTGCTAAGGGTGCCAACTGCAAAGGCAAGATCAGGTTGAATGACAAGCATTGCATACATGAGTGCTCCAAGAGCACTCTAGTACTCTTTGTTAAGTCCGGGTTCGTTCACGGAATTCCTGGATTGTCCGGAGTGCGGAGAAGGCGGGGTTTGGCAGGAATTCCTGAGGGGGGTCGGAGTTGTAAGGAACTTTGGCTTCAGCTTATGTGCTGCGCCCCTGTACGAGTTCTGTTCCTTGATTTCAGAGTGGGGGTCAGAGATAGAGATCAATCCTAAGATCAACTTAAGGACTGAGGAAGTTCAGAGGGGATCAGGAAAGAACGGGATTTAGTTGATATTTGAACTAAGGAAATATCAGAGAGTACACGCGGGTTTATATACTGAAGAGTCTGGAAGATATAAAGATGTTAAAGTATGTCGGACAAATTGGAGTTTTGGGTTTCCGGAAGAAAGGAAGGAATGAATCGGAATGGCGTCAGAATGGTAGAATAATGACTGAAGGCAATGGCGCAATAGTTGCGAGGCAAGGGGGAAGGGAATTATTGATAGGAACTGTAAATGTCAAGAAGTGTCAAAGGAAAGTGACATATGTCAAGAGATAACTGAGATAGGAATACGAAAGTCCTGGATGGGAATACGGAAAGTCCGGGATGGGAAGTATGGGGTTCGGAATGTCTGATGAAAGAGAAATCGTCTAAGGTAAAGTCTGAGGGCCGGGATTCGGGATTTGATCATAGGGGTTCGGAATTGGGCTGGATGGGTTAAGGGAGTTTCAGGATGTGACAGTATCCAGAATTGGGCCGGATGGGTGAGGAGAGTTTTCGGGATGTGACACTCTTTTGCATCAGCCTCAGGCTCATCTAGCTTAATTAACTTGACGTTTGCATCAATTGAAGTGGCAACGGAGCGGCTATTGGCCATATTGTAGCATTCAAGGATGGACTTAATGTATTGGCATTGTGAGAGCTCGATGGTCTGTTTATCGTGATTGTGGATGATCTCCATCCCGAGAATCCAGCAAGCTTCGCCAAGATGAGTCATTTTGTACTCACAGATGAATTGTTTCTTGAGCTTCTCAATCGCCTTTCAATCCTTCGACAGCATTAATTTATTGTCAACGTAGACGGCAACAATGATAAGTACTCCGTCTTCGACCTTGTAGAATACGCTGTGATTGGCTTGACTTCGCGTGAACCCAAGTGCTTTGAAAACGACGCATAGGCGCTCATACCATAATTTGTGCGCCTGCTTGAGACCATAGAGTGCACGGAGTAGGTGCCAGACCTTGTAGCAAGAGGGGCGAAAGCCCGGAGGGGGTTTGAGGTAGATTCCCTCCTTGAGTTCCCCATTAAGGAAGGCGGATTTGATGTCCATCTGGTAGATCTTGAGATTGTGCTTGGCAGTGAGGGCAAGGAGGGCTCAGATGGTTGCAAATTTCGTTACGGGGGTGAAGGCATCTGTGTAATTGATGCCGTAAATTTGTGTGAACCCTTTCGCAACCAAACAGGCCTTGTACTTCTCTATCTCGCCATTGGGACTGCGTTTGATTTTGAAAACCCATTTCCAATCAATGACTTTGCGGTCATGTGGACGTTCAACTTCCTTGTATAGTCCAATTTTCTCGAAATTTGTGAGCTCATCCATCATCACTTTGTGCCACAGGTCTGAGTCTGAATGACTCATTGCCTTGCTGTAAGTGCGTGGCTCATCTTCTGTGGCTGCATTGCCCAATACACGTGTTCACTCAGAAACGTCTCATGCCCACTCCTTCCTGCCTCTTCTATCACCTCACTCCTGCCCTCCGTTTTCCCATCATCTTCATCACCAATCTGTCCATCTTTTTTGTTTGACATTGCTTGCAAGTGCGATTCCTCATAGGCATTGACAAAATAGCGTGGATTGTCGTCACGGATTGGCGCTTTCCTGTGTCTCGTCGACCTACGAACTTCTGGTGGGGGAACTGGATGTGGATAAGGTACTGGTGGGCCTTGTGGAGCTGTGGGAAGCCTCACGGATGGACAACGACGAGTCTTGTAGTGATTTGAGGGCTGGTAAGCCTTGGGTCCTTCAGTCTGTGGTTTTGAGTACTGATTGTTATCAGCATCACTAGACTTAGGGCCAGGAGGTGGGGAATGACTTGAATTCAAGTTGTTTGCCTGGTTTAAGGTATGTTCCACCTCTAGCTCACTCTCCTTGTCGCTTCTCTCACTTGTTTCACTGTCCAAAGGATAGTGTTTACAAGTCAGGTTGTGGGACCAAAAAAAGACTGGTAACCGAACTGCACCAACAGCAGTTGCCGGTCCTCGGACAATTTTTGATGTGCAGTTGCAGTTGTGGACCATAAGTCTCAAGATGCGAAACTGGTCACAAACCGGTCTCAAGTGGTCCTCTCTCGGACCACTTGTAATTAGGAGTAACATGAAATCATGCTGGGATATGTAGAAAACAAAGATAACTAGATAGTAACTACCTCATCCATGGCTGCATCACATGCAGCCAATTCACAATCCATCGTAAGTAATTGCCTGAAGTTCTGCAAGTAAACGTCGTCAACTTTGGCAGAATTGATAGCAGCATGGTCCGTGATGGAGTTCCGCCAAGCATGCTTCATAACTTGAAAGTGCTCGAATTTATCTGAGCCAAGGTGTGAGCGATGATCTGTGGCAATCTCGGCACTAGCAGAGAAGAGACGTTCACAAGGGATGGAGGTTGCAGGAATAGCACAAATATCCATGGCCATGCGAGCAAGTGTAGGAAAGATCTTGGAATGATTCTAAAAATAGTTAATGGCACCAATGGAAAAAAAATAAAGATATATTTGCATACCAACCACCACTCAACAATGTCAGTGTCCTTGGAAATGTCGGATGGCAAGTCACTGAGGTAGTGACGAAGCTCAGGCCTCCAACCTCCATTGCCTGTTTCCATTGTTGTCTTCTGAAGTAGTTCACAATGATGACGATCAAATTCTGATTCCAAGGTGTTCTTGTGGTTCTCAGTGGTGCCTGTGGGCCGCTTGGATTGTTGACCAGTCACCGGCCAGTCGTTCCAGTATTCTTCCACGGTTTTTTCGAGGGTCTTCAGCGCTTCATCGTGCCAATCTTTGGCATTGGGGTTGCCAGCTGCTTGTTCCTTCCGCTGTTCTTCTGGACCCCCCCATGCCATCTTAATATAGGCTAACTTGTAATATGGGTGCAGGACTATAAACAATGTTAGTAAGACTAAATAGTTGGCATGAATGAGCTCAGTACTGAGCACCAACATGTAAACAGGTTTGTTGTCAAACTTGTTATAGTACTTGCCGACTTTGGTAAGCCCACGTTCAATGGCCTCCCTAAACAGCGCATACTTTGGTGCATCATGTTTAGCCTCCCAAGCTGTCTGGAGTTCTTCAAATGCCGGGATGGCATGCCACAATGTTGGTTGGAGCTCGTAAGAGAAATAATGTTGAATGTTGTTTGCATCAGAAATGATGATGCATGTGTCGTTTATGCGCTCCCAGTTGGCACGTTTGAACATGAAAGCGGTCCAGGGTATATGCTTTGTGGTATGGTCTGGGTGCCGGATGGAAGTGATAGGGCCGAAAAGCTCATCGGCAGAGCTTACAAAAAGGTTGATTGGCTGTCGGACAGTTTGTATAAGAAGCCATTAAAATATTAGCAGTATAAACATACCTGACATAGTTCATAAGAGCGGCCCAGCATACCATCTGCTGTGCCCCAACAGATGTTACTATGGAGAGGAATTGTCAGAAGTGTTTCAACACCACATTCGACCTGCAAACACTCAAAACAGGCAATGCGTTGACTGGATGCTTGAATCTTCATAGCGAGAGTTCAAACAGCCACAACAACATCAAGTGAGTCACCAAGATCCTGGTTGCCAGGGAGAGTGGGGTTGTACTCCCAAATGGCTGTGGTGGTCTCAATGTTTGTGATGCGGGTGATGATGGACAGTATATCAATGATACCAAGATTGAGAATGTGGGCGAGACAAGGAAGGCGGTGCTGAGTAGTGTCGAAAGAATACACATGGTGGCAATGGAGAACACTCTCAATGTAGTCACATGCAGTGTCATTGTTGCTCGTATTATCTGCCGTAACACAGAAAAGCTAGAAGTGTTGGTAAGGACAACTGGTAGATAGTGAATTGAAAACATCAAGTGTACTTGAATTCTAGTCTTGATAGTACTGAGAAATTCAACGAATGAATTATGAATGTAGGTGGAGATGTCATGGGTAGAGGGAAGGTCAGCCTTGCTGGTGTTAGTGCGCATTGCCACCAGGCAATTTCGGAAAGTGGGCTTGTTAGCCACAGCAAGGCTCTGAAACATGTTCCTACTCAAAACGTGCTGACACAGTAACCTAACTAGTGGTTGCACTCACCTGGTCATCACAAACCACAAACTCAGCTACTGCTTTTAGTACATTCTCTCTGGCAAATTCCTTTGGTTTGGATGTGTTCTGCAGCATCCCAAACAGGTTCTGCTGTACTGGGCCGTTCTTCAAGTTACCCTGTTTTTTGCGTCCATCTTCACTTTCACTATCTCTCATGGTATCACATGATGATGTTCACACAGCTTTCTCTCTGCACAACCCTTCTTGTATAACTCATAGTGGCCACGTATGTGCTGGTGGCAGGATGAGTTGGAGCCCACATGAAGTTCTCATCGTTCCTGTGCAGTGGCAGTAAGTCTCGCCTTTCAAGCTTCGAGAATTTTACTAACTTGCAAACATTACACCAGCAACCTTTCAACACCGGATGGCAAAACCTCACTGAGCAATGATCTGAAAAGATAGTGAGTAGATCTTCAGCTATTTGTTTCTTTGTCTTTGTCTCCGGAATGGGCACGGCAATGAACTATCACAGCTAATATTAGCTTCATTCAGAGTATTCAACAGGAGCTGACCTCGATCTCACTGTCATCTTTCTCCTCCTCGTCCTCATTTCTCTGGCCGGAACCAGCGTCTATGCTTGAACACTTTGAAGACACTTCAACTTCTTCTACGTCATCTGGAATCACTACTTCTTCATCATTGTCATCCACTTGGGTATTCTCAACTTCAGGTGAATATCAATGGCAAGAGCGTTTGACCTGGGGTTGGTGGTGGTGCTTCTTTTGTGAGGTACATTGTGGTTCTTTGTCATCCTGTCAAGTCCGAGTTCTTTCCCGGAATTCCCGGAATGTCTGGAGGTGCGGAGAAGGCGGGGTTTTGCAGGAATTCCTGAAGGGGGTCGGAGGGGTAAGGAACTGCGGCTTCAGCTTATGTGCTGCGCCCCTGTACGAGTTCGGTTCCTTAATTTAAGAGTGGAGGGTTGGAGGCTGGTCCTAAGGTCAACTTAAGGACTTAGAGAATCGGAAGGGAGAGGATCGGGAAGGAAGGAACAGGATTTAGTTGATATTCAAACTAAGGAAATATCAGAGAGTACACGTGGGCTTATATACTGAAGAGTCCGGAAGATATAAAGATGTTAATGTACTATCGGGCGAATCGGAGTTTCGGGTTTCCGGAGGAAAGGAAGGAATGAATTGGAATGGTGTCAGAATGGTAGAATGATGACTGAAGGCAATGGCGGAATAATTGCGAAGCAAGGGGGAAGGGAATTATCGATAGGAACTGTAAATGTCAAGAAGTGTCAAAGGAGAGTGACATATGTCAAGCGATAACCAAGATAGGGATACGAAAGTCCGGGACGGGAATGCGGGAAGTCTGGGACGGGAATGCGGAAAGTCCAGGATGGGAAGTACGGGGTTTGGAATGTCCGATGGAAGAGAAATTGTTTAAGGTAAAGTATGAGGGCCAGGATTTGGGATTTGGTCATAGGGGTTCGGAATTGGGCCGGATTGGTTAGGGAAGTTTTGGGATGTGACACATCCTCACTTTCACTAGACTCTGACCTATCTCCACCAGATGAAGTCACCTTGCATTTCCAGGTTTGTTTCCGTTTTGGGGTTGATGGCTTAGTTTTTGGGGGTCAGGGTCGGGGATTCTTTGAATGAGTGGGTAGTGCTTGTGCTGCCAATGCATGTTCGGTTGGGCGATGTGGACATTTAGATTGACAAGTAGACATACTGAATGCACACTAAGGATTGTTTGGCTTCGAGGCAAGGGAGAGAGCTCAGATTCAAAATTTTATATCAACAACATTGTGGCTTCGTCGTGGCTTACACACTGCAGCATTGAGTATCTAATTATATCGGTCTAGACAGGTTTTCAGCAGTCTTGGACCAGTCTTGTCAACAACAGGCTGTGACCAGTTGAAAAATGATATGCCAGACTGTGCAACCGGTATTTGGGGGTTTCAGTTCAGTTGCCAAAAAATTGGCTAGGCAGAGGTCCAGTTGTGGTCCAGTTTTGCCTAAAAAGGCAATAAAAACCGGACTGAACCAGACTTTAAAACACTACTGAAGGAGTCTGAGTGCCCGGACTCTGTCAAATACTTGGGCTACCATCTCCCCCCAAGGATTGACTATGGCCCCAGAAAAAGTCCAAGGGGTCTGGGATCAGCCCAAGCCCCATAAAAAGTCAAGGACATTCAGTCCTTCCTCAGGTTCACCAATTTCTATTGTTGATTCATCTTCAACTACTCTGATATTGTTATTCCCCTTACCCAACTCACTTGGAAAAACGCCCCCTGGAACTTCAACAATTCCTGCCGCTCCGCCTTCACACAACTCAAAGACACCTTCACCTGAGCCCCTATCCTTACTCACTGGATTCCAGACTGCCCTATCACAGTTGAGACTGATGCTTCAGACTATGCTATTGCAGGAATCCTCTCCATTCATTGTCCCAACGAGAAATTCTGCCCTGTTGCATTTTACTCCCATACCCTGACAGTGCTGGAACTCAACTATGACACCCATGATAAGGAACTCCTTGTTATCCATGAAGCTTTCTGGCACTGGTGTCACTACCTCAAAGCTTCTGGTACCCCTATTGATGTTGTCACCAACCACAAAAATCTGGAATATTTCTCCACCTCCAAAGTCCTGACCTGCAGGCAAGCCCGCTGGTTGGAATTTCTATCCCAGTTCAACCTTGTCATTCACTTCTGCCCCAGACGCTTAGAAGCTAAACCTGATTCCCTCACTAGATACAGGGATGTCTACCCAAAAGAGGTGGATAAGGACTATGCTTGTGTCAATCCCCACAACCTCCATCCAGTATTCACTCAGGAGCAGCTTACCTTGTCCCTACGAGCCACTATCCCCCTAGCCCCAGTCCTCTGGGCCTCATCCCTGCTTGACATTGAAGACATTCACAAGGATATCCTAGATTCTCTGTCCTCCGACCCCATAGCTTCTGCCTGACTCATGGACTTGTCAGACTCCTGATGGGCTGTCAGCCCTGATGGTTTCCTGACACTCAACAATTGCATCTTTGTCCCGGAAGCTAAGAACCTACATCTTTGCATCCTCTGTCAAGTCCGGGTTCAATCCCGGAATTCCTGGATAGTCTGGAGCGCGTGGAGTGGTGGAGTTGGTCGGGAATCCCTGAGGGGGGTCGGAGGTGTAAGGAACTTCCGCTTCAGCTTATGTGCTGCGCCCCTGTATGAGTTCTGTTCCTTGATTTCGGAGCAGAGGGTTGGAGGTCAATCCTAAGGTCAACTTAAGGATTGAGGGGGTTCAGAGGGAAGCAGATCAGGAGAGAATGGAATTTAGTTGATATTCGAACTAAGGAAATATCAGAGAGTACACGCGGGTTTATATACTGAAGAGTCCAGAAGATATAAAGATGTTTCAAGTATGTTGGACGAATCAGAGTTTCGGGTTTCCGGAAGAAAGTAAGGAATGAATTGGAATGGCATCAGAATGGTGGAATAATGACTGAAGGCAATGGCGCAATAATTGCGAAGCAAGGGGGAGGGGAATTATCGATAGGAACTGTAGATGTCAAGAAGTGTCAAAGGAAAGTGACATATGTCAAGAGATAGCCAAGATAGGAATATGAAAGTCTGGGACGGGAATGTGAAAGTCTGGGATGGGAAGTAAAGGGTTCAGAATGTCTGATGAAAGAGAAATCATCTAAGGTAAAGTCCGAGGCTCGGGATTTGGGATTTGATCATAGGGGGTCGGAATTGGGCTGGATGGGTTAGGGAAGTTTCGGGATATTACACCTCCAATACAAGCACAACCACCCCCTATCTGGACATTTCGGGCAAAACAGGACACTAGAGCTTGTCCATTGGGAATATACTTGGCCAGGACTCTGTACCTTCATCAAAAACTATGTCAGTTCTTGTACTTCCTGCGCCTGAGCTAAAACTCCTAGACACTGCCCCTACAGAATGCTCAAGCAGCTTCCAATTCCCAAAAAAGCCTGGAACTCCATTTCCATGGACTTCATTGAGCAACTCTCCTCTTCCAGCGGGTACACTGCAATCCTGGTAGTCATTGACTGCCTTTCCAAACCAGCCATATTCATTCCCACTTATGACACTATCGGCTCTCTGAGCCTCATCAAACTATTCCTCCTTCACATGTTCTTCAAGCATGGAGTTCCCTCCCACATAACTTCTGACTGTGGTTCCAAGTTCATCTCCCACTTCTTTTATTCCCTCAGAAAAGCCCTTGACATCTGCCTTCACTTCACTTTGGGATATCATCCCAAAGGCGATGGGCAAACAGAACAAGCAAACCAGACCCTCAAACAGTACCTCTGCACCGGACCTCCGGATTAGAGATCAAGTGTTCGTCAAGACAAAGTACTTCTGCTCCACTCACCCTTCCAAGAAACTCTTGGAAAAGAACCTTGGCCCCTATCCCATCATCACTCAAGTCGGAACCCTATCCTTCACCCTCTGACTTCTGGACTCCATGTGTGCCATCCACCCTGTCTTCCATGTTTCCCAGTTGGAACCCGCAACTCCAAACATAATTCCAAATCAGGTCCAACCACCACCTCCCCCAGTTGAAGTTGATGGAGAACCCAAATATGAAATCTCCAAAATCCTAGACTCCAAGATCAACTGATAATGCAGGAATTGCCAACTTCTGTACCTGGTGAAATGGGCAGGCTACAAAGGGACTAACAAAGAAACATCCTGGATCCTTGTGACCAAACTTGGTCATGCATCAGAACTCATCTCGGACTTCCACTCCGCATATCCTGCAAAGTCCGGACCCCTTAAATCCCTCAAATAATGGCGGAAACACGTTGTACAATTCATAAAACAAAAAGCACTATTCTATTGTACATGAGGAGGCTGAAGGAATACCCTACACTACTTCTTCCCCATTCTCCTCCTCCTCCTCACCCGCACCTTCCTCCTCATCCTCATTCTCTCCACCTTCACCCTGCTCTTCCTCCCCATGCTCCCACTCCTTCCCCTTCTCATCCAATGCCTCCTGGCACCCTCCCAACTCTGCACCCCAGGACCCCCAAGCCTCAAGGAAGGCCACCAGGCTGTCTGTGAGCACCTGTCGGATTCTCAACAGCTGTGCCACAACAGCCTTCTGGTAGGCCTTGTTTGCCCTCCGCTGGGCCTTGTAGGACACTGCTAGGGCCCCAAGCATGTCCCACTCTCCTTTCCTCCATGTGGGGATGCCACTTCCACAGCCACCCTCTTCCCTGCTGCTCCGGCCTCCTGGCATGATGTATGCGCCTGTGCACACCTTGCACACGTCCTTGACTGCCCAGGCATGGAATCCTAGCCCTCACACAGGGCGTGCAGGGAGTGTTAGCCCTGGGCCTCCCTGCACTGCCTTGGAACAGCCCCGCCTCAGGCCCTGTTGACAAGCTGCCCGCACTGCACCTCTGCAACTCCTCTGACTCCTGCTGCTTCCTCTCTGCCACCAACCGTGGGACCTCCTCCTCTGCATTCCTCTGCCTCTCGTCCTCCTCTGCCCTCTTCTGTGCTTCCTCCTCAATCTTTTGCCTTGCCTCCTCATGCTTTTCTGCCTCACGCTGAGCCTTCTCCCTGGCCTCCTGAATCCTTTGGGTGGACTCGCATGCATGCTCTTCCTCCTCCTGCTGGAGACAGGCAATTTTGTCATCAGATTGGGAGTGAGTAGACATGATGGGTGATGCAACTAAACAACAAGCAGTCAATGGTTGTAAGGTCCCTTAAATTGATCCCCGATTTTCAAACTCTGCCATACTTCTATTACTCGTTATGGACTCCTATCCAGGCACTCAAGGGTTCATGCCCAAGAGGGGGATACTGTCACATCCCGAAACTTTCCCTACCCATACGACACACTTCCGGCCCCTTATGATCAAACCCCAAACCCTGAGCCCTGTACTTTACCTTAGAAGATTTTCCCCTTCACCTAATATCCCAAATCCTGTATTTCCAGTCCTGGACTTTTGTATTCCCATCCCAGACTTTCATACTCCTATCTCGGCTCTCTCTTGACATATGTCACTTTCCTTTGACATCCCTTGACATCTACAGTTCCTATCAATAATTCCCTTTCCCCCTGCTTCACAATTATTGTGCCATCATCCTCAGTTATCATTTCATCATTCTGACACCATTCTGATTCATCCTCTTACTATACTCTGGAAACCCAAAACCCCAATTCATCTGATATACTTTAACAATTTTATATCCTCTGGACTCTTCAGTATATAAACCCACCTTTACTCTGTAATATTTCCTTAGTTTGAATATTGACTAAATCCTGTTCTATCCTCCAAAGTCTTTGCTTCACTGTCACATCCTGAAACCTTCCCAACCCATCTGGCCCAATTCCGGCCCCCTATGATCAAATCCCAAATCCCAAGCCTCGGACTTTACCTTAGGAGATTTCTCCTTCATAGGATATTCCAAACACCATATTTCCTGTCCCAGACTTTCACATTCCCGTCCCGGACTTTTGTATTCCTATCTCGGCTATCTCTTGACATATGTCTCTTTCCTTTGACATTCCTTGACATCTGCAGTTCCTATCAATAATTCCCTTTCCTTTGCTTCACAATTATTGCGCCATTGCCCTCAGTTATTATTCCACCATTCTGATGCCATTCCGAATCATCCCCTTACTTTGTTCCGGAAACTCGAAACCCCGATTTGTCTGACATACTTTAACAGCTTTATATGTTCCTGTCAAGTCCGGGTTCAATCCCGGAATTCCCAGACAGTCCAGAGCGCGCAGAATGGCGGGGTTGGTCAGGAATCCCTGAGGGCGGTCAGAGGGGTAAGGAACTTCAGCTTCAGCTTATGTGCTGTGCCCCTGTATGAGTTCTGTTCCTTAATTTCAAGGCAGAGGGTCGGAAGACAATCCTAAGGTCAACTTAAGGACTGAAGGGGTTTCAGAGTGAAGCAGAGCAGGAGAGAATGGGATTGAGTTGATATTTGAACTAAGGAAATATCAGAGAGTACAAGTGGATTTATATACTGAAGAGTCCGGAAGATATAAAGATGTTAAAGTATGTCAGACAAATCGGAGTTTTGGGTTTCTGGAAGAAAGTAAGGAATAAATTGGAATGGCATCAGAATGGTGGAATAATGACTGAGGGCAATGGTGCAATAATTGTGAAGCAAGGGGAAAGGGAATTATCGATAGGAACTATAGGTGTCAAGAAATGTCAAAGGAAAGTGACATATGTCAAGAGATAGCTGAGATAGGAATACAAAAGTCCGGGACAGGAATGCAAAAGTCCAGGACGGGAGTGCAAAAGTCCAGGACGGGAATGCAGAAGTCTGGGACGGGAAATATGGGGTTCAGAATGTCCAATGAAAGAGAAACCTAAACTTTCTAAGGTAAAGTCCGAGGCTTGGGATTTGGAATTTGATCATAGGGAATCGGAATTGGGCCAGATGGGTTAGGAAAGTTTTGGGATGTGACAGTTCAGTTCCAGACTCTTCAGTATATAAACCCGCTTGTACTCTTCAATATTTCCTTAGTTTGAATATCAACTAAATCCCGTTCTATCCTGCAAAGTCCCCACTTCACTCTGAAACCCCTTTCAGTCCTTAAGTTGACCCTAGCTAAAGTCCCTTGCCCCTCCAACCCCCCTCAGGGATTTCTGACTTCTTACACCTTTCCCTGCACTCTGGACTCTCCAGGAATTCTGGGATTGAACCTGGACTTGACAATGCTAGGCACCCTGGAGGAAATCTGGGGGTGCCTAGACCCAGAGTTTGCTCTGGAGGAGCCAGAGGCATGGTTGGAGGAGGAGTACAAGGAAGAGGAGGTGGCACCAAGAGGGATGGGTGGAAGACCCAGAGCAGAGAGGAAGAGGAGGTGGAGTGGGAGGTTTGATTAGATTTTTTCTTTCTTTTACCATATACCAGTAGTCCGTCACTCACCCTTTGTAAATGAAATGCAATCTTCCTTTCACAACGTTGGAGTTGGTGGAATAAGGTCCAGAGTTAAGTGGAGTAAGGCCTGGGTTTAGCAGGATACTTGGAGTGAAAGTGTTTGACCAATTCTGGGGTGTGTCCGAGTTCTGTTGCTAGTAACCATGAGGTCTCTTCATCAGTGCCTTCATAACCAGCCCATCAGACAAGATAAAGTAGTTGGCAATGTCTTTTCTGGCAGTCAATCTTTGAGTCAAGGATTTCTGAGATCTCAAATTCAGGCTTGTTGTCAAAGTCCGAGTTCAATCCCAGAATTCCCAGATATTTTCGGAGCGCGTGGAAAGGCAGAGTTGGTTGGGAATCCCTGAGGGGGGTCAGAGGGGTAAGGAACTTCAGCTTCAGCTTATGTGCTGCGCACCTGTACAAGTTTTGTTCTTCAATTTCAAGGCAGAGGGTTGGGAGACAATCCCAAGATCAACTTAAGGACTGAAGGAGGTTTCAGAGTGAAGTGGAGACTTTGCAGGATAGAACTGGATTTAGTTGATATTTGAACTGAGGAAATATTGGAGAGTACAAGTGGGTTTATATACTGGAGAGTCCGGAACATATAAAACTGTAAAAGTATTCGGACGAGTCAGGGTTTTGGGTTTTGGGAACAAAGTAAGGGGATGATTCAGAATGGTGTCAGAATGATGGAATAATAACTGAGGGAAATGGCGCAATAATTGTGAAGCAGGGGGAAAGGGAATTATTGATAGGGGGCTGGAATTGTGTCAGATGGGTTGGGAATGTTTCAGGATGTGACACTTGTTGACAATGACTGGAGGTGGTGGAGGTTGGTTCCAGTTGGGAATGGAGCCCATGTAGTGCTTTGGTACCATAGTATACAGACAACCAAGGTTGACAAATGGTCATGGCTCATGGGCCAGCCAATTGTCAGCTGACCTACGAGTTGCATTTGTAAGGCATGGATGGGCCAAGATGTAATAAAAATCCCATGTGATATGAGTTGGCCAAGGGGTTATTTTAGTAAGGGTATTTTGAGTGATGGGTGGGTCAATATGTGGTGGTTTTGTGTGATATGAGTGGGCTGAGGGATGAGTGACCCCATAGGTCTTGGGTGGGCCGAGGGATGGGCAACCTGTAGGTATTGGATGGGCTGAGGGATATTTCAATAGGCATTTTGTCAGTAATGGGTGGAACCATTGAATGGTGGTAAGGGTGTACCATGGGGATGGGGTGGGCCAAGGGATGGATGACCCATAGGTGTTGGATGTGTTACAGGTCTTATATTTTATTCCTTTTTCTTTTCTTTTATGATCACATGACTAGTCACATGACACATGACTGCTTTTACTTTTATCACATGACTTTCTACTATGACATCATACCTTATGTTCTCCTTATGCCCTATGCATGCATGCTCTAGTTCATTCTAGTCCATTCTATATGACTTCAGATGTTCTTCTATGTTCTATTACATTCTTTCTCACTCCACTATGATATCATACTTTCCATTTATACCTAGTAAGTAGTATAGCCTTCTCGTCCACAGCTTGGTCTGTGCACATCCATGTAAGCCTATATAAGCTACAATATAGTGACCAAGGAACTCCAGTTTAGTTCATTTGGATCTTCTCCTACAGACTATGAGTTCGGGCTACCCTCCTCTCTATCTCTCAAAGTACCGCTGCTTTGTAGGTCAGTATTCTAAAGTCTTCATCTTTTCTTGTTTGAGTGTTGTTCCTAAGACATTGCATTGTGAAGTGTCTGTGGTGCTTCAGGATGGGCCAAGGAATGTGTGACCCATAGGTCTTGGGTGGGCCAAGGGATGGATGACTTGTAGGTGTCAGATGGGTGGAGGAATGTGTGACCTGTAGGTCTCGGGTGGGCTGAGGGAGGGGTAATCCACAAGTCATGGATTGACTGAGGGAGGGGTGATCCACAAGTCACGGATGGGCCAAGGGATGGGTGACCAGTAGGTCTTGGGTGGGCCGAGGAATGGGTGACCCATAGGTGTCGTATGGGCCAAGGAATGTGCGACCCGTAGGTGTTGGATGGGCTGAAGAATGTGTGACCTGTAGGTCTTGGGTGGGCCAAGGGAGGGGTGATCCACAAGTCACAGATGGGCTGGGGATGGGTGACCAGAAGGTCTTGGGTGACTAATAGGTCTTGGGTGGGCTGAGGAATGGGTGACCCATAGGTCTCAGGTGGGCCGAGGGAGGGGTGACCCACAAGTTGTGGATGGGCTGAGGGATGGGTGACCAATAGGTGTCAAGTAGGTCAAGTAGTGGGTGTTCTGTAGGGTTTGAGTGGGTCAAGTCATATTTCTTCAATCTATCCTTCATCAGTAATGGGTGGGCCCATTGAGTGGATAGGTTTGGCTTTGTCCATAGGTATGTAAAGACTTTCAGCATTGGGCTGGCTTCAGTCACCACCATTGGTACTTTCAGAATAGCCTTACCCATTGTTGTACTTCAATTAAATCCAGATCAATTTTGACTTGCAGAATTGTCTGCCTAAAGGAAACTCATGGCATTCATAGCAGTACAATTACAGTCTTTATATATATACAAGTTGGGGAAAATGATATCAAACCTCCATATTGACATCCATTCCAATTGTGTCCAATTCATCTGATGTTGTCAGGAGGCCTGGGGGAGCCAAAAAGCCATCCAACTCATCCTCATTTGTCTCCATGCTGTCTAGATGAAGTGGGGATGGGACTGCCCTGGTTTCCTCCAAGGATGGGCCACACAATTGGAGGCTGAGATTGGGGGAATGTTCTGGTTTTCAATAACTGCTGGAGGAATGGATCTGGAAGCCTCCAAGTTGAGCATTTGCATGTGATGCAAAACTGATACCATCCTCGGGAGAGGACTGGGTTTTGATTCAACCAACACTTGCTTTTGAAGCCTTTCCCAAAGTGCCTCAACTGCCCAAACCAATGTGCTGAACTGTTTCTCAAGCACTGGAATCCATTCAAGCTCCCTTTTGAGAGCAGAAACCCAACTTTCAAGGGAAGTGATGACTGCATCCCTGGAATCATCAGTTAGGTGGGAGCGGGGATGGAGGCTGGGAGTGGCAGGGTATTGAGAGGCCCAGCCAGGATGGCTTGGCTGATGAAGTGGGATGGGATGGAGCAGGAGGGGAAGCCGCTTCGGGATCACTACACCATCAAAAACTATCAATATCAATTAAAATAGAAACATGTGTAGACTACCAAACTTACTGATTTTCAGTTTGAGAGTTGAGCCAGCAGGGGCAGAGCTTGGGCCAGCTTTGGGGGCAGGAGTCTTTGGCCTTGGCTTTGATGCCAACTGTTTCACCTTCTTCCATGGAGATGGACTGGGTACCAGACTTGGGGCACGATTAGAAGGGGTGGTGGCCATAATCATCATGATCCTGAGTGGTTGATAGGAAGGGGCTTTTGACAGGGCCCTTGATGCAGCCTTGCTCAGGCCATGGGATTCATGACAGGTTTGTTTGGCCACTTTGATGAAGCTGCAAGCTATTTTGAATTGATTACATGGCTGGCATGCACCAACAGTGATGTTTTGTGTGTAAGGCCATGCTTTTTGGGCACAGCTTTTGCAGATTTCTAAAGGAGCCTTCAGGGATGGAGGGGGAGTTGCAGTGGTATTGGGATGGGATGTCAATGGTTTGGGTTTCTTGTCCTCATCAGAGGAGATAAATTTCTGTGATTTGACGGCATGGGACCAAGACTGACATTTCGACTGGTTCTTTGACCTCCTCTCCTGGCTTCTTCCCTGCTTTTCCTCTTCCTTGTCTGCTCTTCTACCCGAGCTTACCTTTCCCTGAGCTGACCTTTTCTCAACACCCTCTGGGTCCTCCTCCTCCTCCTCCTCCTCCTTGGAATTCTCTTCCTTCTTTTTCTTCCCCCCATCCTTTGAACTCTCACCTTCCTTGTGCTCCTTTCCCCACTTTCTCCCACTGGAAACCATGCCTCCCCCCCTTTCCAAAGGGTCCACTCCCTTTCCCTGCAATCATGGGTGGTTACTGATTTTGGGGCTGGGCTTCAAGATTGAACCAACCTTCAGCCATCCTCAGGTTATGACCTCAGCCATGGGATACATCACCATGTTGGCAGCTATGACCATGGGAGGGACCCTGGCCCCAGCCACATGGTGTTCCCTAACTTGACCCTATATCCATCATTAGCTCCCCACCTAATGGCATGCACTGTCCACCTACCAATATCTCATTGACAGTGTTAACTACCTGCTTCCATTCATCCACTCCCACCTTCCCTTGAAGTTTTGCAACCTCACTTTGGATTAGCTGAGCCGCTTTCTTAGGAAAAGACTCAAACTTGGAAATATTGTTGTTTGTAGATGAAGACATTTTTATTGAAATCAGGAATTGTTTGACAGACAGGTTGGGTGGATGTGAGCAGTGGGGTGAAATGATTTCAAAGTCAAGGTTAGGTTTAAATAATAAACTTCGTACCGATAGCATTGCCCGAGCACAAAGACCAATTCAGTCCGGGAGTAGAATATTGACAAGACACGAGTCTAGGCATACCTTTTGCACACCATTTCACACCATTTCCCACCAAATCACCCATATTAACATTGATCATGTCCAACACACAAGCCCAAGGTAATGCCCCTGGCTAGGTCAGATTTGATGGTAAGCCTACAAATTCATTTTGCTCACCCAAACCAGCCATTGGGTACTTAGGATTTCAATAAGAAACTTATTTCCACCTTTTGTGAACCACTCTCCCCTCAGGGCTTCCCTGACCAAACCGGGTTAATGCCTTTTGGCTTTGCTTTGGCCTTGACTGCTGCTTTGCTTCATCTAAAGAATGTGGCTTGATCTCAAAGCTATCCCCATGATAATACTCACTTACCATCTTCCAAGCTGCCATGATTTTCTGAATGTGGCCTGGCTGGCTTCAGGCCTCTGACAGTTGGCTTTTGGCCTCTGAGAGTTGGCTTCAGGCCTCTGAGAGTTGGCTTTGGCCTGGATCTCCAAGGTTGCTCACTTGGCTTCCTTGCCACTTCCCTTGTTTCAACTTGTTCAGTGTCAGGTTGTTGTTTGGTAGCTTTCTGGGCTTTGGCCTTCAGTAGAGGGGTTGGCTTTGGCCCCATGATGCCTTCACCCTTGGCTTCATCACTCTCAGTCCCTCTTCTACTGATGACCTGATTTCTTGGCTCATTAACTATGTCTTGTTGTATCAGGAATTATATTTGGATAAGACAGCCATGAGATGTACTCACCCCCTGACTTCCTATGGCCCAAATGGCTGGGCCCTTGCTGTCCATCAGTACCTCTGGAATATTCCCTGTCTGTATTATGTCTTCACCCAGACCCATTCCCATCATCCTGGTCATCCTCAGACTCTTCAGAGTCATCTATCCTTCCCTTCCTGCCTCATCCTCTTGATTTCGATCTGCCTTCACCTTCAGTTAGTCCATCTTCAGACCTGGCCTTTCTCTTTCCTTTAGAGGCCTTCCTTCTTTGGGCTGCTGCCTCTTCATTGGAATCCAACTCCACAGGGTCTTGTAGGATGCCTGCCAAGTCTCTCCATTTTTGGAAGCTCAGGACGTCCACCAGATGTGATTGCTGTCTCTCTCTCCAGATGTCCAAGATAGAAATCACCTCCTTTTTCTGAAGCTTAGATGGCTCCCAAAGCTTCACCCCCTGTGGCAAATGCTTGGAGGCCATGTAGTCTGATTGTTGACCAACAATATGTGTCCATGGGACAGGTAGCTTATTAATTCCAGAAGCCTTCCCTATGGGAGCAATCAGGCCTGGTGCTCACTAAGCTGGATCCACTTACTATAGTGAAAGGTGATGAAGCCCCAGATGATCTGTTTCATGATCTAATCCTGCTCCATTCCCACTCTCATCATCAATGTCATATCTATGGCCTGGTCAGCATTCCTGTCAAGTCCAGGTTCAATCCCAGAATTCCCGGATAGTCCAGAGTACATGGAATGGCGGAGTTGGTTGGGAATCCCTGAGGGGGGTCAGAGGTAAAAGGAACTTTGGCTTCAGCTTATGTGCTGCGCCCCTGTATGAGTTCTGTTCCTTGATTTCAGAGCAGAGGGTCGGAGGTCAATCCTAAGGTCAACTTAAGGACTGAGGGGGTTCAGAGTGAAGCGGATCAGGAGAGAATGGGATTTAGTTGATATTTGAACTAAGGAAATATTGGAGAGTACAAGCGGGTTTATATACTGAAGAGTCCGGAAGATATAAAGATGTTAAAGTATGTTGGACGAATTGGAGTTTCGGGTTTCCAGAAGAAAGTAAGGAATGAATCAGAATGGTGTCAGAATGGTGGAATAATGACTGAGGGCAATGGCACAATAATTGCAAAGCAAGGGGGAAGGGAATTATTGATAGGAACTGTAGATGTCAAGAAGTGTCAAAGGAAAGAGACATATGTCAAGAGATAGCCGAGATAGGAATACGAAAGTCTGGGACGGGGATGCGAAAGTCCAGGATGGGAATGTGGAAAGCCCGGGACGGGAATGTGGAAGTCCAGGATGGGAAGTACGGGGTTCGGAATGTCTGATGAAAGAGAAATCTTCCAAGGTAAAGTCCAAGGCTTGGGATTTGGGATTTGATCATAGGAGGTCGGAATTGGGCTGGATGGGTTAGGGAAGTTTTGGGATGTGACAGTATCCCCCTCTTAGGCATGAACCCTTGAGTGCCTGGATAGGAGTCCGTGATAGGAGATAGAAGTATGGCAGAGTTTGAAAAGTGGGGATTGATCTGAGGTGCCTGTTGTTTAGTTCCATCATTCATCATGTCTACTCACTCGCAATCTGACAACAAAATTGCCCATCTGCAGCAAGAGGAGGAAGAACCCACGCAGGAGTCCACCTGGAGAATTCAGGAGGCCAAGGAGAAGAAGGCCTGGCAGGAGGTGGAGAAGCGCAAAGAGGCAAGGTGGAAACTCAAGGAGGAGGCATGGAGGAAAGCAGAGGAGGATGAGAGGAGGAGGAAGGAGGAGACAGAGGTCGCAAGGGTGGTGGCTGGAAGGTTATGGCGGGGGTCGCAGGAGTCGCAGAGGCGCAGGGCAAGCAGATCGCTGAAGGGGTCCGAGGCAGGGTCGTCGCAACTGAGTGCGGGATGGCCCGGGGCCAATACTCCCTGCATGGCCTGCGTGAGGGCAGGAGTCCCGTGTCCGGGCCCAAAGACCAGGCAGTCGAGGACATGCACAAGGCACGCGCAGGCACACTCGTTGTGTCAGGAGGCCGGAGCAGTGGGGAAGCGGGCAGCCATGGAAGTGGCATTGCCGTGTGGGGGGATGGACCAGAAAGGGCGGAGGCAGAAGAGTCTGGAGGCCCAGGAGGAGAGCAAAGGGGAGGGCGAGGAGGACACAGAAGATGAGGAAGAGCGCCGGGACGCGCTCGGGGCCCTGACAGAGTCCTACACAGCCCAATGAGGCCTACCAGGGGGCCGTCGTGGCCCAGCTGTCAGGAATCCGACAGGTACTGTTGGACGGCCTGGTGGCCTTCTTGGTGGTGCAGGGATCCCGGTTCAGGGAGTCTGGAGAAGGCTGGGGGGCATCAGGGTGGAAGGGGAAGGAGAGGGAGAATGATCAGGGAGGTCAGGGGACAGATGGGGAGGATGTGGATGAGGAGGAGGATGAGGGTGAGGATGAGGGTGAGGAGGGGGGTGAGGAAGATGGGGATGGTGAAGTAGCGTGGAACGTCCCATCGGACTCCTCATGTACAATTTACGTAGTTTTTTGTCTTTGTGAATTGAAGATTTGCGTTTCTGCCCTCATCTGAGCAAATTAAGGGGTCCAGACTTTCTGGGATATGCGAAGTGAAAGTCCGAGATGAGTTCCGATGCGCAAGCAAGCTTGGTTGCGAGGATCCAGGAAGTTTCTTCATCAGTCCCTTTGTAGCCCGCCCATTTTACCAGGTACAGGAGTTGGCAATTCCTGCGTCAACAGTTGATTTTGGAGTCTAGGATTTCGGAGATTTCATACTCAGGTTCTCTGTCGACTTTGACTGGGGGAGGTGGGGGTTGGACCCAATTCGGAATGGTGTTTGGAGTTGCGGGTTCCAACTGAGAGACATGGAAGGCGGGATGGACAGTGTGCATGGAGTCTGGGAGTCGGAGGGTGAAGGACAGGGGTCCGGCTTGGGCAATGATGGGATAGGGGCCGAGGTTCTTTTCCGAGAGTTTCTTGGAAGGGTGAGTGGAACAGAAGTACTTTGCCTTGATGAACACTTGGTCTCCAATCCGGAAGTCCAGTGTGGGAAGTTGTCGGGAATCCACGGGTCCTTGGCAGCATTGTTGAGCACAGGCCATTTCCATGCATAGGAATTCATGAAGTTCCTGTAGGTCAACTGCATATTCGCAGGCACGGGATGAGGTCAGATCCCTTTCAGGGTAGACCGAGACATTGGGATGGTAGCCTTTATTAGCGAAGAATGGGGATACTCCTGTGGTAGCGCTAGGGGCATTATTGTAGGTGAATTCCGTGAGGGGTAGGAGTTCTGACCAATTGTCCTGTTGGTAGTTGCAGTAGATTCAGAGGTACTGCTCGAGTGTCTGGTTTGCCCATTCCGTTTGCCCGTCACCTTCAGGATGATATCCCAAAGTGAAGTGAAGTCGGATGTCGAGGGCTTTCCCGAGGGAACGGAAGAAGTGGGAGACGAACTCAGTACCCCAGTCTGAAGTGATGTGGGAGGGAACTCCGTGCTTGGAAAACACGTGGAGCAGAAATAATAATTTCGCGAGGCTTGGAGAGTTGATAGTGTCGCAAGTGGGAATGAATATGGATTGCTTGGAAAGGTGGTCGATGACTACGAGGATTGCGGTATATTCACTGGAAGAGGGAAGTTGTTCAATCAAGTCCACAGAAATGGAGTTCCAGGGCTTTTCGGGGATTGGAAGCTGCTTAAGCATTCTGTAGGGGCAGTGTCTAGGAGTTTTAGCTCAGGCACAGGAGGTGCAGGAACTGACATAGTTCTTGACAAAGGTGTGGAGTCATGGCCAAGTGTATTCCCGGCGGACAAGCTCTAATGTCCTGTTTTGCCCAAAATGTCTGGACAGGGGGTGGTCGTGCTTGTATCAGAGGATGCGAAGACAGAGGTCCTTAGCTTCCAGGACAAAGATGTGATTGTCGAGCATCAGGAAACCTTCAGGGTTATATATATGCAGCCAGTCCAATGCTGAAAGTCTTCACATAGCTATGAATGAAGCCAAACCCATTGACTCAATGGGCCCACCCATTATGGTGAAGGATAGATTGAAGAAACATGACTTGGCCCACCCAAAACCTACAGACCACCCGGTCCTTGGCCTACTCCGCACCTATGGGTCACCCATCCCTCAGCCCACCCAAACCCTATGAGTCATGTGATGCTTGGCCCACCCGAGACCTACAGGTCATGCATCCCTCAGCCCACCCAAGACCTATGGATCATGCATTCCTTGGCCCACCCAAGACCTGTTCACCCATCCCTCGGCCCACCCGAGACCTACGGGTCACCCACCTCTCGGCCCACTCATATCACACGGAACCACCACATATTGACCCACCCATCACTCAAAATACCCTTACTAAAATGACCCCTCGGCCGACTCATATCACACGGTATTTCTATTACATCTCGGCCCATCCGTGCCCTACGAGTGCAACTCGAAGGTCGGCCGATGATCGGCTGGCCCGTGAGCCACGGCTATTTGTCAACCTCGGCTGTCCATATACTACGGTACCAAAGCACTACATGGGCTCGTACAAACCTTCATACAATCAATCGACTCTAACTTGGAATTTTGTGGATGCTGTACATTGAACAGGGATTTGATGGATTTCCTAGGGTCCTCACCACACAGGAGGCATTCGTACCACGGAGTAACCAGATCAACGTAAGAAAAGGTGAAATCGATGGGCTTGCTGAGCCTGCACTGTATCAAGGCGACGCCAGTGTCGAAGATACGCAGGGTGAAAATAGCGAGAATCACATGAATGTTGGCGTACTAACCCAAAGAGCTGCGCAAGGTAGCAAACCCAACACGCATGTTGTCAAAATCGAAAACAGTGTAAACGTCCTTAAGGAAAGCATTGCCGATGACCCAACTCTCTTGAGAATCATTGTCATTGGCATGCCGGTCTTCACAGCATGAGAGCAAATTAGACACTCACCACCAATAATCGAGTTGTCTGCAAGGATGCCGCCAATGCAGTCAGACGAGTCCGAGGAGGCGGGTCCGAGGTTAAGGGTGTCCGCGGCGATGGGGAAGGATGTACCACTAAAGGTGAAGGTGACGCTGGGGACATTATCGCAAGGGACTACGGGGGTGTTCATAAAGCCCTGGAGATGAAGTAGACTGGGAACATACAGGTGTAGTAGCCGTCACCGACAGTGTCATACGCATCAGTACCACCAACGGCTTCGTAAAGAGTCGCCACGTCATGTGACAGACCGCGGATGAGCTCGAAGCTGGTATCAATGATGCAGCCAACATTGCTCAGCACCGTCTCTCCGTTTGCCAATACATTCTCCATGGTAACTTGCCAAAAGCCCTGGATACGCCGCATCAACCACAGTTAGGGCACACCTTAGGCTGGATGACTTAAAGCTACGATGACTGGAGTGTAGGCGAATTCGCCAGTGTACATGGCGGGGTTGGTACCACCGATATATAGCTCGGCCCCAGAGGATGCGAGACTCAGAGCAAACACGCCCTCGTCTGTCTCACGGGTAGCGATGAGATTCTCGAGGACAGTGTTCGCATGGAATGTAGATGCAGCTGAAAAAGCCATTCCTAACATCCCATCCGCGGGGAATACATCGGTGGAAAGGTTGGCGGGATACTCCGATGCCACACCGAAGACTTGTTCAGCCTGCTCAATGTCAGAATTGATGACGTTAAAACGTACTCGAGTTCGGCGATCGAGATAACGTCCACATATAGGTCGCCGGAAACATCCTCACCACCTTGGTACTCAATGATGAACTCTTCGCCTATGTCTTCGGAAGTCAAAGACGCTGAGGGATCATAGACATGGGAGCCCGCGAAGTTACAGCTGGGACCTGGTAAAAAAAAATCGCTGTAATCAAGGTCAGTGAGAGGGTTACATTATACATGCACTAGATGACAAATACGTGCCCCAAGGCAGTGTCAAACACAACTGTTATAAAGTGAGCCGCACATTCGTTGGACGGCCGGCGCAAGCTTACCAGCGTAGTTCTTGGCAGGCACACCAACTTCAATATCGCCGTACCAGACCCCGGCGCCGCTAGACAAGGGGATTGGACCGGATTCGCGCTTCTGAGCGCCTTTCACAGCAGACGGATGTGGGGCACCGGTGTTCTTCTCGAAGTTATCAAGGCCACGAAGAATCTTACTGGATAATCAAGTCAACACAAAACAAAATTCGGAGGTCAAGCGGATGGGTACGCACGCCCCGGTTGAGGCAACATGGGACTTGAGTGCCTCAAGGTTCACGCTTTTGTCAGCATTAAGCAGCGACGAGCGCTTGGAAAGGGGGATCACTGCGCCCCCCTGTTTAGTATGCGGAGGAGCCGCATCAACGAAGAAAAGGAAAAGGAGGGCAGCGATGACCGTTGCAAAAGTGAAGTGCATACTAAACAGAGGTGTGCCTGCGAAGGGGGAGCGGAGACGGGGACAACTAAAAGCAATTAGTGCTTCAAGACGCCTGCCTTTATACCACGGCCGTGAGGTGACTCAGATCTGGCATGCGCTGTTCCGTATGCCCCCTATTTCTTCCACTGATCAGTACGTGGACGTATGGAAAGCCAGAACGTGAGGACGGTTTGTCCGCATGCTGGCCCGATTTCCATGCCTGTGAGCTGCCGATTATCCGTGGATATAGCGAGCCTTGTGCCCAGGTTACTTTCTGTATGCATGATTGCAACTGGCTCGTTGTTGCCGTAGTAAGGACAAAGCCCGTTCCATACGCACTGCTCCCGAAAGTGCGCGGAAAGCCCGTTTGTCACGTAGAACGCCTTCCCCTTCTTTTATGGTCACCAGCTATCTTTGGGATTTAAAGGTTTCCGATTCGTCTGGGCAAGATGAAGATCGCACTGAAAAAGTGGTAAAAGCTGCTATACTACTAGTACTAGCATTCTCTTGCATTGACACTTTGAATATGAGCGAACGTGTTGCCTCCTCCTGGATGTCGGTGTGAATAAGAAATTTTGTAGTAGGAAGAATGCGTGCTTACACTTCAAATAGATTATTCAAGTTTGGAATTCGTCCAAACTTCAAACATCGATAAAAACTAAACTTAAGCCAGAATTTATTATCTAGACGAACATAAAGATCACATTGAATTCTTGAAGTTTAGTCGGATATCGAGAACTACGGCGAAGTTACAAGTATGGACTGTAGATGGAACTGATCGGCCGATTTGCGACCCGGACATCCCCCACTGTCTGCCTGGCCAGCGGGGAGTGTGCCATCGCCCTCACCAATCACGCGCAGCCTCTGGGTCTTCACAGATGACGACGTTAAGGATAGTAGTTATAGTTATAGTTGTTCTGTACAAATAGGTCTCTGTACCTCATCCAATGAAGAATCCGAGGCGAGCAATTAAACTGCGTTACAAGTCAGCTAGTGCGATAGATCATTTCAAATACCCACCAATCATCCTAGGTGGCAACAACCTTTTTCCACGGGAATGTCACTTTGGAGGCCTGCAGGATCTCCGACTGGCGTTCAGTCAATCGCAGAAGCCACGCACTATCATAGAGTGCGAGTGGTAGAGCATCGACTGGATTTCTGGATGTTGGTGGATTATCTGTTGCCCGTTTCCTGGGCAGCGGTTTTGAACCCTGAGCAGAGAAGATGTCGCTATCGATGATGCGCTCGCGGTCTATGATTTCCAGTTCGTGATCAATGTTCCTCCGCCACTCCATTTGCTTCACGCGCAAGATGTTCTCAACTCCGTTCTCTAATGAGCTTTCCTCAGAGCTCATCCCGTGTTCGCCAAGTGTTTTCAATGAGGCAATGAAGCCATTGCCAGCTAGCTACATCGACGTCGGCTTCTCCTGAAAGCACTTGCCCATCAGATTTCATTGTGACCATGTATTTGAGCACCGAAATTCTACGGTGATATTTCTAGTGTGATAATGGTCAGCAAAGTCATTGTTCAAAGGATGAACAAACTCACATTTCGGCGCCGAGTAGTCTGCCTGCTCTCTTTTGCTGCTTTTTTTCTTTCTTTGACGAGCCGGGCCTCTGTTTCAGAAGGGGTCTCTGTGACACCTCTGGTCGTTAGCTTAGGTTTCGCTCCAAGCCAGACAGTTCGCAGTCGTTTGTACCGGTCTTTGAGAATGTCTCGGATGTAATTGTCCGATCTCGTGACTGGCCACTTCTCTTCGCTACAGCGTTCCTGAAGTTCTCGTAGGAGGTGCTCCAGGATGTAAGTGTTCCAAGGCGACGAGTAATTGTGACAGAGGTCGAAGGCTAGGTTGTCGTGGTCCGGGCTGGGTCCATCTTCGTACTCATATTCGTGGACGTCCTTTGATGCGGCCGTGTCGTATGTGATGATGTCGATGTCCTGCGTAATACCCAGTACGTCCTTGAACAATCGACGAACTTCCGCCTATTGTACATCAGTGAAGCGTCATAACAGTAAGCCCAACAATGTACCAAGATAAAGCTTCGATGCTCTGTGAGGTCTGCTTCCTTCTCAAGCTGAAGTACTCGATTGTCATTCTTTTGCGCCGGGGATTGCGTGCTGGCGTCGGAAATTGGTTTTCATTCACGAAGATGTTGCGAATTGCTGCCTCGACTCCTTTGGAAATGGCATCAATCATGGAGGATACATCAGCAGGATTGATCTCGGGCTCATTGTCAGCTCCCTCCAAGACGGGATCTGTTGAACTGGGCACTGTGGGCACTTGCCGCTGGTCATTCTTGTGAATGTTAGCATTAGCATTTTAGTAATGCTTGTGTATTAAGGTTGCGTACTCCAATATCTATGCCAATAAGACGTGTTCTTGTTGAAATGCCCCGAGTTCTTCGGATTCTCTTGATTGCATTGAGAGATGGAGTAGGAGGGGGATGTTGGATTGGTGTTCGTCGTTGCATGGAAGGCGTTGCGACACCTTTGGGCTGCCTCTGACGAGTCCCTGTTGGTTCACAGTCCATTGGTACGTCTGGCAAATCATTGTGTGAGGTGTGATAGGTATGTTTTTGCGGCTACGTGAATAGTAGTGCTGCTCAATGTTGGCAAGCTCCCGCTCCTTCTCGGCCTAACTGCGGGTCAACCTTGTCATAGTAGGAATAGTGAATGATCGCACCTGCATCACCTCCTTGAGCTTGGCAACATGCTCTTGTACGTGAGCCTCAATTTTGGTCATCTTGGATGCTTGTATTTCCTCCATCTGCGATCGGGTCTTGAGTTAGGTGTCAGCTCTCAACTCTCAGCCTGAGCGTGATCGCTCACCTCATTGAGCTTGACCACATGTTCTTGTACGCGAGCCTCAATTTCAGCTGTCTTGGATGTTTGTATTTCCTCCATCCGTGAATGAATCTCGAGCTAGGTGTCAGGTGTCAGTTCTCAGCCTGAGTGTGATTGCCTGGGAGTTGAACTTACTGTGAACTGTTGCCGGAATTTGTCCAGCTCACAGGTGTGTTGTTCCGCAGCCTGCCGATGATCGTTCTGGAATTGTTCCCGGAGCTGCTCCTGGTTTTCGCCCTGCTCCTGTTTGTACTAATGAGTGAACATGTATAATATAGAGCAGTGATGTATGTCATCTCACCTTCAATTCATTTCGAAGCAATGATAGCTCTGCTTCCCTTTGTTGTAGCAATGCCTGCAATCCAGACAGTGTATCTGTATGACCCTGGAAATCATCTATCGTTGTCTGGAGGAGGTTTTCATATCTCTTCTGGAGCTGTTTACGCTCCTCCTAAAATACCTGAATAATCGATTAGTAGAGTGCATGGATGCTGAGTTACTGTTGCACATACTCGCCCTTGCTCACGCATTTTATGCTTCAACCGACCTACAGCCTCCTCCTTTGCATAGAGTTGTTCTCGCAGCTCCAGAGAAAAGTTGACTTCTTTGTGGCGACACTTGTTGGGTAGATGATCCAGAGCCTAACAGAGGAGAGGTAAGTGATTATCAGAGGTAAAATGCACGGTACGTACTTCCTTGTCCACATCGATTGTCTCTGCTGACGGTCGTTTTGGGGTGCTTGGGGTCGGTTGTGAGGTCACTACATGCTGACCTGCAGCATCGTGATTGCAAAGTTCTGAGACAACAGCCATATCAACTGCAGCCTGGTCATCGTCACTGAATAGAATGTTGTTTTCTTGGATGGTTTGGGCATCCTCAGGCCTGCATGAAACTCGAGGAGAGGGAGTGGACGTCTCGGCAGAAAAAATTGCGCCAGGCATGTCAATCATGAATGGGACTTGAAAAAAGGGAATGGTGCAAGATGCAGCCAAGATATACTCGCAATATCGTGACCACTAATCCATTCCTGACGAAAACAAAAAGACAAAAGGATCAGGTTGGGGTGATGGAGTGCTCACCTTAGCACATCGTTGTGGGCGCATCATGATTCTGAATCAGGAATATGAAAGATGAGGGTCCGCCTGGTGAACTGTGTGGGCAATGCAGAATCAGGTAGCACTAATATGATAATAAAAGGTAATTACCTGTCTTTTGTTTAAGTCGACATCATATTAATGGGGTTAAGTTGTCGTCGTCATATTCAGCTTGATCGCTTCGAAACAAAGTATATAAGAAAGATCACATCATCGCCCACCTGTCAGTATTCAACCCTAAGTACCAGATGGTTCCGAGACCGCTTCCGAAATTCTCGCGCTCCTTCCGGAAGCGGAAGCACCGGAACTATGACCACACAACCCTTATGTTTGCTTAGCCTTTTTAACTTTCCATTTACTGCATCTATTACTACACTTTATATTCTTCCCTCAGGTTCATTCCAAATAACATAATACAAGTATACCTCCGCCCATAGTATATATATTTCTCTTTAGTCTATCAGCACCTCAGTCGTTTCCGTCCATCTAGACAGCGGCTGAGCTTTTGGCAACTCCTGCCCTCTTCTAGATTCTGTCACCACCATTTGCCCACTCACCTTATCATTATGTTGCAGTGCTGGTCCCCGCAGCCTCAGTCCTCTCACAGTTGTCATTCCGTGCTAGCCCCAGTCACTTGTTCACATCATGGTGAATTCCCGAGTCTATATCTTGCCCAAGCCATCTGTGAGTAGTGTATTCAGCACATTCTCTCTTAATGACAAAGGTTAGGCATTGGAATGTCACCTTAAATGCCGATTGTACTCTTCTGCATTGCCACAACCCTGTCAAGTAATCATGCCGACACGGTGTGCCAATGCATCACGATCAGCGAACAGGTTCCCTATTGCTGAAAGTCTTTTGCAAGACTTTCACCTGCAACCATATATCCACAACTGCAAGGTCTTAGTTATTGAAGGACAACATACCTATAAATTTGTAGACAAGAATAAGCTCAGGTGACTATTACGGAGTCAACTATAATACCTGTAGATGAGAATAAGCTACAGGAATGTGAGTAAAGGATTCTAATGAGTGTGTAAATGATATCTTACCTCAGGTGACTATTACGGAGTCAACTGAGGTGATGTAGCTACAAATGAGTGAGGATGAGTACATGATTAGGTAAGCAATGATTATGTAACGACATTTGAACTTCAACAAAATTCAGTATCTTCTTCAAGCGTCATTGCCAACTTCACTCAAATCCCCTTTTGGGCCGAGATGTTACTGACTTTCTTGGGGATGCAGTTGTCATGAGAGCCGGGATTGGAGCTGTGGTGAACATGCATTCCCAAGACACAGTAATTGCAGACTATATGATGAAGAGGTCAGTGGCACTGAATTGCATGATGTTGTGCTCAACAAACAAACATTACCTATAGCTTTGCCCATCATGTTGGCGGAATGACTAGGAACCAACCACCCCATTCACTTACCTTCGTGAAGCCAGGAGGGCAACATTTTAGTGCTTGTATCCGTGCATGTCAGCTGAGACATGTGTAATATACCATATGAACTTACAAGAGAGACATCACTGTACTATGTAAACTGGAAAGTTGCAGATGATAATCTACCGACTGATCAGTGTGCAATGATAGGTTAATGGCGACATTGAACTGAAAGGAGCTTGAACACACTGGCCCATCAACATTCTTATTCATCTCAGACCCCAATGGGGGTAGTGCAGAATGGGCTGTGGTTGCAAGTCAGAGCTGGAGCATGGTGAAGGCAAGATTGAGAGGTCCAAAGGTGGATGTGAGATGCAAGAGGGTGCTGGATTCTAAGACAGTCAGCGGGTGATGAGCGTAGCAAAGCTTTTCTTTTGTTGGTCGATTCGTGGGCAAGAGTGGCTGCTATTCAGTAACTAGAGACATGGGATATAATAATATATATGTGATGAGAATGTGACTATGACATCATCTGGGAGTGAGCAGGTATGTGCATGACACACGTGTGAGGTGTCTGCCCCATTGCCAGCAAGTAGAATCCATGTGATCTTTACACTACAAGTTGTTGTGAGTCGTCGTGGGCTGGTATAACTACATGTCAGGATAATATTTAGTACAAATGACCCTGTGCATCTGATGCTTATTTCTGTAGGTGTAGTGTCAGTAGCAAGCTAATGGGAAAACAATCATCATACCAGACACTTCTTGCTCTTGCCAGCAGCCATTTCTAGTTCCTGCCTCCTTGCATGGCCAGACATATACTTAAGTTGCATCATGATGAAATCTGTTACTGGCCAGCATCTGGCATAGTTCTCAAGATCTGGGAATTTGTTGGTTGCCTCAACATGTTGTCAGCACGGTCAGAACAATGGTGAGAACAGAGAGAGGCATACCTTGTTCTGAACAATCTTGAGTAGGGCCGTATTTTGAGCAGAAGCACATTTTGACACATCTAGGTGCTCATCAATGAGAGCGTGGTCATATTTCTATGATTAAGTCTGTCAGTTCAATGAGGGAGTGTAGACACGGGACAACTGACCTTGAATTTTGTGAACAACTTCTGGTTCCAACCCAAGGCTGTTTCTAGGTTGTAACCACCCCTCCCAGGATGCCCAGGCTTGGGTATCTTCGAGTCTTCTGAACTCATGCTCAAGGTCGACTCACTGTTTGAGCTCTCGATTGAACCCTCATCTGACTGGATTAGAACAAAGTATAGTTTGACAGAAACACTCTGCTATGGCATGGCATTTGGGTACCTAGTATTCTTGTGCTTGAGCCCCATGATGGCAAGTGTTGTCCACCTCATAATCTGGGGATGAAAACTGACTCATAGAGAAGAAACAATATCAGTATCAGGAAATATGCGCACAAAGGCTTGGAGGTGGATTTGAAATCCCCTGTGTTGCACATGACACCACTTGGTCCAAACCAGGTGCCTGCATTGTTGTTGGAATGTGAGACAGTGCAATTCAGGTTCTCCTGCTCAATGCCAACTCGCAGCTTCAGCCAGTCTTCTCTGGATGCATGAATCATACAATACCCAAGTCAATTACCTTTTCACAGTGTGGAATTGTTTATTTCTTTGGCTTATATGATGGTAACGTGTGAGTATGAATGAGCAATAAGCTGCTATAGATAGCTCACCTGCTGTGTAGGATCAAGATGAACACCTGTGATGGTACTATCCTCAGTGAACACCAATATGACTCCGTAATGTGTGTATTTCTCGCTATCTTTCAAGTTGACGTCGACTCAGCAAAATTCTCACAGAGGTTGTGTGGCTATCAGTCAAAAGAAGGAGCTTGTTGTTATTGACAACACTATAAATGGTTTTACGCTATATCCCCTGGACAATGCGACTCTGATCCGAAACTTTGTCACCAATCCACCTTTGGTTCCACTCCCTAAACAGGTTGCATTCAGAGAAGATTCAAGGCTCATTGTTGGAGGGAGCGACAATGGATCTGTATACCTGTTTGACAGAAGGTCAGGTCAGTTGCTGACAAAGCTGCTGCATGCAGATGATGGCTTGGTGCAGACGATTGCAGTATGTGGATGCGCTTGATCCATTCAAATTGACTTACATGGATCATAGGTGCGTGACGTGGATGGTTGTTGCATCATTGCAAGCGCATCTCCCACTCAAGGTTGAAAGACGGCCCTTGTCCGGGTGTGGACTTACCACTACATGGCTCGAAAGTCAACAGGAAAAACTGAAGCGCACTCTGGATGGATTTCAACCATAAAAACACTTCTATTCCTGTTTTCTGCTGGGATCCTTCTGTCATGGGTAGTGGGATGACTTGATCTAGAACTGGTACATCAAATCATTAGTCCAAAGGAGGTTTACTTACACAATTTGCAGTTTGCTCTGAAAGTGTGGGCGACAAGTCTTACCCAGCGGTGGTGTGGTGACTTGGTGATGCCGCAGAGTTCCATCCATGTGCCTCAGCCCCTGTTCCACGAAGCGTCAACTACTGACCTGAAGGCTCTTAGAGAATTGGTGATACAGCTAGCAGATCTTGCGAGGGATGTGCATGAAGATAAAGTTCTCAATAACCTGGATGCAAAGTGTGGCCGACCTGAGGGTTGTCAGAAATTTGATACAGGTTTCATCGAGAGTACGGTAGAGAAGACAGGCACTTTCAAAGATACCATTATATACTTGTGATCCTGTACTGACCAATCAACTAGAACTTTCTTCTGTGCTGCTATGATTGGGGTAGGAGTGGACGCTGGTAATCAATTAATCAGCATCAGACACTATGCGCTATTACCAAGTTTGGAATGAAGGCTGTTACTTACACTTTGTCTTCAGCACAGCACTTGTCTTCAGCAGCATTTGCAAGTGGTCGGAAATTGGATTCAGGTCGCCCACCAATCTTTATGGTATGTCTCTAATGTCATTGGAATGGATAGAGGAATGGAGGATTCATCATGTTCTATTCTTTCAAGGTAACTATGCAGTGCCGATTGGGAACAAGGCATGCCTGGAGGTGGCCAAGATTCGGGTAGAGTGCACTGCACTGATACCACACCCGTTCTCTTATAAATATGCTCAACCTACTCCACTGCACGTTGCCTCCCACCTCCACTGCACGTCGCTTCCCACCTGTATTAGTTGAAGGCTTTGGTGAGTTGTATTGAAGGAGTCCAGTAGGGAGTCTTATTCTGCAGATTTGCAGGCTACATGCCTCCTTCACGTCCCTTGTGCAGGTGATGCACATGCAAGGAGTGTATCAAGACAAACACTCGTGGTGTGCTGATGGATTCGAAGCTCATCCCTACACACTTAAAGCATATCCGAGACAAACATTCAAGATGCAATTCTTCACAGCCAGTCCACTCCCAAACAACCCCATTGTTAAGTCCAGGTTCATTCCTGGAATTCCCGGATAGTCCAGAGTGCGGAGAAGGCAGAGATTGGTGGGAATTCCTGAGGGGGGTCAGAGTGGTAAGGAACTTTGGCTTCAGCTTATGTGCTGCACCCCTGTACGAGTTCTGTTCCTTGATTTCGGAGCGGAGGGTCGGAGATCAATCCTAAGATCAACTTAAGGACTGAGGAGGTTCAGAGTGGAGTGGATCAGGAAAGAACGAGATGTAGTTGATATTCAAACTAAGGAAATATCAGAGAGTACACGCGGGTTTATATACTGAAGAGTCTGGAAGATATAAAAATGTTAAAGTATGTCGGACGACTTGGAGGTTTGGGTTTCCAGAAGAAAATAAGGAATGAGTCAGAATGGTGTCAGAATGGGAGAATAATGACTGAAGGCAATGGCGCAATAGTTGCAAAGCAAGGGGGGAGGGAATTATCGATAGGAACTGTAAGTGTCAAGAAGTGTCAAAGGAAGGTGACATATGTCAAGAGATAACCGAGATAGGAATATGAAAGTCTGGGACGGGAATACGAAAGTCCAGGATGGGAATGCGAAAGTCCAGGATGGGAAGTACGGGGTTCGGAATGTCCGATGAAAGAGAAATTGTTTAAGGTAAAGTCCGAGGCCCGGGATTTGGGATTTGATCATAGGGGTTTGGAATGGGTCAGATGGGTTAAGGAAGTTTTGGGATGTGACAGTATCCCCTTCTTAGGCACAAACCCTTGAGTGCCAGGATAGGAGTCCAGAAGAGGCTGGGGGCATCAGAGTGGAAGGGAAAGGAGAGGGCGGATGGTGAGGGAGATCAGGGAACAGATGGGGATGAGGAAGTAGTCTAGTGTACTTGTTTCTGCCGTCATCCGAGAGAATGAAGGGGTCCGGACTTTCTGGGATATGCGCAGTGAACGTCTGAGACGAGTTCCAATGCATGAGCAAGCTCTGTCACAAGGATCCAGGAAGTTTCTTCATCAGTCCCTTCATCAGTCCCTTCGTAACCCGCCCACTTTACCAGGTACAGGAGTTGGCAATTCCTGTGTCGCCGGTCAATTTTGGAGTCTATGATTTCAGCGATTTCATATTCGGTTTCTCCATCGACTTCGACTGGGGGAGGTGGCGGTTGGACCCGATTTGGGATGGTGTTTGGAGTTGCGGGTTCTAACTGGGAGACATGGAAGACGGGATGGACAGCGTGCATGGAGTCCAGGAGTCAGAGGGTGAAGGACAGGGGTCCGGCTTGGGCAATGATGGGATAGGGGCCAAGGTTCTATTCCGAGAGTTTCTTGGAAGGGCGAGTGGAACAGAAGTACTTTACCTTGATGAACACTTGGTTTCCGATCTGGAAGTCTGGTGCCAGAAGTCGTCGGGAGTCTGCAGGTCCTTGGTAGCATTGTTGAGCATGGGCCATTTCCGTGTGTAGGAATTCATGGAGTTCCTGTAGGTCAACTGCATATTCGCGGGCGCAGGATGAGGTCAGATCCCTTTTGGGGTAGACCGAGACGTTGGGATGGTAGTCTTTGTTAGCGAAGAACGGGGATACTCCTGTGGTAGTGCTAGGGGCATTATTGTAGGCAAATTCCGTGAGGGGTAGGAGCTCCGACTGATTGTCCTGTTGGTAGTTGCGGTTGTGGGGATTGACACAAGCATAGTCCTTATCCCCTCTTTTGGGTAGAAGTCCAGCATCTAGTGAGGGAGTCGGGCTTGGCTCCTAAGGGTCTGGGGCAGAAGCGGATGACGAGATTGAACTGAGATAGGAATTCTGACCAGCAGGCTTGCCAGTGGGTCAGGACTTTGGAGGTGGAGAAATATTCCAGATTTTTGTTGTTGGTAATGACATTGATAGGGGTGCCGGAACCTTCAAGATAGTGATGCCAATGCCGGAAAGCTTCATGGATAGCAAGGAGCTCCTTATCATGAGTGTTGTAGTTGAGTTCTTGGGCTGTCAGGGTGCGGGAGTAGAACGTGACGGGGCGGAATTCCTCGTCCAGACACCGGATCGAGAGGATTCCCCCAATAGGATAGTCCAAAGCGTCAGTTTCGACCGTGATAGGACAGTCCAGAATCCAGTGAGTAAGGATAGGGGCTTGGGTGAAGGCAGAGCGGCAGGAATCGTCGAAGTTCCACAGGGCGTCTTTCCAAGTGAGTCGGGTGAGTGGAACAACGATATCGGAGTACTTGACAATGAAACAACAATAGAAGTTGGCGAACCCAAGGAAGGACTAAATGTCCTTGACTTTCTGGGGTTCGGGCCAATCTCATACTGCCTGGACTTTTTCCAGGGACATAGTCAATCCCTGGGAGAGAGACGATAGCCCAGGTATTCGATGGAGTCCAAGTGCCACTCACATTTCTCTGGTTTGGCATAAAGTCCGTGTTTCTGGAGATGCCGGAGGACTTCCTGGACATGTTCTTTGTGAGAAGCCATGTCGTTGGAGTAGATGAGGATGTCGTCGAGGTATACCACAATGCAGACATCTAGGAGGTCTGCAAAGACGCTATTGATGAACCACTGAAAAGCTGCAGGGGCATTGGTGAGCCCGAAGGGCATCACCAGCCACTCGTATGAGCCATAGCGAGTCCAGAAGGCAGTTTTCCATTCATCCCCAGGGGAAATGTGGACAAGGTGATATGTGTGACGGAGGTCAATTTTGGTGTATACCTTGGCACGGCTAGGGGAATTGAGGAGGTCGGAGATCAGGGGAAGGGGGTAGCGGTCTTTTTTGTGATTTTGTTGAGTCCTCGGAAATTGACACAGAGGCGGAGGGATCCGTCCTTCTTGCGGACAAAGAGGACAGGAGCGCCATGGGCAGATTTGGACTGGCGGATGAAGCCGTAGTTGAGGTGTTCATCTATGAATTCCCGGAGGGACTTGAGTTCTGTAGCGGAAACCGGGTAAACAGTCCCGAGAGGAGGGGAAGCACCTTCCTCTAAGTCAATCTTGAGATTGAATTCCCTGTGGGGCGGAAGGGTATCAGCCCTGCGCTTACTGAAGACATTGGGGAAATTGTGATAGTCCGGAGGGACGGAGGAAAGGTTGACTTCTTCGGGGGCTTTGGAAATCCCAGAGTTTGGAGTTCTGGGGACGGAGGTGAATGCTGAACTGCTCAGAACCATCGAGTTTGCACGTGTGCACAAAGGCAGCAGCATTGACAAACGAAATGCGAGGAGCTTCGCGAGGCGGCTTGTTGGAAGTGTCGGAGTGAAATAGGGGTCCGGGGTCCGGGATCTCCGGAGGTGATGTCGGGGGCATTGGCAAGTCTTGAGCCGGCGTTCGGAAAGTAATACTGCCCAGTATCCAGTCAATCAACGGATTGTAGTGGGTGAGCCAGTTGTGTCCTAGAACAAGGGAACAAGATGAATCCAACGGAGTAACATAAAATGTATCGGAGGTGACAAAGCCGGAAGGGAAACAAAGGGAAAGGTCAACAGCTTAAGGAAGTTTCGGGATGTGACACCCATCACACTTGGTAGACACCCCCAGGTTGCAGACTGACACCAATACCTTGGCTGCTCATCTTTTTGCCCTGGCGCTTACCGACGACGGGCCTGCTCAAAATGGCACAGCCAGCAAGTTATGGGAATCACACATGGCTTACCAAGACAATGGTTCACCAGACCCCCTTCCTGTTTCTGATATCGCTGACAGCCTCAGCCGTCTCACACTCCACCACCCAGAAACTTTAAATTTCCCTCCACTGGTGCCTGACCCATGTTCTGTTCCCAACATCGCTGATGCTGTCTGTCGTCTCACTCACCATGGTCCGACTCCATTCCCTCCTGGCCAAGGGGAGCGGTCTGATTTGGTGCCGCACGATGTGCACAATATTTCTATTTCCGCATGTATCCCCCAACGTCTGATGCCTGTCACCAGTCATGGTGTGTCCAAGAAGGATACCAACCAGCATTCAGTCAAGGCTCTGGAATTACTATCCAACATTGAGAAGCGTTGTCAGCAATGCCTTTGTTTTTTGTTGGATTGTGCTGGTGTATCTCTCACTGTGCTCCAAGAGGAGCTTGTTGTCCTTTGGTGTTCCCTGGAGGACATCAAGCGCAACACAGCTATCGTGAATTCTTGCAAGGAAGAGGTTGCGGAATCCCTATGGAAGCTTGACACTGAGCTGCAATCATGGGCTCCTGCCCTCCCTTTACCTGTTGGCTCCTTACAATTCGACAGTGGTGAGATTACTCATTTCTTATGTGTATATTCAACCACTGACCTAACCACAGGTGAACAAGACCAAAGTCCTGTCGAGAATATGAGCACTATTGCTCAGGTCGCACTCGTCATTGGCCTAGTATGCAAGGTCGTGATGGGTGTGAACAAACACGGCAGCAACTTCATTCTCACTGCCCTCTCTTTGCTGCTCTTTCTAGCATTCCAACAAAGTGATGGGACCCTCAGCCTCTTGCATGAGAATGTTCTCAAGCAGCTACCAGCTCCAATTGAGAGTGCTCTCACCAAGTTTAATCTCAACTACAAGACTATTGTTTTTGCCACCTGTGCTTGCCACTGCACCTATGCACCAACTTACGTTCCTGGCTCCAATCAACCAATCTACCCTGAATTTTGCACTCATTGCCCAACTCCCATGACTGTGTGTGGAGAACCGCTGTTGGATGTACATCCAAACAGCAAACGTGTTCCGAAGAAGACCTTTGTTTACCATGACTTTAATGATTATCTCGCCAGTCTCCTCTCCCGACGGGATATAGAAGCACTCATGGATCAGTCTTGCAACATACTTGCAGCTTCCCTATCGGAACTTCCTCCCCATTTCATCAAGAATCCCTTCGAAGCCCAGTTCCTTCATGAATTTGGTGGCCGAATACCAGGCAAGCTCTTCATTGACAGAGGCGATGAAGGGCGGTATGCCTTTGCATTGCATGTTGATTTCTTCAACCCCGAGGGGATGAAACTACAAGGGGCAAAGACGTCATCCGGAATAATCTCCATGGCTTGCCTCAACCTACCCCTTGATATAAGGTACAAACCAGAAAATTTGTACCTTGCTGGGATCATCCCTGGTCCCAGCCAACCCTCACTCAAAAACCTCAACCACTATATCCACCCACTTATCAATGACCTTGCAACTTCTTGGGAGAGGGGTGTTCACTACTCTTGAACAGCTAACTACCCCCATGGACGTACCACCCGAAGTGCTGTTGCACTTACTGTTTGTGACCCCCCCACTGCCTGCCACATTTCCGCATTTGCTGGTATCCGAAGTCATTTCATCTGTGGGGCATGCAACTGCTACCATAAGAATAGCTATGGTCGGGTGGATTTCAAGGACTGGGTACCCCATGATAAGGACACACTCCGCCATCATGCTGAACAGTGGAGGGATGCCTCCTTGACTGCTGAACGAGAACAATTGTTCAAGGAGCATGGTGTTTGATGGTCGGAACTTTGGCGACTACCATATTGGGACCTGGCCGGGCAGCTCGTTGTGGACGCCATGCACTGTATATTGGAGGGCCTGGTCACCGACCACACCCAAAGGCTCCTCGGTATCACGGACGAAAACACATCACATACCCCTGAAGCACCTCCTGCCTTTTGTTATGACTTCAAAACACTCACCATGGTTGCTGCCACTGCGCTTTCCATGACTACAAAGGAGATATCACAGGTCTCTGCTATCCACAACCTTCTCTTCATGCAAGTACCCTTGCCACATGATGTGCCTTGTATAGATCAGTTCATGAACAAGCTTCAAGCAGACCTCTTTCAGAAGAACGGGTGCACATTGCAGTATGTTTGTCAGACATTGGGCTGTACACCCACAAAGCAAACGAGGTTATATAAAATCGACTAAGCAAAGGCTCTCATTGATTGGGTAAGTGAATCCACTGTAGATGATGACGACATTGACCAATGACGTCCCTGTAGCAACGCCGAATGCCCCTTTCCACCCTTACCCCACCCCACCAGCGCAAACATAAACACGACACAGGGGAAGTCCTGGAAAGAATCTGTGAAGTCATCCAGGACATCTCGACACCTTCATGGTTTGAATCTGCTCCCTGTAACTTTGGTGATGCATCCACAAGCAGCATCAAAGCAGATGAGTGGCAATCACTCATCATGGTCTACATTCCAATTGCTGTTAAGTCCGGGTTCATTCCTGGAATTCCCAGATTGTCCGGAGTGCGGAGAAAGCGGGGTTGGCGGGAATTCCTGAGGGGGTTGGAGGGGCAAGGAACTTCCGCTTCAGCTTATGTGCTGCGCCCCTGTACGAGCTTGGCGACTCAATCACTTTTGGTGAGGTCCAGTACTTTACTCAACTGTCAATTCTTGCACTGCAACTTGGCCCACATCATCAGGAATGGATTGGCATAGCCATGATCTGACTGTACTCTACGCCGGACCATGACCTTCTCACACTATCATCTCAAGTCATTGCTTCATGCAAGCTCTTGGATGAACTTGTGGTCATGAACATCAAACAAATTCGCAGTGTCATTGGGATGGTACCCCATACTCATACTCTCCCTTCTGGAATCTCAGAGGGTTGTTTTGTCCTGGTTGAGAGGCCGAGTTTTGATGTCTCAAACTTAGGAGTCCCCCACCCTGGGTATGAGGACTATGATGTGGATGCCAATGATGCAGACTTAGAGTAGTAGTAGTAGACTTGCAATTTTTCAGGTTAAAAAAATCACTGGGTGACCATAGACCCCATAGAAACTTAGTGGGGCAGTAGTGAAGTTAAGCAGAATTCAAAATGGCATTACTATGTTGTCCTTATCTTATGAGCTTGTCATTCTACTCAGTGTTCTCAGCAATAGCAACAATATGAACACTTCCACCACTTCCATGACTGGGCTGTTCAATGACAATAGCCCTTTTTTCCCTTTCTCGCACAACTTCACAGCACAAAATGCCCATTTCCCCACTTCTGGAGGATCCCCATCTCCCAACATCAATCCTTTGCTTGAGCTGTTATCAAAACATGGGCTTGAACAGCCTGTACTTTGGCTGGTATAGGACTTCTTTGTATGACCTCTTTGACTCTTTCTCACCATTTTCAGGGCGCATATATGCATGGGTTGGGTACCCACAGATCAATGAACCTGCAACAGGTACAACATTGCCAGAGTTGCCCAGTACTTGAAGCCCAGGTTTCTAAACTACAGGCAGAGCATAACATGATTCAGTAAGTAGTATTCCATGTAAGTGGTTTGATACTAATGTGGAGTAGGTCAATGTATCAAGACCTTCTTGTGGAGATGCAGTCAGTGTCAAACAGAACAGCAACATGGCCCACTCCCTCCACTCACCCAAAGGTTTGCTGGTGGAAACAGTCACAATTCGACAAATTTGTGCTCTCACCCGAAGATGCAGTGGCTAAATTGGGTTCAGTACCTTACCTTGAGACAGAAGATGGGGAACCAATCAGTAACAAAAGCTTGAAAGCAATTCGTCAGACTCTCCGTGGTGCATGGACTGAACTTGCAAACCAGGGTAAGGCACCCCAAATGTGGGGAATACTTTGCATCTCTGGATCAGAACTGTTCACCTCATTGATGGAAGCGGCACATCCAATCTTCAAACTTGTGGAGGATAGCTGGAAATTGACGACGCAACATACTCATACCCTTCCTGGTGTGCAACCCACCTCAACGATGACTGTTGACTGCTCCCAAAAGGTAAAAAGGCCATCAAGGAGGAAGATGATGAGAGCAGTGTTGTCATTTCAGAGAACTTGAAGTGCAAAGGCAGCAACTCACATCCTAAGGCATTGGGGAAGCATTTTAAAGGTGTTTAATCATTTCACTCATCTCAACAGTTCACTCTAACCTGTTTGACTAGGAGAGAAACAGCATTCCGCTGCTCTTTCCGTACCACCCCATCCAATTGTGGCAAACAGTAAGTCTAATTATCTATGTTCTTTATTCTAATATTCTCTGTCAGGTGAGCTGGAGGGTCACCATGTAGAGTCAGGACCAACTGCAAATACCCTACAACACGATGGGAACATGGACAAGTCCTTGGACTTGCATCATCAAATGAATCTATGAATACCAGCTACTGACAACTGCTTCCACAGTTCTACAGAAGCTCTCAAAGCTGCCAACTTCACAATCCCCACCACCTCCCTTCCTTGTGTCACAGTGCTGCTGGTTGACCTTTTTCAAATATTCATAGGGTCAGCTCACTTCGAATTTTTATGGGCCTGTTGATAGAACACTGTGTGCATTACGGTGACTGAAACAAACTCACATAGGCAGGAGTGGGACAGAGTTCAAGAACTACTATGACAAGGTTCTGAACCTGAAGCAGCACAAGGTAAGTGAACCTTTTTTATCCTTCCTGTACTCACAGAACACGGCTTGGACATCTACTGTCAAGTCCGGGTTCAATCCCGGAATTCCTGGCTAAGTCTGGAGTGCGTGGAACAGTGGAGTCAGTCGGGAATCCCTGAGGGGGGTCAGAGGGGCAAGGAACTTTGGCTTCAGCTTATGTGCTGTGCCCCTGTACGAGTTCTGTTCCTTAATTTCAGGGCAGAGGGTTGGAAGACAATCCTAAGGTCAACTTAAGGACTGAAGTGGGTTTCAGAGTGAGGTGGAAACTTCGCAGGAGAGAATGGGATTTAGTTGATATTCAAACTAAGAAAATATCGGAGGGTACAGGCGGGTTTATATACTGAAGAGTCCAGAAGATATAAAGCTGTTAAAGTATGTTGGACGAATCGGAGTTTCGGGTTTCCAGAACAAAGTAAGGGATGAATTGGAATGGTGTCAGAATGGTGGAATAATAACTGAGGGCAATGACACAATAATTGTGAAGCAGGGGGAAAGGGAATTATTGATAGGAACTGCAGATGTCAAGAAATGTCAAAGGAAAGAGACATATGTCAAGAGATAGCCGAGATAGGAATACGAAAGTCCGGGATGGGAAATATGAATATGGAATTCAGAATATCCAATGAAGGAGAAATCTTTTAAGGTAAAGTCCAAGGCTTGGGTTTTGGGATTTGATCATAGGGGGCCGGAATTGGGCCGGATGGGTTAGGAAAGTTTTGGGATGTGACATCTATCATCAACAGGAATACCATGACAAAGCATGGACACTCATTTCTGCTGGTCAATGGAACAGTGACATAGATGTCTGTGATGGACCCATATACTGATCACTTCAAGATTTCACTGCACCTTCACAATGACTCCAAGACTAGCATTGCCTCATTGCAATAGCACCATTTCCCAGTTGCAACTGTGCTTTTTTCTGGAATTGCTTCCCTTGCATCCGTTTTCTATCTTATCTTCTATTGCTCTCCTGTATGCTATTTTGATGCAATGTGGAGCCCAATACCATTGTTATTGCTGTGCATATGGCGTGATATGGGCTGATATGAGAACGAGCTAATAGTTGTGCATACCCGGTGATATGGGCTAACATGAGAACAGCTTATATCTATGCATATATGGCGATATAGGGTAATACAAGAGGGCAGAACACACTGGCATAGTACAATATGAGCAGATATCATTGTCTTATACTCAACAACATTTTGTGAGATTGTATGTATAACACACAGCAATGCCCCACAAGAAGGGAAATCTTGTGAATCGCCCACTCTGATAGAGTGAGTGTGTGTCAAGTCCGGGTTCTTTCCTGGAATTCCCGGAATGTCCAGAGGTGTGGAGAAGGCGGGGTTTTGCGGGAATTCCTGAAGGGGGTCGGAGGGGTAAGGAACTGCGGCTTCAGCTTATGTGCTGTGCCCCTGTATGAGTTTGGTTCCTTAATTTAAGAGCAGAGGGTCGGAGGCTGGTCCTAATTGAAGGACTTAGAGAATTGGAAGGGAAGGGATCAGGAAGGATCAGGATTTTGTTGATATTCAAACTAAGGAAATATCAGAGAGTACACGCAAGTTTATATACTGAAGAGTCCGGAAGATATAAAGATGTTAAAGTACTATCGGGCGAATCGGAGTTTCGGGTTTCCGGAGGAAAGGAAGGAATGAATTGGAATGGCGTCAGAATGGTAGAATGATGACTGAAGGCAATGGCGGAATAATTGTGAAGCAAGGGGGAAGGGAATTATTGATAGGAACTGTAAATGTCAAGAAGTGTCAAAGGAGAGTGACATATGTCAAGCGATAACCGAGATAGGGATACAAAAGTCCGGGACGGGAATACAAAAGTCCGGGACAGGAATACAAAAGTCCGGGACGGAATGTGGAAAGTCCTGGACGGGAAGTACAGGGTTCGGAATGTCCGATGAAAGAGAAATTGTCTAAGGTAAAGTATGAGGGCCAGGATTCGGGATTTGGTCATAGGGGTTTGGAATTGGACCGGATTGGTTAGGGAAGTTTTGGGATGTGACAGTATCCCCCTCTTAGGCACGAACCCTTGAGTGCCTGGATAGGAGTCCGTGATAGGGAATAGAAGTATAGTGGAGTTCGAAAAGCGGGGATCGATCTGAGGTGCCTTGTGACCGTTGACTGCTTGTTGTTTAGTTCCACCACCTAACATGTCTACTCACTCGCAATCCAACAACAAAATCGCCCGCCTTCAGCAAGAGGAGGAAGAGCGCACGTGGGAGTCCACCCGGAGAATCCAGGAGGCCAGGGAGAAAAAGGCCTGGCGACAGGCGGAGAAGCACGAGGAGGCAAGGCGGAGGCTTGAGGAGGAGGCACAGAAAAAGGCGGAGGAGGACGAGAGGAGGAGGAAAGTGGAGGCGGAGGTTGCGAGGGTCGCGGCCGAAAGATTGTGGCAGGGGTTGCAAAAGTTGTAGAGGCGCGGGGTGAGCGGTTCCTTGAGGGGGTCTGAGGCGGGGCCTTTGCAGGTGAGTGTGGGGAGGCCCAGGGGTTGGCTCCCCAGGGCTAATACTCCCTGTGTGGCCTGCCTGAGGGCGGGGGTACCGTGTCCGGGCCCAAAAACCGGGAGGTCACAGACGTGCGCGAGGTGCGCGCAGGCGCACTCATCGTGCCAGGAGGTCGGAGCGGGGAAGCGGGTGGCCGTGGAAGTGGCGTTGCCATGCGGGGGAAAGGACCGGAAGAGGCGGAGGCAGAAAAGTCCGGAAGTCCGGGAGGAGAGTGCAGGGGAGGACGAGGAGCGCCAGGACGCGCTCGGGGCCCTGATGGAGTCCTATGAGGCCCAGAGGCGGGCCAATGAGGCGTACCAGGGGGCCGTCGTGGCCCAACTATCGGGGATCCGGCAGGTGCTGTTGGACGGCCTGGCGGCCTTCCTGGTGGCTCAGGGGTCCTGATTCGGAGATTCCGGAGGAAGCTGGGGGGCGTCGGAGTGGAAGGGGAAGGAGAGGGATGATGGGGAGGAAGGTCAGGAGACAGATGGGGAGAATGGGGATGAGGAGGAGGGTGAGGGTGAGGAGAATAGGGATGGGGAAGTAGCGTAGTATCCCATCGCCTTCCTCTTGTACAAGTAGTATGGTGTTGTTTTTTGTATATTGAAAACCGTATTTCCGGCCTCATCCGAGTGAACTACGGGGTCCGGACTTTCCGGGATATGCGGAGTGAAAGTCTGAGACGAGTTCTGATGCATGAGCAAGCTCGGTTGTGAGGATCCAAGACGTTTCTTCATTAGTCCCTTCGTAACCCGCCCACCTTACCAGGTACAGGAGTTTGCAATTCCTGCGTCGGCGGTCGATTTTGGAGTCTAGGATTTTGGAGATGTCATATTTGGGTTCTCCATCGACTTCGACTGGGGGAGGTGGGGGTTGGATTCGATTCGGGATGGTGTTTGGAGTTGCAGGTTCTAATTGGGAGACATGGAAAACGGGATGGACGGCACGCATGGAGTCCAGGAGTCAGAGGGTGAAGGACAGGGGTCCAGCTTGGGTGATGATGGGGTAGGGGCCGAGGTTCTTTTCTGAGAGTTTCTTGGAAGGGGGAGTGGAACGGAAATACTTCGCCTTGACGAATGCTTGGTCTCCAATGCGGAAGTCGTCGGGAATCTGCGGGTCCTTGGCAGCGTTGCTGGGCATGAGCCATCTCTGTGCATAGGAATTCGTGGAGTTCCTGTAGGCCGACTGCATATTCACGGGCGCAGGATGAGGTCAGGTCCCTTTCGGGATAGACCGAGACGTTAGGGTGGTAGCCTTTATTAGCGAAGAATGGGGATACTCCTGTAGTAGCGCTAGGGGCATTATTGTAGGCAAATTCCACGAGGGGTAGGAGTTCCGACCAATTGTTCTGTTGGTAGTTGCAGTAGATTCGGAGATACTGCTTGAGGGTCTGGTTTGCCCGTTCCGTTTGCCCGTCGCCTTTGGGATGGAATCCCAAAGTGAAGTGAAGTCGGATGTCAAGGGCTTTCCCAAGGGAACGGAAGAAGTGAGAGACAAACTTGGAACCCTGATTGGAGGTGATATGGGAGGGAATGAGGGAACTCCATGCTTGGAAAACACATGGAGCAGGAATAATTTCGCAAGGCTCGGAGAGTCGATAGGGTCGTGAGTGGGAATGAATATGGATTGTTTGGAAAGGCGGTCGATGACTACGAGGATTGCAGTGTATCCGCCGGAGGACGGGAGTTGTTTGATGAAGTCCATGGAAATGGAGTTCCAGGGCTTTTTGGGGATTGGGAGTTGCTTGAGCATTCCATAGGGGTGGTGTCTCGGAGTTTTAGCGTGGGTGCAGAAAGTGCAGAAACTGACATAGTCCTTGACAAAGGTGTGGAGGCCTGGCCAGGTGTATTCCTGGCGAACGAGCTCTAATGTCCTGTTTTTCCTGAAATGTCCAGATAGGGGGTGGTCATGCTTGTACCGGAGAATGTGAAGACGGAGGTCCTTAGCTTCCGGGACAAAGATGTGATTGTCGAGGGTCAGGAAACCTTTGGGGTTGACGGCCCACCGGGAGTCCGACGAGTCCGGAAGATGGAGGGAAGCTATGGGGTCGGAGGACAGGCAATCTAGGATGTCCTTGTGAATGTCTTCGATGTCAAGTAGGGATGAGGCCCGGAGGACCGGGGCAAGTAGGATAGTGGCTCATAGGGACGAGGCAAGCTGTTCTTGAGTGAACACCGGTCGGAGGTTATGAGGATTGACACGAGCATAGTCCTTATCCCCCTCTTTGGGGTAGACGTCCCAGCGTCTAGTCAGGGAGTCAGGTTTAGCTCCTAAGTGTCCAGGGCGGAAGCGGATGACGAGGTTGAACTGGGATAGGAATTTCAACCAGCGGGCTTGCCGGCAGGTCAGGACTTTTGGAGGTGGAGAAATATTCCAGATTTTTGTGGTCGGTAACGATGTTGATAGTGGTGCTGGAACCTTGGAGGTAATGATGCCAATGCCGGAAGGCTTCATGGATAGCAAGGAGCTCCTTATCATGAGTGTCATAGTTGAGTTCCAGGGCTGTCAAGGTGCGGGAGTAGAACGCGACGGGGCGGAATTCCTTGTCCAGACATCAGATCGAGAGGATTCCCGCAATAGCGTAGTCTGAAGCGTCGGTCTCGACCATCATAGGGCAGTCCGGAATCCAGTGAGTAAGGATAGGGGCTTGGGTGAAAGCGTCCTTGAGTTGGGTGAAGGTGGAGCGGCAGGAGTTGTTGAAGATCCAAGGGGTGTTTTTCCGAGTGAGTCGGGTGAGTGGAACAACGATATCGGAGTAGTTGAAGATGAAACGACGATAGAAGTTGGCGAACCCGAGGAAGGACTGGATGTCCTTGACCTTCCGGGGTTCGGGCCAATCTCGGACTGCCTGGACTTTCTCTGGGGACATGGTAAGCCCCTGGGGAGAGAGACGATAGCCCAGGTATTCAACGGAGTCCGAGTGCCACTCACATTTTTCTAGTTTGGCATAAAGTCCATGTTTCTGGAGATGCTGGAGGACTTCCCGGACATGTTCTTTGTGAGAAGCCATGTTGTTGGAATAGATGAGGATGTCGTCGAGGTAAACCACGACACAGACATCTAGGAGGTCTGTGAAGATGCTATTGACAAACCGCTGCAAGGCCGCTGGGGCATTGGTGAGCCCAAAGGGCATCACCAGCCACTCGTATGAGCCATAGCGAGTCCGGAAGGCGGTTTTCCACTCATCTCCGGGAGCGACGCGGACAAGGTGGTATGCATGACGGAGGTCGATCTTCGTATATACCTTGGTGCGGCTAGGGGAATCAAGGAGGTCGAAGATCAGGGGCAGTGGATAGCGGTCTTTCTTCATGATTTTGTTGAGACCTTGGAAATCGACACAGAGGCGGAGGGATCCGTCCTTCTTGCGGACAAAGAGGACGGGGGCGCCGTGGGCGGAATTGGACTGACGGATGAAGCCATAGTTGAGGTGTTTGTCTATGAATTCCCAGAGGGACTCGAGTTCTGTAGCAGAAACTGGGTAAACAGTCCCGAGAGGGGGGGAAGCACCTTCCTCTAATTCAATCTTGAGATCGAAGTCCCTATGGGGCGGAAGGGTATCAGCCTTGCACTTTCTGAAGACATCGGGGAAATCGTGATAGTCTGGAGGGACGGAGGAAAAATCGACTTCTTTGGGGCTTTCGGAAATCCCAGAGTTCCAGGATATGGAACGGAGTTTGGAGTCCTGGGGATGGAGGTGAATGCTGAACTGCTCAGAGCCATCGAGTTTGCACGCGCGCACAAAGGCGGCAGCATTTACAAACGAGATGTGAGGGGCTTCGCGAGGTGGCTTGTCGGGAGTGTCGGAGTGAGATAGGGGACCAGGGTCCGGAATCTCCAGAGGTGACGTTGGGGGCATTGGCAAGTCTTGAGCCGGCGTTCGGAAAGTGATACTGCCCAGTACCCAGTCAATCAATGGATTGTAGCGGGTGAGCCAGTTGTGTCCTAGAACAAGGGAACAAGAGGAATCCAACGGAGTAACATAAAATGTATCGGAGGTGACAACACCGGAAGGGAAACAAATGGAAAGGTCAACAGCACAGGTAATCGTAGAATTGGAAGTACCACCAAAGAGTTTCGAAGAAATAGGAGGGACGAAGTACGTCGGAAAATGATGCTTGTCAACAAAAGTAGTATCAATGAAACAGTCAGTAGAACCACAGTCTAACAAAGCGGGGAATGCAGAAATTTCGGAAAATTTGGAAAGGGAAACAAGAGGCATAAGGGCCTTGGGGTCATAAAGAGTGGATGCATTGAGACGGGTCTCCGTAAGTGTACGGTGGGATTCAACGCAGCCTCCTTCCTGTGCGGAGTCCAGAAGGCTGCGCCCTAATTTTTTGCCTCAGGGGTGGAGGCCTCCGGTTTGGCTTCCGGAGCAGAGGAGGTTGTCGCTGCGCGGGAAGTGGACTTCTGGCAATCCTTAGCTACATGTCCGGCGGCTCCGCAGAACATGCACAGCTTGATGTCAAAGCGGCGTTTGCGTTCCTCGGAGGTGAGGTGTCTGTCCTTCCCAAGTTTACTGGAGAGGTTGGATGCAGGTTTAGGGGCGGAGGACTTTCCCGACAAGGACGTGGAGGTGTTGGATGCAGTGGCGGGTTTTGGAGATGGGGTGATCGGAGTACTTTTGGAAGTGGAGGACTGGTTTCCGGAGGGTTGGACTTGGCAAGCGACTTCGGACTTGCGTTCCCAATATCTTCCATTGATAGTCTGGGAGAGAGTCCGGAGCTCTCCTAGGGAACACAGTTTTCCGATGCAGGAAAGCTCGTCTTTGATGCGGTCCGGAAGTCCATTGTAGAAGTGGTGTCGGAGGGCTCCCTTGCCATATCCCCGGACCTTGGAGGCTAGGCGATTGAATTCTACCACATATTTGTTGATATGCTGGGAGTCTTTCATGGATAGGTGGTCGAGTTGGTGTTTGGCATCACCGATGGGGTCATGGGGGCTGAAGTTGGTCTGGAGCTCGAGGACAAATTCCCGATAGTTGTCCGTCCAGTCCGGATCGTCCATCTGGAGGAGGTCAGGCTTGAACCATTCGAGGGTCATACCTTTTAGGTAAGACTGAGCGAAGGTGACTTTCGCGCGGTCAGTCCGGAAAGTGCGGGGGCGATCCTGGAAGTTCAGCTCGCATTGGACCAAGAAGGCCCGCAGCTTGCGAGGGTTGGTTCTGTCAAAGGTGTTGGGTTCCCGCACCTTCGTACATGGAGATGAGGAGTTTTCGGATTCGCAGTCGTGGCGCAATAACTCAGCGAGGCCGTGGACTGCATTTGCAAGCGCCATGATAGGGTTAGGCGGGATTGCATTATCAGGGTTGTCGTCATTGGAGGGTTTGGGGTCATTGCCACCGCCGTTCCCATCATCAGAGGGGTCCGGGGCGCCCCCGGAGGGGTGACGACCTGCGGGAGTAGGGGTGGAGACAATTTGAGACAGAGGTCTGGCCTGAGAGGCAAAGTTTGATGAACGACAAGCAGAGAAGCTTCAGAATTGTTCGGTGACATTGGGGCCTCAACGCAAGGTCATCAGGGAGTGCAGGGCATCTTCCCGGGCTGCCTCTGACTGAGCTGCATCGATGCTTTGCATACTGCGTGTTTGGGAACGAGTCTGGATAGTTCTAGACATGCAGATAAGATATGATGTTAGCAAACTCATAGAGGTTTGAGTTCAAATATACTGTCAAGTCCGGGTTCTTTCCCATAATTCCTGGAATGTCCAGAGGTGCAGAGAAGGCGGGGTGTTGCGGGAATTCCTGAAGGGGGTCGGAGGGGTAAGGAACTGCGGCTTCAGCTTATGTGCTGCGCCCCTGTACAAGTTCGGTTCCTTAATGTAAGAGCAGAGGGTCAGAGGCTGGTCCTAAGGTCAACTTTAAGGACTTAGAGAACTGGAAGGGAAGGGATCAGGAAGGAACAGGATTTAGTTGATATTCAAACTAAGGAAATATCAGAGAGTACACGCGGGTTTATATACTGAAGAGTCCGGAAGATATAAAGATGTTAAAGTACTATCGGGCGAATCGGAGTTTCAGGTTTCCGGAGGAAAGGAAGGAATGAATTGGAATGGTGTCAGAATGGTAGAATGATGACTGAAGGCAATGGCGGAATAATTGTGAAGCAAGGGGGAAGGGAATTATCGATAGGAACTGTAAATGTCAAGAAGTGTCAAAGGAGAGTGACATATGTCAAGCGATAACCGAGATA